>OZ005650.1:218350737-218955737 GCA_963930645.1 Salticus scenicus
GTATGCGATTCAAATTCTGTGGAGAAAGATGTCCTCCCAATTTCAGCCATTTTGGGTAGGCTGACCATATGTCCTCGAATCTCGAGGACAGTCCCCGAATATCGAGGACAAATCTCTTCGTCCCCAAAAATTACAAAACATTTGGGGACGCCGGTTATAAAGATATTAATGTTTTATTATAGTAATTTATTATATGTATAATAAATAAGCTGAAATAAGTTCTTTTAGGTGCTTTATACATAAAAATTACAAAAATTTTACAATTTAAGGTGATTTAATTGTTTTTTTAATTTTTGGCCTCGAAATTCGAGGGCGCCGCCATCTTTGTCCCCAAATTCAATGAAAAAAATATGGTCACTCTAATTTTGGGCGGCATATGTAAACAAAAGACGTCGTACTTTAGGGTTATCGAAAAGAAGCTTTACGCCTAGGCGTATTCGGTTTTGTTTACGTGTCTATGATGTTCTGTTCTATTCCTTACTAGGGCCCTCCGTGGCCGAGCGGTTATGTCACCACACTGCTAACCGCCTTCGAGCGTAGGAGAGCGGGTTCGATTCCCGCGCTAGCACAGAGTGTTTTTCCATTTCTTCGTATTGTAATTCTGTCATGTGTTATCTGTAATTATCTGGCGAAGATTTACAAGTTGACTAAAAGTCAAGCATACGAATCTGATGTATACGTTATCAATAAACAAACATTCATTAACTAAATGCTAATATGTGATAAACGTGTTCTTTTCTGTAAGTGCAAGTTTTGTTTTTGCTGTCGCTTTATTTAAATTATTTCACTTTCAATAAATGTGTTAACTTTGATCTAATGGAGATATTTTGCTTTTTTTTTTTTTTTTCAATTTTATGTCATTGAATTTAAAACAAGACTTTCGTGATTGATGGTAACTAAATATAAAGTGCTTTATTGACATTCATTATATTTCTAAAAATTGTATTCTGCAGCATTCGCAGTTCTATCTGTACCACAGAGGTATATTAGTTTTCGGAAAATATTTTAATTTAATTAATTAAGAAAGTAATTGTAATAATATAATTTCATATGAACGATTTAATATGCATATTTGAATGATATATATTTTTTCCCTAGATGTATTAGAACTGTTATTGTAAAAATTCTTTATTTTTGTTTTAAATAAATTCTTAGAATTTTCACCGTGTTTTTGCAATATTTGTTGCTAAATACATATTTTTAAGATGATTTTTTTTTTTTTTTTTTTTTTTTTTTTTTGTGATATTTAATATTTTTAAAGAAAAATTATAAAGAAAATATTTTAGCATTAAAAAGATTCTGACAAAAATGATCAATAATAATCTCTTAACTTTATTTTCCATTTATTTATTTATTTTTATTTTTATTTTATTTTATTTATTCTTTTGTAAGTTAATGCAATGTTTAAAAATGAAATACGTAACGTATACGACATGCTATGCTTCTTCACAATATTGCAGTTAATGCTAAGTTCAAAAATATTTTTAGTTAAAAAAAAAATTAATATGTTTTTATTATTTTGTATACACTTCTTGAAAAACAAAATGGGAGTAAGTGGGACTTATTAAAAACATACAACCAAGCTTCTTGTCTATAAATATGCATCTCGTCCCTTTACTGAATTAAGCTAAACGTTCTTTTCTAATGAATATAGCCGACAGAAGTGTTTTGCTATATTTTACCGTGTCGGCGAATATTGCTCTTGAAGGAAAATAAATTTTTCATACCCATACTGTATGCAAAATATTTTTTGATATTTTATTTTTAACTCTGTTTTTTTAATAATGTCATGTTTTGAGGTCCACTGAATACGAAAGTCGAATTTTTAGTGGTTGGTCAGTATGTATATCTGATATCAGCATAACTTAAAAAAAAAAAAAAAAAAAAACTGCAGGAAATTCAAATTTGGTATTTTGAAATTTTGAAATTTAAATTACATCAACACTTAAAAAATATGATCAATATTGAGAAGTTTGAAGTCAAATTAATTACAGCCTTGATTTTTATATTTCTTTATTTTAATAAATGAAGGCACTATAATTGAACGGGGGTTGAATCACACATAATTATTTGTAAAATAAAACTGTTCCTGAACTTGTTTCAGATCATTTTTTAAAGTAAAGGGTTTTCCAATAGGAATGATACAATTTTAAATGGTTAGAATGGCAACACTGCGTATTATTTTTTGACATATCTTGTGTTATTTGTGTTTAGTATGCTATGCCATTTAATCATACAAAGATACACGCTAGAACAACGTTTCGAAATTATTAAATTGTTTTATCAAAATCAACGTTCATATGTGAATACTGAGAGAAATTTGAGAAGAATTCATGGACGACATTGTTCAGTTAATCGACTCGATCGATTATGATTTTTTTTCTTTGGGGATATGTTAAGTCACAAGTTCATGCTGATAATCCAATAACAATTGAGCGATTAAAAACCAACATTGAAAGTGTTAATCATGAAATAACACCAAATTTATGTGAAAGAGTGATGGAAAATTAGGTTGAGAGAATGCGGTATGTACAGAGAAGTCGTGGTGCTCACATGAACAATATTATTTTCATACTTAATGACATAATCTAAGCTTTCAAAAAAAAAAGTGTCTGAATGAATATTTTTTTTTTTTTAAGTGGACTACAATATGATAAATGGACTAAAAAAAAGAGGTTATAGTCCATTTATCATATTATTAATATTATTATTATATTTCATATATAGAGATATCATGGTTGATAATTATCATCCAAAACTTTTAATCTTTAAGAGTAATTTTGTGTAACATTTCGAAAGGTGCATGATTATCTGAAATTGATTTGTGCATGGTTATATGTGTATGCATCTTTTAACTTTCTCCTATATCCAATAGAAGAAAGTATTGGATTCGTAAAAAATTTCAACCTCGTGTTTTCAATAGATTTACACGTTTTGAGAGTTCTAGAATACGAGTTGACCATTTTTAGAAAATGTCTGTATGTATGTGTGGGACAAAATTTTGTGGCAACTGTATCTCAGGAACTACTCCACAGAATTTCTTAAAATTTGATATGTAATTGCACCTTGACATAAATTATTGCCTATCAGCTTTTGTTGAAAATCTTCCAACAGGTGGCGTTGCCGTCTCGCTTTTTCTAAATCTTTAACATGGCTTTACAGGACAAAATTTCGTATAAGTGTACATAAAGAGAATTATTTTTTAATAATCATTTTGAAATTAAAAAGAATTAATTGTAATAGTGGTATTCAACTGGAAAAAAATATATATATTGTATACGTAGGAGCATTGCTTCGCCCTAAATTTTCATTATATGTATCATTGGAAAGAGTTCATATATTGCTTTAAAGCGAATGGTTGAACAATCGATCTGTGATAATTTAAAATAAAGTTATCGATTTTTTTTCAATTAAAAAAAAAACTTTTTTTTTAAGCTGTCATATTGAGAATAAAATTGACTTTCTTTGGATATTTATTAGTGTTGTCATACTGCACTAGAATGGAAATCGTCTGAATTCATCATGGAAGATAATTTTAATAAACAATAATTTTAATAAATTATTTTTACTGAGTGAATTTGCATAGAAAAATTCAGAGAAAAATCATGTGGTGGCCACAGCATACTTAGTTTTAATAATATTGTCATCTGCATAATAACAATATTAATTTAAATACTAAATATAAAATAATTCATATTGTAAATAATAAAAACTTTTCTTAATAGTTTCAAACAGGCAGAAATCTTTCAAACGTTGCAAAATTTTATTTGTTTGTTATAAGGCTTTTATTGGTTCGGCAATTGAATTTGTAGTAACAGTTACAAAACAAAGTCAACTAAAATTTTAAAAAGAATTTACTACTCTTTTTATTCTTCTAATTGAACTATTTATTTTGCTTTAAATCACGATACATTCATTTGCTTAATAAAGTTTATCACTTAAACACAAGAAGTTGCCATATGCAACTAAAACTAGTATGTTGTGGCCACCACAAGACTTTCTTCTATATTTACCTATACATATTCAATCAGTAACAATATAAAAAAAAAAAAAAAAAAAAAAAAAAAGTACGATTTTTTTTTTTTTTTTTTTTTTTTTTTTTTTTGTTAAAAGTGAAAAAAATCGATAACTTTGTTTTAAATTATCACAGATTTATAGTTCAACCATTCGTTTTAAAGGTATTGACGAGACCTTTCGAAAGATACCCATCTTGAAAATTTATCCCCCCCGGGGGGGTACTTCCCCCCCAGGGGGGTGAGCGATGCCCCCCCATGCAGAATTTTTTTTTCCTAGTTACATACTACTATTATCAATAATTCATATTAATTTTACAATCACAAGTTTAAAACAACTCTAATTATGCACATTTATACGAATTTTTGTCCTATGCTGCCATGTTAAAAATTTAGATAAAATGCTATCACAGCGCCACCTGTTGAGCTATTGATCCCCAAACATAATCAGCACCAGTTTATGTCGGGGACCAACTAAATACCAAGTTTGGTTAAATTTCGTTAAAAAAAAAAAAAAAAAAAAAAAATGCGATATTTTTCTAAGTTTTTTTTTGTTAAAAGTAAAAAAAATCGATAACTTTGGTTTAAATTATCACAGATTTATCGTTCAACCATTCGTTTTAAAGGTATTGACGAGATCTTTCGAAAGATACCCATCTTGAAATTTTGCCCCCCCGGGTGGGAACTTCCCCCCCCGGTGGGGGGGCAACCGATGCCCCCACATGCACAAAAAATTTTTCCAAGTTAACTATTACTATTATCAACGAGACCTTTCGAAAGATACCCATCTTGAAAATTTACTTCCCCGGGGGGGGATTTTCCCCCCCAGGGGGGGAACCGATGCCCCCCCATGCACAAAATTTTTTTCCTAGCTAACTACTACTATTATCAATAATTCCTATTAATTTTACAATCACAAGTGTAAAATAACTCTCTTTATGCCCATTTATACGGAATTTTGTCCTATGCTGCCATGTTAAAAATTTGCATAAAATGCGATCACAACGCCACCTATTGAGCGATTGATCCCAAAATCTAATCAGCACCAGTTTATGTCAGGGTGCAACTAAATACCAAGTTTGGTTAAGTTTCATTCATTGGTTCGTGAGATACAGCGTCCACAAAAAAATGATACAGACAGACAGACAGACAGACAGACAGACAGACAGACAGACAGACAGACATTTTTTAAAAACTATTAATTCGTGTTCTCCATATCCCAAAACATGTAAATCCATCAAAAAGTGGACTTCGAAAATTTTCGCGAATCCAATACTTTCTCTATATTACATATAGAAGAAAGTAAAAATATTATCTCCTTTTTTTTTATTCTGAGACTGATGCTTTTTTTTTTCTGTTGTTGTTATCATTATTATTTTTTTTTTACTTAAAAAAAAGAATGTAACTCTTTAGCAGTGGTGTTTTATATTCATTCATTTATATGTTTATTTGAACGATGTCCTTAAAGACGGTGGGTTTTGTGGCCAATTATATCGAAATTGTACTTAAAATGTACATTAATTTATTATTTATTGGTAATAATTTGCAAAACTAATTTTAAGAAAAAGGTATTGCTTGATTTGTTTGAATTTTTTATCCTAAGCTTCAACTTTTTCAATGCTTTTAATATTCATTATTTAAGCAGTTATTTGAATAAGTTAGTAAAATAACTATTTTAACGTCTCGCGCTAAAATGTTTAATTACGCAATTGCAATAACCATTTTATTTCATAACCAAAATGACAACAAAAATTTAAAAGTCGTCAAGGAACTCCTAAGCTAAAACTATACCAAACAATTTTTAAGGAATGAATATAGTAACCGATGCTAGGGAGCGAAACAGTTACTGCATGTTTTCACTTGGAAGAATAGATTAAAATAAGTCCTGTCGCAGTAAACTGAATTCTGTTTTGTACAGAAATTTATGTCTATTACATCGAAAACAAAATTATGCTTATTTATTTTTATTTATTTATTTGTTTATTTATTTATTTATTTATTTATTTTTTAAGATATTGCCAGTGTATATGATGTAGACCTAATGCGTTAACCATTTCAGTGGTTTTGGAGATCCAATTATTTCATCCACACAGCGAAAAATCTTTTTTTATGAAAAACTCCTCATGAATTCATAAATATTATTAAATAAATAAACTTATGTTAGAATTACAAACTTATAAGCGGTTTTTTACATAATATTTTTTTTTTTTTCAATGTGGATGAAATAACTGGATCTTCAAATTAATACGTGGCATGAGAAAAACACTTTAAGAAATATCAACTCTGGAAAATATTTAAAATCTAGCTCATTTTTCTGAAGATAATTTATTTAATTTTTGCTGCATTCAAAAGAACTTTTCATATAAGTTGTCCAATATAGTTGTCCATATCCTTTCAACCCATGTAAGGAAAAAAAAAAAAAAAAAAAAAAAAATGCAATCTTTCTAGCATGCGCAGTAAAAAAAATATTTACTACATCTCAACGAAAATTAATAATTTGCATTTTATGTTTCAAAATAATGTTTCTCTAACGTCTTGTAAATTTGCAAATTTTGAAAAACTTTGCTGAAATCCATTCTTGTTATAAACAAATATTTGCCAATAATAATAATAATTTTTCGAAAAAAATTATATTTGTCTAAACAATCTTGAGATTTACACAAAAGAATATACAAAATATATACATAGTAAATTAAAATCATGTGTTAAAGTTGCCAGTTGTTTGTAGCTTTTTGTGATGCAGGGTAATCCAAAGTATTAGGGCTTTTCTTCAAATTGTGGTTGGTCTCCTAATTGCACTTGTGAGTAAATCAGTATTGGAAAGTGTGAGTTTATAAATGTTTTTTTCAACGCGTGAAGTTCAAAGCCGTTTTTAGAGAATCCTTTTTAAGGACATACAAAATAATTCTCATACATTACGTCTATGGTCGAAGTTTATCATTGGTACATTTTAACATCTTTAGACTGTGCTAAAATTAATGAAACAAAAGTCAAGTGTTTTTATATTCAATAAAGCATGTTTCATATAGAATTTGATATCAAATGCATTTATCATTTGTTTATCGTTTCACTCAAAAGAATTCGAATACTTTAAAGACCATAGTTAGAAATTGCTCGAATTACATTTCAATTTGTGTTAGGATTTTTCTTACTGTCCTAAATTTGAGTACACCATGTGTTTCATATAAAATTTATATATAATATACCAAACTAGCCGAAAATAAGCTAATGATCCTTTTCTATTGAGTGCAACTGATGGAAGTTTGTTTTGCAATCCGAATTTCGAATCTGAATTTTACTGATACCATGCTCAAAATTAGGCGTTTTCAGGTCAGCTTAATACGAAAATCAAGTTTTTATTGGGTGACTGTCTGTTACTTAAAAGCAGCAGAAAGTTCAAACTTGGTATTTTGGCGATCATATGGGGATGTGGCTTGAAAATTTTAACTCAAAGGGATAAATTTCAAAGGTTGTAGGGGTGAAAGCTACATGAATAAAAAATGTATGCTTTTAAATTTTATAACAGCTTTAAATGCGTAATACATGTAAGTACAATATTCAAATAGGGATTGAGAACACAGTAACATCTATCCCACAAATATAGACCAGATAAAAATAATTTTATTACTAGTAGTGTAAAAGAAAAACGCGTGAAATGTCACGCCAAATTATTTAATTTATATTTAATTAAATATTGTTTCATTAATTAATTTATTTATTTGTCGTTATTTCACATTTTTAATTATGAGACATGCTGATGTTCAATTTTTAACAGGATTTCATTGGAGATTTTCTATTTGTTTAAGAAATTTTATCTTAAATAAGAAAAGAGAAGTACAAATAACTTAAAACGTAATCTTATACTTGCATTCAAATAAAAAAAAAAAAAAATAAAATAAAAACTTTCTGGAAAAAAAAGTGAGAAAAAGCGCTGTTAATAGAACAAAAGATGTATAAAAATTAATTTCTTTTAAATCCCCAACATTTTTCCCTCTCGTTTGTGAAAAGAAAAATATTCAAAAACCTTAGGATTGGTTTACAAAATAATAATAAAATAAAGTTTTCAGAAAACTTTTTTGAATTTTTTCGCTCAATTACTTCTGAATAATTGTGTACTAGGAAAAAAAAGTTCTTTTGCGCAGATCTTGTTTTCTTGAAGTTTAATCTTAGCATGTTCGTGCAATTTTTTAATTTTTTTTTTTTTTTCGATTATTTTGAAAATACATTGGGTTTTGCACAAGTGTTTAACTTCAGTTTTCTTTTTCTAGATTTCCTCTATGTAATGACTAAAGTAAAAGAATTTATTCTGGTAAAAACAGGAATAAAAAATCTTTGGGAAACATTTTTTAACATGATCATCGCTTAAATCTAGGAAACGTTGTTCTATTGTTATGCAAAAGACATTTTTAACGATATACAGCTTTAAAGAAAAATTGTGTCATCTTAAACTTTTTAGTTAAATTCTGTTCATAATATTTGTGTTTTCTTAAGAGTAAATTACTGCAAAAAACTATCTTAATCTCTCAAGATTTTAAAATGTTTTTGCAATGCTTAAAATGGTAAGCATAGCTATAAAATGTAATGTAATATAGAGTAAGAATGTAGAAAGTAAAAGGTAGTAAATTGCAACTTCATATGTTTTCATATAATAAATTTGTATTAATATGTGTTTTATCACAAGTATAACGCCATAACTCACTAACTATATGTGTGTGGGTGCGAATTATTCACGTGCAATTTTCAACTTTGTTAATTATTGCTCGTCTCATGCTATTACTTACATGCTATTGCTTGCATGCTATTACTTATTATTTAAGAATAATCATATTTATGAGATTTGTTTTAAATGTTTTGAGAGTAGTATGCTTCCATGTATGAAATCGATATTATATTTAAAGCATGCATTTTAATCGTTAAATTTTTCTTAAATCTCAAAAATATAAATTTTCAGATCGTTTTAGGGTTAGCTTACACTTGTTACTTTTAGAAGAAAGAGATAACCAAATGCATAATTTACAAGTAATTAATTCAACTGTAGCTTAAAAGACGCATTTTAAGTAAATAAATATATTCATTACACCTATCAAATCTAATCCTGATAAAATAAGAATGATTATTCTAATATATAACTTTTTATTCGCTTCGATAGCTCAAGTACAAATTATAGTTCGAAATATTTTATATTAAACTTTTAAGCATAAATTTAGTAGTGCAACATTTTCAAACAGTACTACATTGCTCTAATAAAGCAGAAATTTGTTCATTATAATTAATAGATAAAATTAAGCTTTTTGTAGATGTAAGATTATTATTGTTCTTCTTCTTCTTATTATTATTATTATTATTTTCCGTGAGCAACACTCTGATACTTTAACATATGTTAATTTAAAATACCGAGTAAAAAGATTTAATAAGCAGTTCTATGTCAGCGTGTGGTCTAGAATTTATCACTACTATGAGAGAATTATGCTTGGTGGGAAAGTGTTTTAAGGAATTATGTTAAAATCGCTTGCGTGAAGTCTCGAAGACAATGTTCTTCAAAACTAGAAGGGTGTTTTCCGCAGATGAACATCTACTTAGGATTTCCCCATACTGGAGAAATTAATTTACATGGTAATGATTACTTGAGAGACACAAATTTAAAATCGTGACCGAATTCTGTAAAATAAGCGAAGGTCTGACGATTTTGTTAAATTATCACTGATGTTCTATTCCTCTGTTCATTACCTCGCATTTAGGTGATATAGAATCACTACCATTTGTTCAGGTGTGTCAGAGAAATAATGATCACCTTATCCGCAAACGATTAGTTGAGTTCTCATCAGATTTTTGTGTTTAGGCTGAAAACGTGTGATCTTTCAGAGCAAGATCGCAGCCATTAGTTTCGGGGTCATCACCAAATCATTGGTGGATCCACATTCTGTCAAAAAGAGTCCGAACTTGATCCTCGTAGAAAATTGCTTTTGCCGATCAGCTGTCGTTCATATTTCTTCTGTCTGCTCTTTCTTCTGATCTGCCGAGTAGATCACAATTTGAATTCTAAATAACAACAAGAACTTTGCCAGCGGACTTTTGCCTTCAAAGAACAATTTCCAGATTAATTGTAAGTTTCTTTATGAAAGAACATTGTATGTGTCTGATGGCATATGAATATTTCAGACATCTAAAGACTGTCACTACTAAAGAATGCACTCAACGTGCGTTAAATTTCAATGGGTTCACCATTTCATTTCAATTTGTTACTCATATATTATCAAAGTAAATTCGGTATTTTGTGTTCACTCGTGGTATAAGCAATTAAATAAAGGAATTTATGAAGAAGTGGCATAAATTACCCTAGTAGAATAAGAAGTATCTCGAATAAATTTATAATAAAGTCTATTGGTAATCGGCTTGGATGATTTAAACAAGCAGAAGTTATTTTGGAACATTAAGTATTAAATTATAACTAAAATAAGCTTTAAAACAACTTTGAGATTTTTTCTATTCTGATCTCTCTCTCTCTTTTTTTTTTTTTTTTTTTCAAAATTAATCTCTATATTCAGGGCGTGAAATTTCCGCTCGCCGGCTCGCCATTGGCGAGTGGAAATTTTACTGTGGCGAGTAAAATTTCTGTCTAAATGTTGAGAGAATTCATATAGTATACTGTGCTACAAAAATAAAAATAAAAAAATAAAATAAACATCGACTTTGAAACGTAAAATCATGCTGATCTCAGGTAAGGTGACCATAAGCATCCTCTTTTTAAGAGGACAGTCTTCTTTTTCAACGTTCTGCCCTCTTAAACGAAAAAAAAAAACTATAGGACTAAAAAATCATCTTTTTTATGTTTTTCTTCCGCTGTCCTCTTTTTCAAATGAAAAGGATTTAGTCCTTAATTTCAAAAATTTTCACAAAACTGGGAAGCTCAATCGGCTGTTGGCTGTATCGAACGGTGATCACTAACTTTTTTCTGCGTTACGTTCGCAAAAGAACAACTTTCTAATAAACTTGCCAAAGTATTGTATGATTTACATCTATTCATATTCTTCGAATCGAAAAAAAAAAAAAAAAAAAAAAAAAGTATTCCCTATATTTGTTTGGTTCTTTGATCCAGAACACGGAATCACTAATGAAATTGTCATGAAATCATTAGGAAGGTGGTGCTCCGGTTGATACGCGGTGGTTTGATGTGTGTTCTCACTTTTGCATGAATAATAATCCTCATAAAAATAGTCCCACCAGTGACCATTCTGTCTTCGAAGCTGGTATACGTAAGGCGCTGGATTTGTGCATCAAAGTACAAAAAAAGTAAAATCTATAGCAAAAGTTAATATTTAATAAAGGTATATAATAAAGGTATATAATAAAGGTATATTTATTAAAAGTTAATATTTAATCTATAGCAAAAGTTAATATATATATATATATATATATATATATATATATATATATATATTGTTCAGTGACACCTATAAAAATTAGGAATTTTTCCGCTCGTCTCCGTATATTATTAATTTAAATTAAGGTGTACTGATTCAAATTCATAATTTGAAATAAAAATGTTTCCACCACTTGTGTAAAGTAGCTTTTGAATCGGTTTTTATAATCATTTTCATCCAATTTTGTGTTTACTAAAATGGCCTCTTTTTCAAAACTGAATGTCTTCTAATTTCTTATAAAATAAAAGACATGGTGTAATTGCTGGTCACCTTATACGTAAAAAATAGAGAAAGTTAATCATACTTTGTGGCGAGTAACTTTTTTTTTCAGCGAGTGTAATCTAAGTTGAAATTTCAGGCCCTGCTATATTTATCTGAAAATTTAAATATGTATTGTTACTTTCAAAAATTTATAGGATATAAAAATAAAACAAAAATAAACTTTAAATTCAGAAAATAAACTAAAACGTTATCTTAATTAGTTAACTTTTTATGAACCTGAATTGCTTTTAAGATCTGTACAGCCTCAGGTTGTTTGAAATAAACAAATTTAACTCGATATCAGGATCTTTAGTTTTAAAACATCTGATTTCTTCACCTTTAAGACGAATAATTTTAATTCTCATTATATCAATACACGTTTTATACTAAATTATTTATATTTCTAATTCTTGTACTGTGGGGGGAAAATATCTATGATTCAATTACCACACTTGTTATGTGTTTAAAAATTAAGATTGTTATTTCAGTAAATAAAGATTGAAACAAACATTTGTGCAAAAATCGTGATTTTATTTTAAAGTACATGTTTAATAAATTGCACCATCAAGTTCTGATAATAATATGGTGTTTGCAGAATAATTAAATATTCATTGTTTTACATGTCTGATATTTTGTAAATAAACCAATAATAGAGGGAAAGAGCTGAAGATCCTCTTAAAATTTTAGAAAATACTGTACAATCAATTAATTATAATAAAAATCGACTATTTTCATTACCCGTGCCTATGAAATAATTTTTCAATTTCAAATGCACAACTTATTCGTGTTTACATACTTATCAGAGGCAAGAAATTGGTGCGTACATCTTTTTCGAAATGAGAGCGACAATTTTTATAGATTTCAACATTTACAACTTAGAATAGAGAACAGAAGACACTTTGCATCAATGCAAAATTCTAACGCATTTTCCTTTACTCGAAGACAATTAACAGAATGATTCAACCTTTTCTTCTGTATAATTTAAATCATTTTATATTAGTGCTATATTTGTGTGCCGTAATATACATAAAACATGATTAAGAAATAAACTGTAATGGGAAAAAATACGTATGTATACGTATGTGGAATGTGCGTAATAGGCATCAAATGTTTCCCAGTACATTTATGTAATGTGGGTTATGCGTATAAATTGCACACGTAAATCTTTCCAATAAAATCTTCTATAGATTATATTATATAAATTATATAATCTTAGCCTTAATATTGCTTAATTTTTACCATAATATTGCTATCTGTTATATAAATCATTCAGAAAGCAGACATTTTTTCCCTTCTTCCAAACGAACACTCTGTTGCTACAATAATTCTGTTAAAATATTTTATATTTCATGTTTAAATTACACAGTTGTCTATGATTAATTTGATCGAAATTTATGTAAATAGTAATATTATCAGTTGAAAAATAAAAATATAAACATGAATATAAATATAAGCATGTTAAATATAGTACTTAAACTTTATAGGATATTTTCTCATAATGTTTGTTATACGCTGCACATATAAATTTATTTGAGTTATCATCTCTTTAATAAAGCTTGTATTAGGGTGAGATATAAACACACATATCACATATAAAAATCTATCACATCACACTCTATCTCAATCTCTATCACATATAAAAATATATAACATGACTAAATAGCCAATTGGGTGACCAAAACTAAAATTGAATTAAGCAATTCTTAAAACCATACATAAAATAATTTATCTAATTCAAATATATAGACGCCAAAATAAACACTCGTGTGAGAAAAATAATTGTCGTCTTACCAATGGCCTAGAGGTTCTACTTTGAAAGTTTGTAGATGGTAGGTTAAATATGCATGACCTGTAGCTTGCAAACCAAAAGTGGTCCCCGGAGAGTTAACTTGGGACCCTCTAGGACGCCTTAAAAGTTTTATTAGCAATTATGAACAATTAGATTTCCAGGCCAAATAACGATGCTGATTAGCTTATATGAAAAACGATTCATAGATTTTGAGTCTCAGGGGGTTACATTAAAATTGTTAGGAGACCAATTTTCTATTGCATTTGAGTAAGATTCTGAAAATGTTTAAATAGAACTCATTGATGTAGAATCTTCAGACTTATGCAGGCCTAAATTTAGGTAATATTTAGTTTCATACAACTATATGCTGATATTTTTAACTTTAAAGAAATGATGCAAGTATATGTACTTCTGTATTTGGTTATGCCCTCGTGTTTTTAATCTAAATAAGTCAAAATAATGAAATAAATCGAGAGATCAACATTTGCATTTGTCTTGACAATATAAATAAATAGTTATGAAAAAATATATATGAGAAAATTGTTTGTAAAATTCAATCGCAATCGTCATACTAATGTGTTTCATTTTCTTAAAATATTCACGATACTGATTTAGCTCTGTAACATGTTTCTCGAATACAATTTGGAAAATCACGATGTCACTGGTATGGAATTTGTGCAACTTTGTTTAATAGATTTTTAATGAAGTTGTTTAATAGAGAAATTTTTCGATGTCAGTACATTTTTGTCTCATATTTTTTTAATGAATACATTATATATATATATTCGTAATTTTCATATTCATTAAAACACCGATAATTTTATCTGACCTTTTATATTATAATTATTTAACAAAAATCAATAATTAATAAACTATTTATCCGCAATCTCTGAAAATAATAAGTTTAATAACAGTAGTGTAAATATATGTAAAAAGACTTTAATAATATCTGTCGACCTTTCACCGCAAAAAAATTATGCACCCCTATGGAAGTGTTCCAAACTTAGGTCGCGCTTGTCGGTCTTGCTGTTCTGAGTTTACTTGCGTTACTTGAGTTTACTACGACCTCTTAGAAAGACCCCCATGGAAAGCACTCCATTCAGGGCTATGTCGCTCTTGTAGATAATCGACCTTAACCCCTTCGGCCCAGAATTATGAACTGGGCAGAATTCAATGAATTGTTAGATATTTTACATTATATGTAAGTATCTTAATTATAAATTGTTATAACATTCTGCCAATCACCAAATTAATGAAAAAATGTTTTAAAAGTAGGACACTAAGTTATAATTAATCAAAAAGTGAAGATGTATTTTATATACAGTTTACAATTATTTTGTACGAAATATTTTGAAATAATTTCATTGTGCGTGAAAGCATAAAAATATTGTACTTTTCTCACAAAATAAAGTAATTTTGGTTTAAAAAAAATGCATTTGTAGAGTTTAGTAGAAAAGATGCCTTTACCTATTGGCTGGAAATGATTAGCAGCTTCCATTATCTTTAGAGTAATGTAGAGATGTTTTCTAATACTAGGACGTCAGGGTCGAGATTGTTAATCCATCCTACCAAACGTTAATGCATAAATTATGAGAATTTTAGAATTAACATTTACAGAATACGTTCATATATCATATTTCATTTTACTGAATTTTAAGTCATAAAATGTATTTAAATTCAATAGCAAATGAGATATTTTTTTTTTTTTTTTTCAAAAAAATAAATATATAATCGTATTTTCTTCTAATGCTTTCCATAAATGTTTTTTTTTTTTTTTTTTTTTTTTTTTTTTTTTTTATGTTTATGCAAAAATCTAAATAAATATTCTACCTATTTTAAGGAACTTTTATATGATCTGAAAATAAAAATCAACAAAATGCCTCTTTTCAGTAAACATAAGATGACGTTTCCTCTGCTATTTAATATTTATGAAGCAAAAACGCATTCAGATTCCGCATAGCCGTAGGCTATTTTAAATAAAGACGTTTCACTCATTTCTGTGCGCTATTAATCCATTTAGTTTTCTTCATTTTTGCTGATCAATAGTTTTAATCTGCTTCAAAAATATGCATAGTTTAAATTATCTGTTTTATTTTTGAAACATTTATTTTAAAAGTAATATTTCTAACTCTTATTTATTTTATTATTATTATTATTATTATTATTATTAAATTTATCCAGCAGTTTAACTTTCGGTAGTTGATTTATAGTTACTTGTTCAAAAATGCATGCGGTTTATGAAGCGTGAAATATAGATCTACGGGCTTGAAAAAAAAAAAAATATATATATATTACAATTATTGTTTCTAGAGTGCAATGGAATATAATATTACATAAGTGAGCTGAGTAATATTGTCACTCTAGGGTAAATATGTTTAAGTTGAGTACTATCGACGCAGGTGTAACCTCAGGATAGTTGAAAAATTCTAAACATGAAGGACACTTTTAGTTTGCTTCACTGACTGATGATAATATTTCAAGCTTACGCAGTAATTTCAATTCAGAGTTTTTTCTCTGGATGAGTGTCATTTAAAATTCTGTTTTAATGTATTTTCATTAATACTCTTCAACATACTTGTTACTTGACTATCACAAAGATCTATTATTTATCATCAAATATTTAAATGTATAAATGATATCCAATGCAGTTTATTAATTATTAAAAAAGGTATTGATATAATTTTTATAATTATTTTACAGGGGCATGTAAAAGTGATTAAATGTAATTTTACCTGCGGATAGATATTTGAAAGGCATTTTATTGAAAGTTTTCGTTCGAATATCAAATTATTTTATTGTGCATTTATATTTATTAATTAATTTTTCTACAAAAATACTATGATATTATACATAATATTTATTATTTGCCCTAATACAACAGAAGATGAAGTATGAATTTGCATGTGCCCGTACTTCAATGGTAAGAGTATTTTCCACAAAGTTTTAGTTCGAAACATTACAAATTTTGTTCAAATCGGCTAAAATAACTTAAAAACTGATAACATTTTCATTATTCTGGTGAGAATATTAGCAGACTACGCATTCTCCAGAGAGAATAGTTTTGCCTTCTGCGTACTCTGATGCGAAATATCTAGAATTTTGTCACAGTAATGTAAAACATTTCAAAGATATCGATAGTCAATTACTTTTATAATGTATAGGTATTTGTATGATTTTTCAACTTAATGAAATTTTAATATTCTACATAGTATAGGTAGCATATTTCATTCTTGAATTTTAAACAACGGACTTGAAATATATATTCTATCAAAAAGGTTTAAAATAGTTTCTGCAAATAGATATTATTAGTGCTTAATTGCAATTCTACAAACAGCATGGGCGGTTATCTCTGAAACTTGCGTAAATACGGCATAGGATCCCTTAAGAAGACCCCCCATAGATGGCACTCTACCTCAAACCCAGGATCCCAGCGCAGTCAGTCGACATTATTCCCAAAACACCAAACAAAAAATATTAAGGAAAAATAATAATATAGTCGTTTTTAAGAAACTTGATCATACTGATCAGTTTTGCGAAAACAAACGAGGTATCCAATTCGCCCCCCCCCCTTTTTTTTTCCTAGAAAAAATTTATATGAAACCTCTGAGAAACGGGGAACTCAGATTATAAGGAATGTTTGGGGGGTTTTATTTGAAGTGCATTACCGTATAATCGCTTATTTGCATATTATAGTTACATTTAATGATATTATTTAATTAAAAAAATTGTTTAAAAATTTTCAGAGAATTTTTGCCCAAACCACTCTTTTAAACTTATTCGGACAATTATTTATTAAACTTATTAACAATTTTGGATAGCCCTGTATGTCAACTGTAAATTATATGAACTATGAAAAAATCTTGTTATATTACAAAAGAATTCTGTGAGAAAAATTGCCAGAAAATATCCGTGGGTTACCCGAAAAATAGGTTGATAAAACTTTTCTTGAACAGAATATTATACAGAATATTTGTACACGACAGATATAAAAATTCAACATTTCTGTCAACTAGGATCGACAAAATAATTTTGTGGATTTAAACAAATATTGGTTGTATCAAGAAATCTATTTCGTTAAAACAACAAAATAATTTGGGATCTGGTAACAAATTTTTTGTTAAAGTTATATTAACTGAAAAAAAGAAAGAAAGAACGAAAAAATTGATTGGTTTAACGAAATCTTTGTTGCTTCAACGAAATATTGAGATTTCTGGCCGAGCGGCTCAGCACTAAAAGCTGTTAGACGAGAAGTGCCGGTTTCGATCTCGGGTGGCGCTCCAGAGGGGTTTGTTCAGAGGAAAAACTGGGTCCGTTAAAAGATCCGTCACAAAATTTTATGTCTTAAGTACCCTTGTCAAATTTTTTTTTTATCCTTAAAGAGGTCCCTTCACAAAAAGTTTTATCCTAAGAAAGGACCCTTCGCAAAGTTTCCCCCTATAAATACAGACCTTTGATAAATCTGTTTCATATCGAAAACTAATCTTACATGGGACGAACAGGCCGCCTAAATGTCGGCTTTGCTGCATATATGCTATATTTTTATGCAGATGTGTGAGTTTAGCTCTATAAAAGTGAACCGCCATTGTCTAAAATGAAGCCTTAATTGTAATTTTATTTTGCAAAATTACATATTTCAAAATTTCACAAAAATAAGACACTAGCCGAAAAGTTATGAAGAATAATTTTTTCACTCTAAATTTAGATACATAAAATTACGTGTAGAATTTATCACAATTATTATAGAATTTATCACAATTATGTATATGGGGATGATTATATATGTTTCGTTTTGTCAATTTGAATAATTATGAACTATTATTATTTGAGATGCTATTCAGATTATTATTTTAAAAGTATTTGAGATAGTATAAGCTTTTCATAATTGTCCAATTTCTGAAAGTTTAATGGTGGAATTATTATTTTATAACGTATATTTAAATTCTGAATTAAAAAATAAAATAAAATTAGAAAAGCAACACTGATATTTTTAATGGTTGTTTAATTATACCTTAATGTAATCACTGCTAAAAAAAGTATGGTAAGAAAAAGAAAAGAAATCTGCTGTTTAAACACTACACAAATTCCATTACCTAATTACATGTATTCTAATACGCTTTTTGAAGATAATGTGGTCAGAAGACATAAAATTGACCTAACAATTCAGAGGCCTAACAATTTTCTTGTCAAAGAAAACTGATACATGTGAAAAAACATATAAATTAGAGTTTACATAACGAGTTTTGAAAATATCAGTAGAGCTGTTTTTTGAAACACCCATTTTCAAAATCTAAAACAGGACTACCTAATCAGAATGACTGTCAATTTTTCTGTAATAACTAATGCAAAAGAATATATAAAAGGGGATTTAGGCATTAATTTTCAAAAAAAAAATCGTAAGAGCCGTTTTTAAGATTCCGATTTTCCACTTCCGATTTTCATCAAAACTTGACACTGTTGACCAGAAAGCAACAGTTACATATGAAAGGATATCTAAAAGGGAATTAAAATGTCGAGTTCGAAAAATCCGTACAGACGATTTTAAAGAAATGTACTGGCGAGTATTCAAACAGACCTACTTGTACAGGACGCCTATCAATTTTTTCCTGATACGAATGGATATGTAATAGGGTGTTTATATAGATACGTTGAAGAAAATCGTTAGAGACCTTTTTGAGATACGGATTTACGACCCCCTTTCCAGTTTCGAACATCGCACTTCGGTTTTCAGTTTTCGCCAAAAGTTGAAAAAATCATTTGTATATCAGACCTGTCTCAATTCTGAAGTCGCTGTACCTCGATCAATTCGTCTTTCTACGTTTATGAATTTATAAGTTATGGCAGTCAGAAGCTTCCTCACATACATACATACACACATACACATACATACAAACTAACCGATTGCCAAAAGCCACTTTTTTGGACTCAGGAGACCTTAAAATATTTAAATCAGGTGAAAACTCTATATCGAAATTTTTGACCGATTACAATACTCCCATTACTTACGGTACTCGGGTAATGGAAATAATAAAAGCTAATAAATAAACATATAGAATAGAATAAAAATAGATTGTAATTAAGTTTTGTTTTATAACATTTTTTATAAGTGGTCAAATAAAACTTCCATAAAATATATTTAAATTAAGCTGTTTTAGTAGTTAGTTGAAATTTATTATAGATATTTTACATTTATTTATAGCAATATTATTAGGTTGAGTCAAAAGTTTTGTCCGGTTTCTAATCCTTTATTAAAAGTTAAAAAATTATAACAATTATAACATATTTTAATTAGCATATTCACCATTACTTTCAACAACCATTTTCCAACGTGGATGCAACATTAAAATTCCATAGTTGTAAAAAGCCGCTGGTTTTTGAGCGAAGAAGTCGACAATGCCTTGTCGGAGATCGTATTCGTTGCTGAAGCGCTGTCCATGCATAAAGTGCTATAGCGACCTAAACAAATGGTAATGTGTAGGGGCAATGTCACAGTTATATGGCGGGTGAGCGAGAAGTTCCCAGCCCAACTCATTCAGCTTCTCACGCGTCTGGTTTGAAACGTGTGGTCTTGCGTTGTCATGTTGGAAGAAAACTCGAGCTGGGTTAAAGCCTTTTTTCACGAGTTTCTGTTGAACATGGTTCCCTTGAGTGCAATAGACATCTGAGTTCATTGTTTGTCCTTGAGGAAGAAGATCCCAATGCACAACTTCTGTTGACATCCAAAAAACGCATAAAAGTGCGCTTTTTGAATGCATTCCAGGTGTAGCCGTCTTAACTCCAAGCTGATGTGGGTTTAGCCATTGACATCCGGTCTTTTTGTTGTCGTATAGTACCCACTTCTCTTTACAGGTAAGAATTCCACGCCATCCATCTCGGCTAAACTCTCGCAGCAGCAATTGACAGACTGATTTTCAACGCTTCTTTTGCATTTTGTTGAGCTCATGCAGTACCATTTGACGACGCGTAATCTTCATGCCAATCTTGTAAAGGTGTCGATTGACTGAGAAGTGCCAAAACATTGCCCTAATTTTCGGGTGGTTTGAGTAGGATCGCCTTCATTCGCACAAAGTAAAGCTCTTTGATCGGTTGTCGATGGTTGCCCAGAGTGTTTCTTATCGTCACGTTGCATATCCCTGGAACAGAACTTTGCATATCAACGTATGCATGTTCTTTCGTTTACAGACTTCATACCAAATGTTGCACATATGTTACGACTTGCTTCAGTTGCATTGTGGCCTTTTTTTAAATCGTAGAAAATTAGGCTGCGGATTTGTTCACGATTTTTTGACATACTTGATCTTTTTTAAAGAGTAATAAGTCTGTGAAAATTAAAGTAACATAACAATTAAATACATCATTTCGATCAGCAGAAAATGAGCTTTCAAAATATATATGACATTCACATTACAACTTTAATGTAACATACTTATTGATACGCAAATAAAAAACGGACAAAACTTTTATAATTTTTGCGAATATTACAAACGACTAATGTTCCAAATAAATAAATCTTGTAGTCATATAAGGCTTCTAAAAAGGGTTTTGACAAAATAAAAGGAGCTATTATACCCTTTAAAGTAAACAACGTTTGCTATAAAGCATAGGTTTACATTCCACTCTAAGGAGCACAAAAGCGTAAGTTGAGATATCCAAGTTTAACTATCAATAGAGAAATAACGAAATCATAAGTTGCATAAACTCATTTATAAATTCTTAAAATCGCTGCCAAGTGTGACTTTGAAAAATCGTCGCATCCTTTTAAGAACTTCTGGATAGTTTTCATATATAGTTTTCCTTCTGTCCGCTCTAACAATGGTTCTTGCTAAGAGATTTTCAGTGTTATCTTTAAGTTGCACACATCTAGCAACGTTTTCAACATACAGCAACGTTTATTTGTCTCCACAATAAATCAATAGATTTTTAAATCCAATTAGCATAGATGAAATGTAAGTTATCACTCCAGCACATCCAATCCAACTTGAGAGATATGCGGCATTCAGAAAATAGAAGACCGTAATGGAAAAGTGTGCTGGAACAGCATCATGCGTAAACTAGATGTTCGTGCCAGTTAAAATTGGAATAGGTTGTCACAAACTATTGAGAACTTGCTTCAAAAAAGACAGAGCATTCTCTCAAATTATATGCCAATAGGTAATAACCAACCAGACAATCACCAACAAGACTTGCTAACATTTTAGTGGAAATTCCCGGATTTATTTTATTCTGGAATTTACCCGGAGTGATAAAGCGAAAATTGTTCTCAACACACACACACACACACACGCATTCCGATTGTTTAAAACGTTTTTTCTTTTTTTTTTCAGTGAACGAGGCTTCATAAGTGATTAATAATTAGTAGGTAAAAAGTCGGATTGTATGTCTTACCTGGAGTATCTATAGTGGTGATTCTAGACTAATTTGGTAGGGTACTCCACCCGACTGCCCTTTTAAACATATTTATAGTACCTGACTGTCCTTTTAAAAACATTTTAGACCTAGGTGACCTTGTCTAACATTGCAAATGTCCAGACACCTTTAGATACTTTTCTTCCAGACATGTAGCCTTCTAGGAATAGTTTTATAGCATTCATGCAAGAACAAATGCATATGATATACATATATACACGTAAAATTAGAAATTTACTTTTGTCTTTTATAAAAATGACAACATAAAGGACAGCAAATTATGCAAGTAAGGCCCTTTTTGAAAATAGGTTGCTCCTTCTCATTGAGCTCTCCCTGACGACTCGTTTATTCTAGAGTCAGCACTTAATCTACATCACAAAGACTTTACTTTGCCTTGCATGAGTAGTCATCAGAGTTTAAATACACCATACTGTGATATATTTGTTACCGATAATGTGTACTTGTAGAATGTGCTTCTTCAATCTGTCTCAGATAAACGCTTCTATTTACGGAGACAGAAAACTTCGCTACCTCTGTTTACATAGTGAACTAGGCGGTTCTTCGTTTTTCTATCAGCACTGATGAATATAGAAGTTCTTGGAAGACGATGCCTCAAAACTCGTACATAGAACAATCCCCATGCTGCATTTCACAACTGCTGAAGTATGCATTAAATACATCTCTGTTAATTTCTTGTATTCGCCACAGATTATACGCAGATTTTCCGGAAGATGTCATAGTGGTACTAATACAGAATTAAGGGGGAAAAAAACACTTTTTTAAAAACGAATTAATTTGAAGTGACTACATACAGAATAGTGATAATCCAATGCATGACTCAAATGTCGCCGCTGCCTATTCTCATTAGAAATTTTTTTATGATCTGTTCTCGACAATGATGTTCTAGCGATGTAGCATTATGCTTGTCTATGATTCTAGGAGTAAATATTCGTCTGGATGGTAGGATCACCCTCATTAATTTTATTTTATTTTAATTTTTTGCAACCAAGTTTGGCATAAAATTATAGAATTTAAAATTTTACATATAAGATATTTTCTAATTAATGTATTTGTTGTATAAAATATACGTTACTTTACGTCTAATATTGTTATAGAGTTTTATTTACATAGTGCTTTAATTATATAACACTCTACGGTAAGTATCATTAGGTATCAGTAATAGAGTCAGTGATAATAGTTTGCTCCCCATTATCGTTTAATACTATCAGAGAGACTATGAAGCAATCTATTAAATTACAATATTTGTCAGTCTGGTTTTCTTTTTACTGTGAGACCACAACATTCGAAAGAGTATTGGTAATCTGCGTCAAAGATTCTAAAACCTATCATATCCTACTCTAAAAAAAAGGTTTTTAATTTTGCTTTAAAAGGGTGGCGGTATGAGGATTCTAAGGAAAAATAAGAGCACAAAAATGGAAGATTAACAGACATTTTCATTTTCTTACACATCTGTGGGCAAACCTGTCGGTCACAAAAACCTGCTGTAAGCGTACTGCCTTTTTGATAACAGACTCATGCAATATAGCGTTAGAAAGGAAAGAGACGTGGCGAGCAATACTCGCTTTAAACACTGCTTCAACAACGGTATGCTCCTGATAAACGATCTTCGAGAAAACCCCTCAGCCAAAAATCACATAGATTTATATCTGGTGATCTAGAAAGTACGTGAGAGGGCACGTTACTCAGGTAAGTTAACTCAAATCACGGTCTTCGTACGTATTGCAGTATTGGTTGTTGTTCTATTTTGCATGAACACTGTGATTGCCAAACACTCTCTTTATTGTAACGCCGGCACAATATGGTATTTTAGGAGTTTGCTGTACTGTTCTCTTTTCTAATAAACATCTGACAAGTATATTCACTGTGACTTTCTCAAAGATTTAGGGATCCACAATGAAATTCGTGAATACACACCACGACGTGAGAATGTAACGATTGTTGTTGCATAATGCACTGCATGGTAGAACCAATTTTGCGGCAGTTGTATTTATTTACTGTGCCATCTAAATGAGGGTAGACCTCATTTACCCATAAGATGGCCAGTTCTTCGTTTACTTACGTCCTCGCCAGAACACGCACGGCGAAAATCAAGGTATGCAGAATAATCTCACGGTTTCAATTACTACTCGATCAATAGCTTGCATGGGTAGAACTTTAGAAAATTGTACAAAACCAGGCGTATAGTTGAAAAGAGTAGTTCAAAAACCATGCGACTGGTTTAATACAGCGCGATAACTTATGGTGGCATTTATTAAACTTAGATGCTGCAGCTGTTATATTACAGTTTCTTCCTCAATAGCCGACCCAGTTGCACGTCCTCTTCTTACATGTGAGACATGGAACTGGTTTCTTCGAATTTCTGAATCCAATATTTAATTGTATTTAATATTATGCATTTGTTCCTTCATTCGTCGATAAGCATCACATAGTGCTGTCATAAGAATCGCTCTGATAAAGCAGTTTACGACTAATATGCGTTCCTCGTGATTAAGTGGCATGGTCACTATGGGCGAATGGTTTGTTCTAACAACAGATATGTAACAAAACTTATTTAGTATGATTCATTTGCATCTCATTTAGGGCGTAAAGTGCCATTTTTTGACGAAATTTATTTATTTAAATAAATGTCGAAGGAATGATTTACAAAATACATATTTGAAGTTACATTCGTATCCAATGAGAATAACAAGAGGTATAGGCCTTTGAATACTGTCAGTTTAGCCTTAACCGCCTTGAAAATATTTTGAATTAAAACGCTTAAAATTTATGTAAATTTAGCTGAGATTTTTTTCGTATTGAATTTTAACTTAAAACGTTTATATCTGAGAAAGTTTAATTTCTGCGAAAATATTTTTCAGATGCCTAAATGTAATATGGCACTTATTTTACTTTATCTTACTCTGCATTTTAATAGAATTTTTTTCTGTCGACAGCTTTAGATCCTGATCCTTATTTATACCTTGCTATGCAAATGAAAGCTTTTTCCTATTATTTTCTATTTAGTTTCTTGGATATGGTGTAATTTAGTTATACTCATTTAAAAAGAATATATTTGATTAATTTTTGGTAGCTCTGTACATTTGCTGTAAATTATATACGCACATTTAAATTTATCATAGTAATAAAAAGAAATTCGTAACACAAGTTGAAATGCACTAAGGGCCGTATTCACCAACTTCTTAACACTCGGATTATACCTCGAATCAGCGGTAATCGCTCGATCATACAAAAATCGGTATTCTCCAACGAAAATCCGCAGTTCACCGGCTACTTTAATACTTCGCTTTTGATTCTGGAATATCGGAGGGTTAAGGGCCATATTCACCAACTTCTTAACACTCGGATTAAACCTCGGATCAGTGGTAATCGCTAGATCATACGAAAATCGGTATTCTCCAACAAAAATTCGCAGTTCACCGGCTACTTTAACACTTCGTTTTTGATCCTCGAATATCGGAGGATTAACAGAGATAATTCTCAGATCTTTTCGTAACGCATGCGCACTCCGCAGCTCAGCTTCGTAAACAAATAAAAAACATGTCTGACATTGACGATCTATTCTCACTAGATGATATTGAAAGCTTGGAACTACTGGAAACATTTGAAAGAAGGAAAAGGACGGTGCATTAAATTAGAATAAATGATTTGGATTCTTTGGATATGTGGCATTTCAATATCGTTATCAATTAAATAAAGATTCCATGAAATCTCTAATACTAATACGTCTAATTTTTTCTCTTATCCATAACAATCAAAATTTTAAATCGTAGCGTAAACAGTTGTCGTCTGCGTGATTATTCTTTTTAAAAATGCTCTAAAGTAAAATTGATTCTTAATCCGTGCATAAACAAAAGCGAAATAAACAAGAGCGAAGCGTGTATCAGTGTTGCCAATTTGCTTTTTACCCTTTCTAATATTCTAATCCGATTGATTAGTTAATTGAAGCCGAACAATGAATAAAGGCTACCTTCGTTCTTGGCCAATCAAAACAAAGCTTTTATTTCTCTTCCAGTTAATCCATGGATCACGTAATCGGCTGATGGTGAATACCGTAGGAATTTAATCCAGTGTTTGCTTTGATTCTCGGATTTTCTGATCCATGGTTTAATCCTCGATCAATGAAGTTTGGTGAATACGACCCTCACAGAGATAATTCTCGGATCTTTTCGTAACGCATGCGCACTCCGCAGCTCAGCTTCGTAAACAAATAACAAATATGGCTGACGTTGACGATCTATTCTCACTAGATGGTATTGAAAGCTTAGAACTATAGGAAACATTTGAAAGAAGGAAAAGGACGGTGTATCAAATTAGAGTAAATGATTTGGATTCTTTGGATAATGTGGCATTTCGATATCGCTATCGATTAAATAAAGATACCGTGGAATTTCTAATACGAATGTTAGATAATAGGCTGTGATCTTCCACAGAAAAGAATAATGCATTAACTTCGGCAGAAAAAAATTTAATAGCTTTAAGATTCTCTTAATCATAACGATCAAAATTTTAAATCGTAGCGTAAACAGTTGTCATCTTCATGATTATTCTTTTTAAATATGTTCTAAAGTAAAATCGATTCTTAATCCGTGCGTAAACAAAAGCGATGTAAACAAGAGTATCAGTGTTGCCGATTTGCTTTTTACCTTTTCTAATCTTCTAATCCGATTGGTTAGTTAATTGAAGTTGAATGGTGAATAAAGTCTATCTTCGTTCTTGGCCAATCTAAACGAAGCTTTTATTTCTCTTCCAATTAATCCATGGATCACGTAATCGGCTGATGGTGAATACCGTAGGAATTTAATCCAGTGTTAGCTTTGATTCTCGGATTTCATGATCCATGGTTTAATCCTCGATCAATGAAGTTTGGTGAATACGACCCTTAGAACCATTTTCATATACAATCTAATATACCCGAACAGCTTTCTGTACTTTCATACTATATCCTATAAGAAGTATGCTTTTATGCATATAAAAAATATAATTTAATATCGTTATGTTTGGTGAAAATGTACCAAACGAGAAACTATAAAATGTAGCTATATACACACTATTTTTGATTTTCCTGTATGTAGGGATTTTCCTGTATATACGAACCATTTGTCAGATTTTAGTAAATATTTTCAAATAATATCATCATTTCGTGTAAGATCAAATAATATCATCATTTCGTAAGAATACGAAATTTGGACTTCTTGCTAATATGTGTTTTTTAGTTATGCTGATAACAGATATACGAATCACTGATTAAAATATTGATTTTTCCGGTTCAGATGGTCTCAAAACGTAAAGAGAAAATTGGAATCTTTATTTTGAGATAAAAAGTTTCAATTTATAAACAAGTATTTTTTTATTAAGATAAGGGTATAAATATTTTCACCAAATAACATTTTTTTTTTTCAAAGGTTTTCTTTTTAAAACATTATGAAAAAAAAAAAAAAAAGTTTTAAATGATTACTTTTGAGACTGAAAACTCCATATTTTTACAAAGATTGCTTAAAATAGCACTAACATTCGAAATCAAGTTGCTTTCTTTTCATACTTTTCCGTCAAATAAGTTTTAATATTTAAGTTTATTTTCCTACAGAGTAAATATAATATTTCCTGGCTTATCATTTTTTAAAGAAAAAATAATTTAGTTATTTTTAGGGGAAATGTAAGAAAAAGCTTTTACTCCCAGAAATTTCAAAAATGATCTTTTTTATCTCTTTCCGAAATTTATTGAAAGACTTTCTTTTTAAAAGTAGTAATTTAATATCAAACTTCCTAGTGCAAAATTGAAAAGGATAATATTAGTCTGATTCTTTCTTCCTCATTGTACAAAATAAACATAAAGAAGCTTTTATTTCTATTTATGGTATTGAAATAAAATATCTTAATGTGTTCGATGTCAGAAAAGAAATCTTTAAGAAAAAAATAATTGCCTTTTATTAAAATATCTGCTGATAAATTTCAAATTCTTAGCTTGGAATATTTTTTTTTAATTTCATATTGTATATTAATTGTTATATGTAAATGCTTTATCGTGTGTGCGTTCATTAGATCAGACATAAAAAAAAATAATAATAAATTAACATTTAATGTTGCATATTTAAAAACAAAATGCAAGATATTTGTGGTAAATACTATTGAGCTGAATAACATTCCAATCCTATCATTTTTTCTAAATGAACTATACATCAGTTTGAATAGATTGCAGCAAAATTGCAATCTCTTTAACTGTGTCATCTTGAAAATCTTCTCTCGTACCACATTTTTTGGTAAAGATTCAGTTTACGATACTATTTGCCAAACTTTTCAAAAATCTCCAACTTGCCACATTGTCCCGCTCTATTGCAACACTTTAAGAGACGTAATAAAATACATATATAGTGAGTAACATTTGGAACGTTATTGCCAAAATATATGTATATATTCAGCGCAAAGCAGCGCCCTAAACTGCATTAATTACCTATTGATGGTGCCTACAAATTCTCAAGTCTTAAAAATATATGTGTAATTATAATGTAAAAATCGACTTGATATGAAAAAGTTATCCGAATGTAATGAAAATCGGTAGATGTAATGAGCAAGTATTGAAAACGAAATGATAACAGTATTTTAATAATTGAATCTTTTATTCAGTAAATACAGTTAAAAGAGCAAAAAAAAAATCAATGTGTTGGTCCGCTCTAACCCTGTTATCAGGGTAGGCATTTACTCGTAGGCATTACTCGTAGAGATTGCGACTGCACTTCTGCGTGGTGACTTGACTACTGCGTTTTAATTTGAAATTTAAATCGGCGCGATCCAGGAACGATCGCAAATGATTATTCACCAAAACTCAAACATGCTCTATTAGAGACGATCTGATGATCGATCCGGCAAGGGAAATGATCGAACAGCACAAAACCAATATGTAAAAAGGCATGTCATGCGCAGCCAGAAAATATTCTGTTAGCATGTAACAGAAAAGTCCCGTGAAAGAAAGTCAGCACAGCGAGGCGTAAAACCTTCTCAACGTATCTCTGTGCAGAAAGGGTATCACAGATAATAACCGAAGGCATCCAATAATCAAATAAAATGATACCCAATTCTATAACTCCTAGTTGTTGGGTTGTTTGGCGTCGATAGTCAAGTGAGTTCTCTCCCTTCGTCTTGGATGTCTGCAGATACATCTTCTTTAGTTATCGCAGCTCAATTCAAAATGGGTTTAATCGCTGAAATCGGAAGACTCAATCAGAATTATTTTCACAGTTTTACTCTAGTCCATGTGATTTCATGTCGTATGAGCTTGACACCATTGCAAACGCGCCTTTTGCTGTTCAACGGTGGAGGGGCACGGGCAGTCGATACATTCATGTCTGTGAGGCGACTATTCATGGTGATTACAATTACTTGTGTCCCGCTAAAGATAGTTAATAAGGATGTATCAGGTGCTATGAGCGCTGACCGGGAGATCTTTTTGTCTTCGCAATCTGGCATCGTTCTTGGTCAACTATTATATTCTTGGTGTTCCGTATGGTCTACCCATTCCTAACAACATCCTCAAATGGTAGTATTCCGACCCAAATGGCAAACAATCAGGGTTAGGTTGGGTTGTGAGGAATAAGGCCGGTTGACTGCACTAGGGTCCTAGGCCTGAGGGGGAATGCCCTCCGTGGGGGGTTTTCTAAGGGGTCCCAGCTCGCATTTACGCACGTTTCGGAGAATACCACGGAAAAATCCGAACGGCTAGGCCGACGAGCGTGACCTGGGATCGAACTCGGCCACTGGTGGGCAGCAAAGAATCAGGCAGTTTGACTTTCCTTCAGTCAAATACTCTTCATATTGTGAGATCTGCTTATATTATTCGCGAAACTATCTGCAAGGCATTAGGACAATCTCTGTAAGTCAACGAAACTGCATTCGACGTAAAGCTACGCCCTAACATTGTCCTGTAATTTTTACACGACTTTTATGCTCCATTGCAAAGAACTGAAGCTGCAATTAATTAGCATTGGCCGCCAAAAGTTAGTCAGTTGCGTTTTAGTAGCACTGTAAAATACTTTGATAACGTTACTGTTATTGTAGTAAACGTTCCTGGCTTTTATAAGTTTGAAGCAGGTTCCTAAGAATAACAGGTTTTACTCTACGAAAGGTTCCTGATTTTAGGAATTTAGTAGCATTTTTAACATGTTTGATGATTACACTGCAAATAAAGGAATCTTAAAGTATGACAAATAAACGTCTGAAAAGGCAATTAAGACACTTAAATGTCTTAATATAGGATTTAAACGTAATAGATATCTTAATTTAAGACACTTTTGTATCTTAATAAACGGGTGGTGCAAATGGACTAATATAAATTGTATTAATATAGTAAATATATTAATACACTTAGTATCCTTAAATGTCTTTAAATAAGACATTTAAGGTGAGCCTCTTAAATTAGAAATGTCTTAAAATAAAACATTTCGCATTTCATCATCGGCTGGTAGTGGCGCCATCTATTGATGGAAATCAGATTCATCTTCATCATATCAAGATACAATTTTAATATGCTTAAAATAATGAAATAAATTACAAAAATCGCGTTAATTTTAAATGTTTATTTATGAAATTTAAATAATCGCAGTATAAAAATTTTAGATTTAACATAACAGATGTGCATAAATGATAAGTGATGTGTATCTTATTTGGATGGAATTATGTTTGAAATACTTAATAAAAACATATTTAGGCACGAAACCTATTTGGTAGCTGTAAAGGTCATATTCGAACTTTATTCGAATCGTTTTCGAACTTTTAGTTTTTCTTAAGTGGGTATCAAGAGGCTGCGATGAGATTAGAATGAGAATGACAGGAAAGAAGTGGTGAACGAATGTTTGGAACGAGCCGGCTTCAAAAGCCAGTTGGAAATGTTAATACTTAGAATGTGTATATATTTATGTGTGTTGATGTGTGCGTTTGTAAATATCTTTGTGCAGTTTCGTATTAAATTTACAAGTTAAAAGTTTCTGCAGAGTCATCTTTTTGAAACATGTTCCATCTTTTCTTGGATACAGTCGGAATATATCATCATTCGGTTACGAGTCAAACCAATACTGTAATTAAAAAAAAAAAAGTTACTTCTTATTTAAAGTTCTCTTATATAACTGAATGAAAAAGTATTAAGATTAACTTATAGATAATAATAACTTCTCTCTTAAGAATAACTTGAAGCTAAGAATAACTTATATCTTTAAAAAAATTACTTGTAGCTAAGAAAGCGAATTTCTAACTAACCTTAAACACATAGCTGCCTTTTTTCACTTTAAAATTCTTTTTTTCTACATTTTTACCAGAACCTAAATGTAAAACGACAATTTTTCTAGCTTTCATGTTCATATTTTTGTATTTTAAATATCAGTTTATAGAAAGAAATCGTTTTCTAAACATCATAGGCTGATATTTTGATATATTAGTTTATATTTTACAAAATTTTAAACTTCTACACATAAAATTTAATAGAATTAATACATATTGAGCTATCGATATAATCTCGATAGTTTGAAGACAAAAATACTTATTGTAATATAAAACTACAATTTATTTCGCGAATACTACAGTAAGTACTATATTGCTGTCGTATAACATGGTGTGTGACCGGTAGAAGCGCTCGTCTACGGCGTCACAGATAAAGGGCTCGACTCCGGGGACTAGAAACAAATTCTTTTTTAATTATTAATATTTTATTTATGTTCTAGAAAATTCTAAAATCTATTTTTAACCGAAAACAGAATCCCACGTCACCTTTGTTTATTTATTTATTTATTAAAAAACCTTAAACATGACGGCGTTTTTAAACCTATAAAAATGGCGGTGTTTTAATGCATTTGGAATGTCTTAATTTGATATGCAAAACGGTGTCTTAAAAAGCAAGACTTTTTTTTCGCTTAAAATCAAACCATCCGATTAAGACACTTTTTTAACTGAATTTAAGATGTTTGTGTTGATAGTGTACCGATACATTCGAAAAACATTACGTATAAACATTGGCAATTAATTCCCCCAAATTTTCCATCAACACCTTTCTATATTATTATTATTTTACCATGTTTTTATTAACTTCTATTCTTGTTTATTTGTGTGTTTGTTTGTTTGTCCGGTACAAATCTTACAATCGAATTTTAACTAACTTCCCTACTAGCTAGACATTTGAAACTTTCACAATAGCTCACAACCCGATGACAACACAATACTTCGAAGTCCGATTTTCGAAATGTCGAATAGTTTTCTTATAATTAATTAAAATATAAAAATAATAACCTCCTAATACCTCATAAATAGCGATTAAAATATTATCTATAATTTAATTGTTGCCAAAAAAAAAATAAAATAAATAAATAAATAAATACGAGTTTATTTACTTTCGACATAAAAATAAATACATTTAATTAAACGTGAGCGTTAAAAATTTGTAAAAAGTTAAATTATGCATCTCACAAAAATTGACGTCATTATCAATTTAAAGGTTTCATATTGTTGCGTACTTGGGGATTCGTAAGTTGTCCGAGAATGAGAGACGAAACTTGCAAAAATTCAGGAGTTTTATTTACAGAAAATTCCAGAAGAATACAGGTCTATATAAACTGAGTATCAGCTTCAATCCCACCAATAAACACAGCTTAAAGAAAGAGCTGTCAACAGCAAATCCACAGTGCAAACTGTATATCAATAACACATAAAGCAAATCTCATTCAAAGAGGTTCAGAACTCCTTCAATAGCACTGCAAGCATTGACGAAACTGACTGAGAACTCATCTGGGTTTGGCGCGCTGGAGCTACTTTTATACATCTCTGCCGAACCCAGAATGTTCGGGAAATTTCCCGTAACTCCTTAACCAATCACATTAGAACGTTCATTTTTGGCATATCGATAATAAGGATTTTCCCGCCAAAAGTCGCCAAGGACGAAAAGTCTCCAAATTTGGTGCCAAATTCATTACCTGCCTATTGGAGCATTTTAATGCGTTTTAAAGGGAAAAGTAAGCTAGTTTAACGCGAAAAAGAGCTGAAAATGCAGAAAATTGACACTTTATCAACTTACTAAGTCTCTTTGAAAGAATTTATACAAAAATAAATGCAATTATTTACAATTTCGAAACAATACGCATTGATAAAGTGCTAATGTAGTTAGTTCTATAGCTATGATTCAACAGAAAATTTAAAAACATGGTTTATAAAAAGTTTTTTATCGTATAATTATTTTTACATTGAACTGCATAATGTACCTGCATAAGTAATTTCGTGCCATTCGGATAATTCCCTCTTGGTGCATCCATTTTTTAGTAATAGAACATATATATTTATACTAAAAAGTATTTACTCTCATTCGACACGTGAAGACTAAAGAAATTTTTTTAAATTGTCACTTTTTTCCTTCCCTTGAGCATAAAAAATATGAATTTCCTTAATCAACGTAAATTGAATCAAACAGCAGCGAAGTGATACCGGAGTTTCAGAATCGAGTGCAAAAATATGAATATAGGAATGTTCGGCAAGTAAATACATACTCGGAAAATAGACATATAGACAATGGAATTTTGTTCATTTGCTGAAATAATTACGTATTTTCACAATCAACGATAAAAAAGCATAATTTCTTCAATTAGCGGTAAACTAATTGCCTATTTCAGTATTTGTTGTAGACATGGGCATTACTTACATAATAGGATAAATAATACTATTGCTACGAAATAGTCTATTGACACTGTAATATATTACTGACAAATCTCTATTAAATAAGTATCTCTTCAAATTTTTATGTCTTTCCTCGTGAAACTCTTTGGCATTATGCCAAACTATTCTTTTAATAGGAAATGATTATGAATTAATCGCATAAAGCTCTTGATTCCTAATGATTTCAAAGGTACTATATTACTCAAATATTTTCAAATAATAATTTTGGTTCTCTGGCAGAGTGCCAAACTATTCCAAAAGAATATGAAACGGTTGAATCACTGAATAATATTTTCATGTAATATTTTCTGATATAGCTATTATCCTGCAACCTTCTGATATTTTCTTATTGTATTATTTTAAACCGACTATTATTGAATATTAGTTTAAGACTACAGTAATATTCAGACAATTATAGCGTGGATGTATATTAATATCATCGGCATATTAATTTGAACAGCCATGAGTAAAGTATTAGCTTATAGGAAGTGATTATTTAAAGGAATGCGTTTGGGGATATTTGGATAATGTCGTTCTCTGTGGATCGTCTCATAGTGTCTCTTTCATTAAGAAATAGTGAGCATCGCAGGGAGGAAAGTGTTTATACTTTTATTTAAAATTGCTGATAGCGGGTGTTAGAGATGAAATGGTATAGAAAATACACAGTCACACGTGACGTTAGCGAATATTTTATTTAATTATTTATTTTAATTTTATGTTATGTTCAAGTTTACTTTGATAAATAGATAGCTCATTTAGTGTTTAATTACCATGTTTTTATTAACTTGCATTCTTGTTTGTTTGTTTGTTTGTCCGGTACAAATCTTGCAATCGAATTTTAACAACTTCCCTATTAGCTAGACATTTGAAACTTTTACAATAGCTCAGAACCCGATGACAACACAATACTCAGATTAAAAGAATGTAACTATTAAAACATTCCACATAAACAATATTCGAAACTAGAAAAAAGAATATGGTCTCATTTTTGTCACACATACATACTATCAGCTATACATATTCCGAGGCCTAAACATCTTGCTTGCATAATTAATTGGGCCCGCTAGTGGCCGAAAGGTTCTGTCCTTAAATCTGTCCGATATGAGGTGCCGGGTTCGATCCCAGGTCGCGCTCGACAACCAAGCCGTTCGGAGTTTTCTGTGGTTTTCTCCGAAACTTGCGTAAACATACACTAGGACCCCTTTGAAAGACCCCCCCACGAAGGGTACTCTCCCTCTGGCTTAGAACCCTAGTGCAGTCAATCGGCTTTATTCCTTGTACCAATACCATACCATAATTTATGTAACATCCATTCACTCCAGACTGAGATTTTAAATAACTGTTTAGAAACGAAACAAAGATTCAAGATCAGGAAATGGTTCTCTGAAATTATTTTGCCGCTAAATTACTTTCACGGTAATATTCTACAGTTATTATCACAATAATAATCACATTAAAACATTCAACATTCTGACATGGTTATATCGAATGGTGGTTTCACTGCTGTCTTGTGAGACTTTTCAGGATTGAATAAAACTTGAATTCTTCTGCAAAAGATGGGATTATAGACCATTTGAATCCTTTATCGGAGGTGATAGAACTATGATTTCGTGTGTTCCTCAGGAAATGAGACTTTACGACTTTCTCTGCCTCCTCGATTCCAAGTTCAGAGTGAATATAACCAGAAGCACATAGAGTCAAATGACAAAAAATCAAGAACTATGAAATATAGTGATAAAACCCATTTTGATCAACTTTTGCTAACGAAATATTTCGGCGATATTTACGATTTCAGAAAAAGATGGCATGGGTTTTAGAAAATGATCACAAGTTCGTCTTCAATATTTTGAAAGCCCCGTTGAAGATAGATCCTGAAGAGCGGTCAAGGCATGTACAAGCTTTACAGTATTTGTTCTTGAAAGAACGAGATCATGGCGAAAATAATTTATGATTAAAAAAAAAAAAAGTTAAAACTAAAAATATATTCAATATATATCTCTGTAAAATAATGGAAATGTAATGAAAATAAATTGTATTATTTCACATACAATTATATAAATTGAAGAGAATCTCTAGTTTTAATGCTCTTTAAGTACGGCACAGACCAGGGCAGAAAACACTGCTCAGTTATCTTCTGTGAAAGGCTGTAAAAAAACGTTTTAGGAAAAGAGGAGCTAATACATTTCACTGATATTATTTTTTTATATTTTTTTATTTCGTGATTTTAAAGTAATTATTTTTGTAAAATGCTTATAAGTGCTTATTTAGTTCTCAAAATAAAAAAATAATAATTGCATATATTATCTGGACAAAGAAAAAATAAGTTTGTTGCTGGAAAAGTTCAATCAAGACTGATAAGTTTCAAGGAATGTTGCGTGTGAAAATTGTTTATGTAATTTTAAGTGAACTTTTAATTTTAAAAACAGACTTAAATTCTCTATAAATGTAGGTACAGTAATGAAATAGGGGGGGGGGGGGGGTGAGGAGGATGGTAGCCCCCCTCACACAGAACTAATTGTCACATAAAACTCTTCCGAAGCCTAATTTGATTTGATTTAACACAGGTTTTCATAACAGAACTCGTTATCTTAACCCCTTAATCTTCAACCTGTATTTATAGTATTAAATTTCAGGGTAAGGGAAAGTCGCGGGAGTGACACACCAGATTATTTTTAACTAATGTGCGAGTTGCACTGAACGAACAAACTATTTCTTTCCACGAAAATGCCTACTAACCCTGGACGATAGGTCTAATATATCGTATCATATTATATATCGTATTTATCGTAATATAACTCAATACTTATTTCGCTTCCTTCTTCGATTCGTTTTAATACGCATTTTTTATATGCATGAGCTGCCCCCGAAAAACAAAAACATTAAATCATTAAATTCATTTTTTTTACTTATTTTTATTTCATATTATTTCACGCGCACTTTTTATTTCCTAATTCAAAATTATTTAAAAAAAAAACTTTTTCGATATCGCTTGTAACGATACTGATTATTATTAATTTTCTTTTCTTTTTCTTTCAATAATAATAATTAAAAAAAAAAAAAAAATAGATTTTGATGAAATTCTGGCAAAAGCAGAATTTAGTTTAGGACGGAGGACTATTAGTTTTTTTTTTCTTCCCAATTATAACATCGCTTTCAAATTATTCAATTATATTTTCGATAAATTTTAGATTTCGATAAGTGTCCAACTATCGAAAAATGATTTCGACAAATGTCCAACTATCGAAAACGACAACGCAAAAACCCCAGATTGAGACTAATAGGCCTTCAGTCCTTAAAAAAAAAAAAGCAATATTGTTTTCATAAAATTTTATAGGAGTTATCTGTAAATGATTGTTTTAAATGAAAAAAAAAAAAAAAAGTTGAAAAGCAGGAAATGTAACGTTTTACATAAGTTTTGCTTGCTTTATCTTTTAATTAAAAAAAAGAAAAAAAAACATTCAGAACAAATCAATTGCCAATAATGCGATAATTCCCAAATATGTTAACCTTTTCTTTACAGTCAACTGACTCATCTTTGCCACACTTTCTTATATTCCCGTAATAAAGAAACGCTCCGTTGGCTGTGATAATAGATCTATGAACTAAAAATGCTTGAAAATCACTATTGAAAATGCAATTAGGTCCTGTCATATTTGTGGCGTATGAACTGTGTTTGTGTACTATGAAAAAAAAAAAACACAGTTGTTTAGAACCTTTTTAACAAAATCAAAAGTTTCCGTGTTCACATCACATTTGTCTTCGCAATATGGTGGTTGGTATTTTATGTTATTGTTCTAAATGAAGGAAGTGAATAAAATGTTTATAGAATCATTTACAAGTTATATAAACATTATTTAGAAAAAAATAAATAGTGGTGTCTCAAAGCAATGCTATTTTTAAAGTAACGTGTTGAGTTTTTTTATAGACATCTGAAAAAAGAAAAAATAATAATAATAATAAGCTGAGTTGTTTACAATTTTTTTAACAAATTAAAGTTCGCAGTTCACACGTCACAATTGAAAATTCTAGACAAAACAGAAAACAATTTTTGAATATAAGCAACTTAAAACTATTTAGTGCTGCCATCTATTAGTCTGTAGAATAAATGGCACAGTCTACAAAATTTAGAATTATTAAAAAAAAAAAAAAAAAAGAAAGAAAGAAAAAGAAAGAAAAAAGAAAAGAAAGAAGAAAAGAAAAGAAAGAAAAAAATCTATTAATACTAAAGATACTCTTTTTTTAAATCCGAAATTTTTTGTCGTTTCCCATTTTACAGATCTAATGAAAAAGATTTATGTTTGCAACCGAAGTAAAATGAACAATTTACATCCAATTTAAATAAGGAAAAAAAAAATCTTACATAATGCGCTAAATATGTTTGAGAAATTGAAACTTCTTTAGGGGTATTACATACTTTCTTCCGTGCGAATTCATGTAGTCTTTTGTTAAAATAAATTTATGTTCAGCGTCACGTTTATTTATGCAACTAAACTCGTAAACAAGTTCTCTCTCTCTCTCTCTCTCTCTCTCTCTCTCTCTCTCTCTCTCTCTCTTTTTTTTTATTTTTTTTAAAGGAAATGTATTTATTTGCACGCAAACAATAAAACTGAAATAAAAATTTACCGAAAGTTAAACTTACACATGCGAAAATTTGCTGAAACCGATTTCAGTTTTTTAAAAATATGTTTTTTTAATACATTTAGCAGTTTAACAGTTTATAGAACAACCAGAGAATTTATATATACATGCATATAGTTCTATCAGAGTATTATTCAATCGCTAATACACAAATAACGATAACTATAGTAATTTCACTAACTAAAAAATTTGTCTAAAACCCTACCGCAGTTGTAACAGTTATTGTCAGAGATTCATCTTTGGGCGCAGTGCAAACATTTCTTCCTCCGAACTTAGAGTGAATTCGTCCAATTGCTAAAGTAATATTATACATTCCAGCATTTCACTTATTTATGCAACAATCCCGTCAAATAGCTTCTTTCTAAGCGAAAAGTTCGTTCAAAGAAAATCTCTCAAATCCAGAAAAAAATTAATGTTTTTGTGTACAGGGTCACACAAAAAGAATTCAGATGCATTACAAACTAGCAGTGGAACTGCTTCAAAGTAATTTTTCAGATATGTTATGCAAATTGTTTTTATTTAGAAAACTTTAGTGCATTGTATGTTGCACATTACAATGTATACATAATATACATCACTACTCAAAACCAGTGTTATGCACGAACGCGTTCATGAGTTTAGATCAAAAATTTTGAGTTTTGAGTTGAACTTCGCTCGTTTTTTAAATTATGAACTTGAGTTGAGCGAAATTCGTTTTTTAAACGAACTTGAGCGTGAAAAAGCAATTCAAACTCAAACTCATATTAAATATTTCTGTCTGAAATATAAAAATGAAAGTAGAAGAAAGGGACAGAAAAGAGAATAACTGTGCAAAATGGATCCTGGAAAAAAGGTCACTTGGAAAAATAGACACTGGTAAAAAAGGCACCGGAAAAAAAGGGCACTTTTGCAATTTGCAAATCGTAAAAACAATAAACATCAAATAATGAAGTTAAAGAATGATTTTCATAATACATTTTTTGAAATTTCAATCAATTAAATTGGTACAACTTTACTTTGTATATGCCTGGGGGAAGGGGGGGGGGGTCTAGGAGCAGATTGAAAGAGGATAATTGTTTTTATATTCTTCTTGCTGATTTTAATGAAACTTTGTCTAATAGTCACTTGCTGTTTATGGCAAAAATACAGTGTCACACGTACTTTGGGGGCTGAATGTTGGGGAGGAGCAGAGGGAAGCAGTATTTTGTATATCCCCTTGTTACCGATTTTAACGATATTCTGTATAACTATCACTTATTCTTTACGAAAAATCACGGAACCTCTAAATGATGAAATTAGTCTTCTATTAATAAGTTTTCTCATGCGCATAAACAAACGTATTTTAAATTTGAGAATAAAAAACCACAGAAAAACAGTGGGTCCATTATTCAGGAGTGTCCGCTAAATAAATTTTTACTGCAGTTAAATTAATAAGTTGCAATTAAGAGTTATAAGTTTATAAGTTTAATTAAGCATTAAATTAGGGATTTTCATGGTAATTGATATTTTTTAAAAATGTAAATTACCAATGAAAGAATTCACAGAGGGTAAGATCTAGTTATAAAAAAAAAATTACTCAAAAATGAACTTTTAATGAGTTTCGTTCCTTTTTAAAAATGAACTTGAGTTAAGCGGATTCATTTTTTTTCAGACATGAGTTTGAGCGCGAACTAACTCGTTTTGTATACGATGAACTTGAGATTGAATTAGTTCGTTTTTTTGCGTGAACTTGCACAACACTGCTAAAAATCAGTTAAATATGTTGTTTTCTATCAATGTTCTAATTTATATTAATATCTTTAAAATTATGTTAGACGTATCACAACAGAAGTTGTTACTTTGATCGTGCGATCTTAAGCACACACTTCCCCCTTCCTCCCACTCCAATAGAATTACATCAAGTTAGCGAAAATTGCACCACTTTCATAAAAGAAAAAAAAAGTTAAGACAGGCTTATTTTAAATTTAATATCTACAACGTGCCTGAGTCATTTTTATTCGATTTTAAGCAAAATAGATGAAATATATATACAACAAAATAACCTAAAGTATATGTTAAATCAGTTTCTTAATATTTGTTTTCAGCATGAGAGAATAGTTACATCAAATTCATAAAAATAAAGTCAATTTGACCTAATCACAGAAAAGATTAACCATTTGATGAACAGCAACTTTGTAGACTATATGAAGTAAATTTAGATGTCTGCCAAAACAAGCTTTTGAGATATTTGCATGACTTTTGGAAATGTTTTAATAACTATAAAAATAAATTTTTATGACTATAAAAACTTGGAGCAAGTATTTAAAACAGTTACTATATATTTAACATCTATTTGGTTTATTTAATTTTTTCTTGTCAATAATTTGGCTAAAACTTTTTATTTTCCGAACATACATACGTAAGAAAAGTATTGTAATCATGTCAAAATTCCGATTTTGAGGTTTTGGTGTTTCTACACGTTTTGAGGTTCTCTGAGTTCGTTTTTGCTATTTTTACGTTGATGTATGTATGTATATGTCATATGTGAGTGAACACGATATCATCTAAGCACTTCGTTCGAATGACCTGAAAGTTGGTATGTATGTTACAGAGATCACCATAGCACGAACCCTATTAATTTTGGTGAGTCTAGCACTCATAGTTTTTTACAAGGACACAAAGAAAATTTCTTTAGCGTTATGGCCTATGGACCCAAATGTTTAAAAGTGCGATAGCGTTCAAATGCCTTATCTGATTGAGCTGAAAATTTATACACATCTTAAAAGTCACCGTCGCACGAACTGTATAGATTTTGATGAATCTAGCACTTATTTTATTTTTACGGGGACACAAAGAAAAATTCTTTATCATTATGGCCTATGGTGTAAAAATTTTAAAGTGCTATACCGTCTAAACGCTTTATTCGATTCAGCTGAAAATCTATACACATGTTATAGGTCATCGTTGCACAAACTGCATACATTTTGGTGAATCTTAAACTTACAGTTGTTTTACAAGGACACAACGAAAAATCTTTTATCAATATGCCATATGGGCTCGAATTATTTAAAGTGCGATAGGGTTTAAATGCCTCATCCAATTAAGCTGAAAATTTATATACATTTTATATGTCACCGTCGATTTTGGTGAGTCTAGTACTTATAGATTTTTATAGGGACACAAGGGAATTTATATCATTATGATCTATGGATTCAAATTATTTGAAGGGCGATAGCGTTAGATAAACAACATATTATATAGAGAAAAATGCTCAAATATCCTATTATCATTTTTTTTTCTTTTGTTTATTTGACGAACTCTCTTTCTTTAATTTATTTATACTACTATTAATTATTTAAAGTCGAGTGGAATCACTCTAGAGTCTGTCCCTTTCAATTCAAACTTGTTACTTTCGGCAATATGAACAAAGGAAAATCCATGCCCTTCCAAACATGGAAATTTTCAATATTCTTATTTTAAATAACTGCTTTTAGTCTCAATTATCTGACATAAAATCTTGTTATTAAGCTAACATTCTAAAATAGAAGTTTCAAATTATTTCTTGGGGCACTAAAACTGTAATATGGTAAGGATATATAACTTCAATGAATAGTATATCACATTTTCATGAAAAATAATCTGGTGTGTCACTCACACGACTTTCTCTTACTCTGAATTTTAATACTATAAATAAAGGTTGGAGATTAAGGGGGAAAACAACGAGTACTGTTATATAAACTCTTTGTTAAAACAATTCAAATTACACTTCGGAACAACTTTATTTGACAAATAATTCTATATGAGGGGGGACTACCACCCTACAACCCCCGTTTTATTATTGTAACTACATTTATGTAGAATTCAAATCTGTTATTAAATTCAGAAGTTTATTTAAAATTATTCTGACAACTTTCACACGCAACATTCCTTGAAACTTATCAATCTTGATCAAAATTTTCTAGTAACAAGCGTATTAACTTCAAAATACAACATTCGGGTCGCCTGAAATTATTTGATTTTAATTTACTCTGAGACACAAAGACCAAACGTTAAAAACTTAACATCAGTATTTAGGAAGCCTCAAAACGTGTAAATATACAAAAACGAAGTTATGAATGTTTGGCTTAAACAAAATACATTATTTACCATATGGCTGTGAGGAATTCATTCCAATTCCCGAGAAGCTTTCTTGGGCATGGTAAAATATTATAGTAAATCACTTCCACTAACAATAAAAATGAATGCTATAGCTTAAATATTGGCAGCCCTGTCTGTCTTTTGAAGGTTACGTACACACAACATGGTGCACATAAATATAATCCTATATTAATAACACATGACACAACCTGAAATATACTTCCATCAATTTTCAAGTATTGTCGCACTGTAATATAATTCATTGTGTAGCCCTGTAAACGAAAAGTGAATGATTTCCATACCATATTCTACATGAAACATGTTTATGTTTTTAAACAAATGAAGACTATATTCGTTTCAGTTGGTTCAATGTAGTCTATAGATGTTAAACTCTATTTACCTGCAATTTCCCCCATAGACGTAATATGTTTGAATTCTCTTGAGTGTCCCTGTGCGCCAACAAAAAATTTAGTGTAGCATCCGTATATGATACATATTTAGAATGCTGAGTTTGGACTTTCTGCTATTATTTGTTCTTGATATATGCTGCTAACAGATATACACATACACACAGTCGGACACACAGACCAAAAATATGATTTTCTGCTTCAGGGGACCTCAAAACGTGTAAATATAATAAAAACTCACTTTCGGAAATTTGACCCAAAAACAATACTTTATGCACCATAAATATGGGTGAGAGAAAGTAAAACGTGTGTGTTTAGTATTTTGGAAATCTCTTTCCCGATTTATTATATAAACTTTTTATGCGTATAGCAATATTGGTAAGAATTATTTGTATTCTGAGATAAATTTTTAATGTATTTGGTATAAAAAAAAAATTAATTAATAATTTTAATATTTAAAATTCATTTTGGAAGTTAAAAAAAAAAAAGTTTTAAAATATAACTTCAATGAATGGTATATCACATTTACAAAAAAGAAGTTTATATTTAATATATTTTGGAAATCTCTTCCGATTTATCAATATCAGTAAAATTTTTATAAAATAATAGTTGACAGTAGTAGCATGCGCGCCGACTATGTGGGTGCTGTGGGTGCTCAAGCACTCACAGAAATTTTTCCGTGGGTGCGGAGCACCCATGCGCTCACCGCCCAGGGCCGATTTAAAGCATTGGCCGACTGGTCGGGGCCCAGGGGCCCTTGATTTAAGGAGGGGCAAAATTTCACTTGGAGCTAATAAATAATAATAAATAAATAAATAAGTAAAAATATACAAACATGCTCTTGAACATAGAACTTCATGAAAATGTTACTTCTGAAAACAAAACAAAACGTTTTACAAAGATAAAATTTTACTCAAATATGAGTTAAACAGTCGGAAAAACAATAGGCTTTCTTTTCAAAGAGTGGTAAAAAACATTGAAAAAATGGTAGGTGTAGGGGCCCGAATGCGTATCAGGGCCTGAGCCCACTTTTGGTTTGATCGGGCTCTGCAGACGCGCCTACTATGTGGGTGCTGTGGGTGCAGAGCACCCATGCTCTCTGGGCCTGATTAAAGCCTTGGCCATCTGGGCTGTTGCCCAGGGGCCCTTGATTTAAGGGGAGGGGCAAAATTTCACTTCGAACTAAAAAATAAATAAATAAATAAATAAAAATATACAAAAATGCTCTTGAACATAGAACTTCATGAAAATTTTACTTCTGAAAACAAAACGAAACGTTTTACAAAGATAAAATTTTACTCAAATATGCATTTTTGAGTGAAACAGTAGGATAAACAATCGGCTTTCTTTTCAAAGAGTGGTAAAGGTAAAGAACATTGAAAAAGTAGTAGGTGTAGGGACCGAATGCGTATCAGGGCCTGGACCCATTTTTGGCTTGATGGGGCTCTGCAGGCGCGCCGACTACGTGGATGCTTTGGGTGCTCAAGTGCCCAAGAAACCTTGCCGTGGGTGCTTGGCACCATAACAAAGTTTATGTTAAGAGTATGGTTCGCAAAAATTTCTTAAAGAGGATGGTTTTATATCATTTTTTATTGATTGCAATTAAAATTTGCGTAATTGTTATTTATTAACTGTGAAAACTTGATGTTTATACTTAACTGAGAGGGGGCAAACAGGGGAAGAAAATGACATAAAAACCATCGTTTTCTTTACAAACTCCTCGGTCAACAGATATATTTAGTCTTTGCAGATTCTTCAAATAAAAAAATTCATGGTCATAAAATTATTGAACAGGGAAAGAAATTAGGGAGGGGGTGGGGTTTCTAGAAAACGGCGGGTGACTGGGCAAAATGGGAGTCATATTCGGATTCATGAGGTCATTTTATATAAGAATCAGCAAGAATGGTGTCGGATATCGATTTTTTTTGCAGGCAATATAATTTTACAAACTTTTGCGAAATCGAAAGGAAAAAGACAACACTTTTTTTTCTTTGTTCCTTTGCTCTCCTAAAACTGAATAATGCTTTTTCCAGAAAGTAATAAATAAATTTAATGAAATTCGGGGACAAAAAGTGATACAGAAGCATCTCTTCTTTTTTCTCTACTTTTCTCCGGTATAATATAACCTTAGCTGCATTTTGTATCTAATTAGTCAGTAATGATTAAAAAAAAAATAATTGAAATCCATAAAAAAAATTATATAGAATTTTTCATTCGTAAAAAAAAAAAAAAAAGCTATTTTATGAATCTTGTAAAATAATACAAAAATACTTTGAAGGTCATAATGAACTTAGCTACTGAAAAAATACATAAATGTTAATAAAAATAATATTTCATTAATATAATGATCAAAAATAAGAAAGGAAGTATTAAATAATTATAATTTTCATAAATAATAATAAATAATTACTTATGAAAGCGAAACATGTTACAAAGCAAAATATAGTGAAAAATTTAATAAATGTAGAAGTATATTGTTTCCTCTCACTACTAACTTTTTAAGATGAAGTAAAAAAAATGAGGAAGAGGTATGAGAAATTTGCAGAACGAAGCGACTGGGAGACATGCTGTCTAGAAATAATTTAGTGAAAAAGGGGTTGCCAAGCGATAAGAAAGAACGGCTTTAAAAATCATTCAGTAGACGTTAGACCTCCCAGGAAGAAACAACTTTCAACAATTAGTGGAATTTTCTGAAAGAGCATACATCTGTTCTGCAACTGCGACCACTTGACGCATTTGTTCAAATCGAAGATAAAGAGAACGAAAACTTTTTCTGAATTCGGGAGGAAATAATTTAACTCGAATGAAGATACATCACCTCACCTCACCTTTATTTTATTATATTCTTTCAAAATGTAATGAATTTTACAATTTGCTTCAACAGTCGATTATAGCCTTCTGATGGTGCCGTCCTCCTATTTTCTTTTCCGAAATTGGGGGAGGGGACAGTTTTTAAATCTTTACCCCCCTCTGCAACGTCATGTCAACTGTCAACAAGGATGGTGCCAGAAATTTCTCACAGACAAATATGATTTTTCACACACAAAAGATTAATTGTGTGTGTATTTGTGTCATATAAGTATATAGACATCAGAGCTAAGGAAGTGCTAGATTTAAAAGAAAAAGAAAAACAGCCATCATTTTCCAGTAACTTTGGAAAGGTCAGTTTGATAAAAAAGACATTTTCTCGAAACGCTACTTGTGAAACGTATTATAAGCTTTAAAGAATGTTGAATGTGCTTTAGGGAGATAGGGAGGGGTGCAAATGAAAAGAAAACATGAAAACGATGTTTAAAAAGATATTTTTGACCAATTTAAAACAACAAAAAAACTTGGTACAATTGTTACTTACTAAAGGAAAAAATATAATGGAGGGGGGGGGGTAAATATTCCTGAGGGACCGAGAGAGAAGGAGAAAAGTATTTTTTACATGTTTTTTTTTTTTTTTTCTATCGAGTCCAATTAAATTTTGTATAGTTATCATAATTAGTAAATACTGTTGATTTAGATTTCCTGGGGGGATCTAGAGGAGTATAAAAATAATGAAACAATATTATTATTATTTTTTTTTTTCCAATTTTCTCCCTTTTTTTATGACGCAATTGAATTTTACTTTTATCCTCCATAATTATTTATCAAAGGATCACAGTATTAATTTTCATTTAAAGAGAAATATTCTGAAAATGTGGAATTGATTTGATAGTTTTACTGTGAATTGCTACAACAGAGGTTTTTATTTGAAAATATAGGATATTGGAAAGTACAAGTTCAAGTTTCTATTTATAATATTCTATTTATTATGCATTATTTAATTACTGTCATAAAATTGTTTTACGTGTAGAATTCTGAAAAAACTTTTATACTGTCAAATAAATGTTTTTCTATATAATCTCTAGTGAACTCTTTTCTGAAAGTTTTCTTTATGTTGTAAACACCAGCGATTGTGGTACAACTTAACAAGTTTTATGAATGTAAATTAAAGCTTTTGCATTTCATTCTAACATTTCAAAGCACTCTTCTTTTTCTTAAAATTATATTTAAAATCAAAATACTTTAACTACAATCATGAGATGGTTTTCTTCTATGGACGAAAATAAATTTTAAACGATTTTTGACATAGTTACTTTTATTTTCGAAACAAATTATTTGCTTCTTTACCTACATTAATATAAATATAATATTACGATTTAAGATATGTAACTTTTATATTGTTTTCTTTGGATCTTAGTTTGGGGTGTTGATATATTATACTTAGCTTGAATCTCAAAATAATTTATTTAATTAGTAATAGTGAAAGTACAACCGCTGTAAGGAAAAAAAAAAGACCCTTTTACACCGAACTTCCGAAAAAATAAATAAAATAATTAATAAAAATAAAGGTAAATTAATGTAAAATTCTGAAAATAAATGCATTAATAAAAGAGATAGAGAGAAAAACAAACAAACAAAAAATCTGGTACAAATCCATTAGTAGCATAAACCCGGACAGTGAAATGCAGAAAGCCAACTTTAAAGGCACTTTTTACTTGAACTTATTTATTTTTATTTTATTTATATAAATATGATTTTTTTTTTTTTTTTTTTTAGGATTTAATATTTTTATATTTAAAAAATATATATGAAAATAAACATTAAAAATTTTGGCTTTTTTTTTTTTTTTTTTTTTTTTCAAACCTGGAATAAAATGAGCCGGCAGGGAGTTAAATTGTGAGCCTAAATTTTGTTTTGATGCGGTATTATATATGTAAAAATTGGAGATAACTAAATTATTAATATTACCAAACTACCATCTAGTTTTAAAGGAATATACACATACATACATATATATATGGTTAAAATTCCTTTGTGCATTAAACTTTAACAAAAATATTTTGAATTATAATATTTAAAATTTTGTTTTTCCGATGTTTAATTTATGTTTTCTTTCAAATCTGTTAAAATTATAATCTTAAGATGCTGATATAAAAATTGCACTTAGAAGTTTAAGAATAATTATCTCAATTTTAACTCTTTAAATGTTATAATAATAATTTTAAAATCAATATTTAAATAATAATATTAATTTTAACATATTAAATATTTTAGCTTTCTCCTTCAAATCATTTATTTAGTTAGGTTAAAGAAATCATAACACCAGCGAACTTTCAAGAAATAGGTGGTTTTTCAATGTAGTTAATGAGAGAGTTCTTATTGAATTGACTTTTTCTAGTTGGCTACGGATGTTGGAAATGTCAGACAAAACGGATTAATTTGGAAAACACCAATTTTTGGTTTTTCTTTCATAGCCTAGAATCAGTCACACAATCAGTAGATTATTTAACTGTTATATGCTTTAAAGAGGTGGATAAGGTTTTTTTTTTTTTTTTTTTTTTTTTTTTTTTTTTATAAAATTATTATAAATCGCAGAATAAAAATAATTCTGTTTCAAAGCCAAATAAGTCAAATATTCAACCTGAAACAATTCTAAAAAAATTGTATCCTCTGGAAAGACATTTCAAATGGAAAAATACATTTCCTTGGATTTCTTACAATGAAATTAAGGTAAAGTGTTTTGTCAAGTATGCAAAGATGCAGCGTTCACAGTGGCACAAAGCAACTGGGCTTTTTAAAATTCACGGTGAAGTGCCGTTTCGATCCCAGCTCGCACTCATTTGGAGTTTTCCATTGTTTTCTCCGAAACTCGAGTAAATAATCGCTAGGATCACTTAGAAAGACCCCCTTTATACTTTCGAGACAATTGTATATGTCTGAAAAGGAAGAAGGGTGCCACAGAGCGGGAACACGCTAAAATTAGAATTTTCAAGGGTCGTTTGCAGGATAAGCGAACATGCTATTTATTGTAAGTGTCTGAAACAGGAAAAATTTCCATAGGCGCCACCGATTGAGAATTTATGCTATGGCTATATTTTTTAAGGGTCGTTAAATACGATCAGAATTTTCAAAGGTAGTTTGTACGGTACGCAAACAGGCTGTTATAATTGTCTGAAAAGGAAAAAGGGCGTTGAAGGTCCAACCGAGCGGGAATTTCCAAAATCAGACTTTTTAATTCAACATTTTTTGCTAGTTGGCGAATCAGCTGGTCACCAAAGGGGGCTAGTGATACATAAATCTTAGCATTTTTGGTACGTAACGCTAATTCACTTTAAAATGAAATTTAAGGCGCATAAAAAAAAACTCATGTGCCACAATATTTTTTAAAACATTGAAGGAGGGACTCCACTCCCCCCCCCCTCAAGCTACATCCTTGAGCAGAGCACCCAGAGCATTTTTTTAAAGTCGGCGCCCCTGAGTAGTAGTGAGAAATATCTGTATTCAGTGATAAAACTATTTGGTATGAAAAAAAGAAAAAAATCACTTAATAATTTAAAATTTTTAAATTCATTTTAGAAGTAAAAAGAAAAAAGAAAGAAAGGAGAAAAATAGGAGGAAAAGAAATTAAATCGTCACTCCCTAGCCACAGTTGTTTACTGCTGCCATCTATTTAGGATATTCCGACTTTAAAAACCTTTCCGATTTGCGGATTTATAAGATATATTGCTTTGCGTATCTTTGAACATTTCGTATTTAATCATACTTATTATGCTGGAAAAATTTTTATTCTTTAATATTAAGTCCAAGTTGGAAGTATTTTTTGTCCGGAGGGAGAATTTACAACTAAAAAACTGTTAACCCCTATGAGAATTTTACATAGTTTATTCAGTTATTACACTTATGTACAAGTGTTCATAATAATAATCAAAGAAAGTTTTACTTTATTTTATTTTATTTTATTTTATATATTTATTTATTTATTTAAGAAATATTGCACATTGCCTTCCTTTTTATAAAAAGGAAGGTAAAAAAATTTCCACGTTTTCAAAAAATCGATATTTACAAATTTCAGAACAGAAATCACATGTTAGCGATAAAGAAAGAATTTTGATTAGAATTAATTAATAGAAATAATAGAAAGCTGGTATGTTGCAGCTATCTCAAAACTTTCTTCTATGTAATTCTATATAACAGTGCCACTTATGGTTACGGTAAAGAAAAGACAGCTGCTGAGATATAGCTGTAGGTAAAATCGCAGAAGGTGAGTAACAGCAGAGCCACCTGTAAACCGACATACACCCAAACTGAATCATACACCCAAACTGAACTCCTTTCATATACCAAGTTTTGTGCAATTATAAAGATTAGAATCTGAAATTTAGCCCAAAAGTTGATAGGCACTAATTTGTGTCAATCGACAATTACATATAAATTTATATGGTATTCTGTGCAGTAGTTCCTGAGATACAATTGCTACAAAATATTTATCACACACACACAGACAGACATTTTCTAAAAACGGTCAAATCATGTTCTGTACCTTTCAAAATATGGGAAGTAAAACTTTTGTAAAACTCGAATGTTGATTATTTTGTGAATACTGTTTATTTTTAATCATAATTTCAAAATAAAGTTTTTATATACAATTTATTTATGATTGTGAATAAAAAATATCATGATAAAAAAGGTAAAAGTATGATAAAAAATCATTATTTTGAGCCCTATTCCATATTATCCTTTAAAGAAATGGGTATTTTTTATTGCCTTTCACAACTTTATATTCTCGACAAAAGCCTTTTTTTTTTTTTTTTTTTACGAAAAACATTGTATATAATAATCTCTATTTTTTGTTATACGAAACCATCAAAACACGTTAAAAATACTTGTAGAGAAGTCCACAATGATTCAAAATGTTTCAATTTATTATGGTGAGTTCAAGTAGAAATGGTATTTCATATTCACCTACTTTCCTCTATGTCCTATTAATAATGATAGTACATTTACTTGTAATATAATAATTAATAATATACAATTATTTTTATGCAGAATTAATATTTATAAAATAGTTAACGCACTATTTAAAATGATGTTATTGCAAAGTTAAAAAAAAAAAATATATATATATATATATATATAAGATGTTTTTGTATAGGCATTGCGTGATTATATATATATATATATATATATATATACATATATATATATATATATATACATACATACATATACATATCTTAATTTAAAAAAGTATTTTTTAAATGGATCCCAGTTATATTTTAACACTAGCATTACGGCGTTTTCCGCTCGTTACAAATAGAAGAAAAAGCAAACTTTTTGCTCGTAGTATGGAAAGTTAATGATTATAATTATGCAATTTGCTCATTTAATAAGCAAATGAAATTAACAAATAATATTTCATGTTAACAAACTAAGAAAGAATAAGGTGATAAGTAAATAAATATATGTACACAAAGAACATTCAACATGATTCATAGCTAAAATTTAAAAAATCTTTCGATACGTTTTTATACTTCTATTAGTTTAATAATTTATCGCATAAAAATATTCACCATTCCATAAATTTATTACATCATTTAGTTTGACATTGTGTACACACACTATCAGTTTCTGAATTTTACCAGTGCATTTTCCAGAAACATATTTTCTGCAGTCTACTTCTGTTTAGAAATAGTCAAGAAATGACAAATTTATAGACAGCGAAATAAATATGTTGCATACAAATAAATTTGTTTTCCGGTCTAAATAAATGCTGCCGTAATTCTAGTGTTAAATGGGCTCCAAACTCTTTAAATGCAAAAACCCACACTGAAGTATATGACCTATGCTATAAAACTTCTAAAAAGAATCTGGAGTAAAAAAAAAAGTAAAGAGTTCTTCTGGAGTTTAAAAAAAAAAAAAGTAATTATAATAACAATAATAGTTCTACAGATTAATTCTACTAATTCTAAAATACGTAATAATCTAATTGTAAAATTAGCTTTAACACTAGAATATTTTGAAAATTTTCTAGAACATTTAATTTGCCTCAGCGAGAGACTTTATTAAAATATTAATTTTACAAACGCGAATGCTAAAATTTTTATTTAAAAAAAAAAATCTGATAGGTTCTGTTGAGTGCCAGAATGAAAATGCTCGTCTCCATAATATATATCAAGAATATGCAAACATCTCAGTGAGACGTCTTACATGTAACTAAACGCGATGATATATATAATGCAAATTGATATAAAGGTAATTTTAATTCTTATAAATAGATGGCAGCACCAAACATTTTCAACTGTTACTTTACATTTTCTTCAATCTTCTAAAACAAGTTTATAAGCGGATTATGTCTTCCAGTTTACATTCTACATTCTACTTTCCATCTTCCGAAAATTTACATAATTAGTTCACACAAAAATGAACTTCATTTACTTCTATTTAGAACACAAATATTTTCATCATGTTATTTTTAATTTATTCTACAATAAAGATCTGGAGTGACTCCACTCGACTTTCTGAATATTTAGTAATTAACGGTTGTTTAAATAAATATAAATATTTTTAACAATTTAAGATTATTAAAGCGAACTTTAAACAGTTTGAGCCCATAGACCGCAACGTATAAAATTCTATTTTGTATCCCTGTAAAAAAATAAATAATAAAAAATAAAATATTATTAAGTTCTAGATATATAAATCTGTAGAATGTTCGTGATCATAACCTATAACATGCTACTAATTATATCTTAATCGAATGTAGAGCTTTTATGCTTGTGTTTTTCAGATAATTCAAATCTACAGTTCTACAATATTATTCTACAATAAAGATCTGGAGTGACTCCACTCGACTTTCTGAATATTTAGTAATTAACGGTTGTTTAAATAAATATAAATATTTTTAACAATTTAAGATTATTAAAGCGAACTTCAAACAGTTTGAGCCCATAGACCGCAACGTATAAAATTCTATTTTGTATCCCTGTAAAAAAATAAATAATAAAAAATAAAATATTATTAAGTTCTAGATATATAAATCTGTAGAATGTTCGTGATCATAACCTATAACATGCTACTAATTATATCTTAATCGAATGTAGAGCTTTTATGCTTGTGTTTTTCAGATAATTCAAATCTACAGCCCGTTAAGATAAATAATCTTTTTTTTTTTTTTTCGCTCCTATAAAATAATTTTAAGTCCTACACTCATGACTCATTAAAACCTATACAGATCGTTCGGATCGGAGGAAGACCTATATCTTATGTACCAACTTTCAACTTAATTGAATAAGGCGTTGCGTTCAGATGCTATCGTTTAAAATAATTTGAATCCACAGGCTAAGAGTATTTATTTGTATCTTTATACTAAAAAACTCTAAGTACTACAAGAAGTGTATACACTCATCAAGATCTATAATGTTCAATGATCTGTAATGAGACAATTCCTACAAATTTTCAGCTCAATAGAATAAAGTCTTTAGAAATTATCGTGCTCCCACAGACACATACATCCATCAAGGTAAAACAGTAGAAAAGGATTTAAGAGATCCAAAAATCAAAATGTATGGATATACCAAAATCTTGTAATCAAATTTTTTCACGATTAAAATAGTTTCCTTACATAGTGTATGTTCGGAAAGTAAAAATGGGATGAAACACAAATTAATATTAATCGGGAACGTAAATAACTTTTAAAAAACTGAAAGGTTATTTTATTTATATTAAAATAGATATATTTAATTGATGATATATGATAAAGCTAGTGTTACCCCATAACAATATTATGCAAATACTTTACTTATTCTTGGTAATATTTGTGTTTATTTTTTACATAAGAACTGTCTTATATTAAAGAAAAAGTTTCAAGATTAGCAGGAAGTTATGACAACTTACGACTGCCATAAATGTAAACTTAAAATTTACTTTCAAAAACTTAAAATTTACTTAAAATGTAAACTTAAAAAAAACTTAAAATGAGTAACTGAAACAGCTACTGATACAATGCTTCAAAAATATTAAAATAATAATGTTATTTTAAAGTGATTTCTTACTTTATTTAAATTAATATAATATCAATTGAGTAATTTATATTTTTAATATTTATAATTTAAATTTATCTAAATTGTAAATTTAAAAATTCTTAAACAGAAATTAAACGGACTAGATTAAACAGATTAGAACCAAGTAATATAAAAAAAAAAAAAAAAAAAAAAATACGTGGATCTAGGTCGTGCCGAATACATTTTTTCTATAGTAATTACATTAATGTTATTACTTTTAAGTTTTCATATGATTGGCTTAAAAAGGCACTTTTAATTCAAAAATTTTTTTAAATAAATAGCATAAAATAAAATGCTTAATTTTAACTATTGAAAGGAAGTGTTATATATTTTCAGTTAATTACCTTTAAAAATAATATTGTGTAATATACATTTTTCAATAGATATAATATATATTAGGTTGAGTCAAAAGTTTTGTCTGGTTTCTAATCATTTATTAAAAGTTTAAAAATTATAACAATTATAACATATTTTAATTAACATATTCACCATTACTTTCAACAACCATTTTCCAACGTGGATGCAACATTAAAATTCCACGGTTGTAAAAATCCGCTGGTTTTTGAGCGAAGAAGTCGATAATGCCTTGTCGGAGATCGTATTCGTTGCTGAAGCGCTGCCCACGCATAAAGTGCTCTAGCGACCTGAACAAATGGTAATGTGTAGGGGCAATGTCAGGGTTATATGGCGGGTGAGCGAGAAGTTCCCAGCCCAACTCATTCAGCTCCTCACGCGTCTGGTTTGAAACGTGTGGTCTTGCGTTTTCATGTTGGAAGAAAACTCGAGCTGGATTAAAGCCTTTTTTCACGAGTTTCTGTTGAACGGTGTTCCCTTGAGTGCAATAGACATCTGAGTTCATTGTTTGTCCTTGAGGAAGAAGATCCCAATGCACAATTCCTGTCGACATCCAAAAAACGCACAAAAGGGCGTTTTTTGAATGCATCTCAGATGTAGCCGTCTTAACTCCAAGCTGATGTGGGTTTAACCATTGACATCCGGTTTTTTTGTTGTCGTATAGTACCCACTTCTCTTTACAGGTAAGAATTCCACGCCATCCATCTCGGCTAAACTCTCGCAGCAGCAATTGACAGACTGATTTTCAACGATTCGTTTGCATTTTGTTGAGCAGTACCATTTGACGACGCCTAATCTTCATGCCAATTTTGTGAAGGTGTCGATTGACAGTTGACTGAGAAGTGCCAAAACCATGCCCTAATTTTCGGGTGGTTTGAGTCGGGTCGGCTTCAATCGCACAAAGTAAAGCTCTTTCATCGGTTGTCGATGGTTGCCCAGAGTGCTTCTTATCGCCGCGGTGCATATCCCTGGAATAGAACTTTGCATATCAACGTACAGTCGGCTGCAAAATTATTCGAGCACTAGCAATAACCCCTGTTTAAAAAAAAGTACACTTAATACTGCTTTGTTAAATAAATCCTTATCGAGTCATGTTCTTAGTCAGTCTAAGAACATGATTCGACAAGGATTTATTTAACAAAAGAGTCTTAAGTGTACTTTTTTAATATAGGAATTATTGGCTAGTGCTCGAAACATTATGCTGCCGACTGTACGCATGTTCTTTCGTTTACCGACTTCATACCAAATGTTGCACATATGTTACGACTTGCTTCAGTTACATGGTGACCTCGTTTGAACTCGTGGAAAATTAGGCTGCGGATTTGTTCACGATTTTTTGACATACTTGATCTTTTTCAAAGAGCAATAAGTCTGTGAAAATTAAAATAACATAACAATTAAATACATCATTTCGATCAGCAGAAAATGAGCTTTAAAAATATATATGACATTCACATTACAACGTTAATGTAACATATTTATTGATACGCAAATAAAAACCGGACAAAACTTTTGACTCAACCTAATATATATACACGCATATAATAAATACATTATACATATTTTATATGTTACGTTTTCTTTTCTACTGTTAAGCGTTTTAATTTTTTGAGGAATTTTATCGAGATTTTTAAGACTAGATACTTTTATTTTTTTGCTTCCTCTCTTTGATATTCCTCTTTTTCTTTTTCTTACTTCGCGTGTTGCTTACAGAATCTGGCAAAATTAGTGTACTAGAAAATTCGAGCGGAGTACTTTCTGTAATTTGAAAAATAAATCTTGGAAAGTCATTCGAGAGCTGTTATCTCCTACCATGTTCGCGTCTTTGCATGTATACAGAATGTCACCGAATTCAACTATCAAAAATGAAAATTTAACCCTTTGCTAGTGTGTTTTACACTTTATTTTGCATTACAAACATACTTCAATTTGAAAAAAGGTCCAAAGGATCGTTTTACCCTCACCAAAGGGAAAATAATCCTTCACTGTAAAAAATAGGTTCTTAAAAATAAGTATATATTGTCTCAAAACAGCTCCAAAACAATATATACTTAAATTTGAAAACCCATGTACTCATTCTTGAGTATATTGACATGTCAAACGTGGGGATATTGGGATTCTTATTGGTCAACCCCATTTTTGAGCATGTCAATATACTCAAAAAGGAGTACATGGGTTTTCAAATTTAAGTATATATTATTTCAAGGGTTTTTTGAGACAATATATACTTATTTTTAAGAACTTATTTTTTACAGTGTTCGTTTAGAAATAAATGTAAATAGTTTTTTATCTGCAAAATAAAGAATAAAAAAGTAATTATGACACTACGTTGTGACGACCTAAATGTCGGCGCCATCCTCATTTAACTTTAAGTTGAAGCTGTAAACTGAAATTATGAAGTGAAGACAAAGCCAGGTTTGTAAAATAAATGAGCTTTTATTTGGGCTTAACAGAAAAAGGTGGGCGTTGGACTTTAATTATATTTAATATCTTTATAAGTTTAAATGGGCAGCCTTCACAAATACTTTAACTATCAATAGATAACCACAATTACTCTCAACCACTTTATTTAAATTCATTAACTCTCACTGCTGCTACTAGTCTTTCGTACTCGAGAGGATTCCCTATACCACGGTACTACTCGACAACCATCATCTAATACACTACTCTAAGCAGCTAACTCAACAGCCTACCTTCTAATCGGCTACCATTCCTCTAACTAACTCACTACCATCCTCTCTCTCCAACTAACCTTCAACTAATTCCCCTCCAACTCACTCTCTTACTCTCCTTCCAACTAACTCTCAAAAGCAATCTTCCTTCTCCTTTTATATCAATCACTTTCAAAAATACTTTATAAAATTAACATATCGCAGATTACAATTTCATTTTAGGATGAGAACTAACTCTATTACTCTACTGAATCCTAAATTCTTCGCATTCATGTTTTACTCGCAAAGTGCGAATTTTAATCGTAGCACTTTGCTAGACCTCACAACGTAATGAAATAAAATTAGTTTTACAATCAAATAGCATACATAATTTATTCTATGAAAAAAAAAAAAAAAAAAAAAAAAAAAAAGTGGCGAGAAAATGGAATATTTGAAAATTATGATCCAAAATAAACAGACATAATAATAGACCCACAATAAAGTCAGAAATAAATTAAATAATGCCTATTTCCGCCACATCCAGTCCGAATAATTGATTCATAACAATCCACATAATGGATCTAAAACTATTCACATGAAGGATCATTTTACCCGACAACATGGCCATCCATTTTAGGTCATATTACTGGATGACGCCGAGTAACATAACAAAGTTAGCAAATGTAATATATATCTAAAAACATATTTTATTAAGTAAACAAAGTTATATTTCTGTACATGAAAGACTGTGTATCTAAATAAATAGGAAAGTTAGTCATAACAGGTTTTATAAAACCCACTTTTTCAAAGAATTCTATTCAGTAACACAGCAATCGCTTGAATACCGTCAATGCTTCTTCTTGATTTGGTACAACTAGTTTAAATGTTACCCAGTATATAGCGCTACCTGTTTCGAAGAAAACATATATGGATAGTTTTGCCCGCTAGGACCATTTTAGGCTACCTTCCCCTACATTTTCCTACTATTTTACCCAAAAATGCATATTTGAGTAAAATATTACTTTTGTAAAACGTCTGATTTTGCATTCAGAAGTAAAATTTTGTTAAAGTGTTGTTTTTAAGAGCATTTATATATATATATATATATATATATATATATATATATATATATTAAATTATTTAATTCCTTTACAATACTCAGCAAATGAGAGAAAGAGGAAAATACCAACAATGAATTTAATAATTAGATGTATTACGTATAAATTTATTGTCACAATTACTATTTAAGTAAATTTCACTGAATAGTAAAAACATGTTAAAGTACTTACGCAGAAGAGAAATGACGTATATCACTTAAACCTAAACTTTGAGTTAGTTGTCTTAATCCATTAGTCCAGTAAATTCATGCAACACAAGATAAGAATTGAAAGAAATTAACCAAAATGACTATTGAAATAAAAAGGAATGCATGAAGGAAAAATGGAGTTAAAAATGCTGAAATCCAGTACCGATCTCATCAGGAAACTAGCAGTACTGTCAACAATTAATGCAAGATTTCGAATATTGTATAGCTTTTCAGCAATATACAACACTAGTTTCAATCTTGCATAAAAAAAAAAGAAAGAAAGAAAGAAAGATAAAAGGAAATTGGCTGATAAAATAACTTAACCATAATGAAAATTGGAATTCGTGAAAGGTGCTAGCCACATGTAAATCAAATCCAAATCGAATAAAAGTCCGGGCGGTTGCCAAAACGAACAAACTGAAAAGAAATAATTAAAAGTAGAGAATCGATTAATCGAAAGTTTCTGAAATGAAATAAATGTAAGCATGAAGTGATAAATATTGTTCTTAAAATTTAAAAGCTGAATTCACAATTAAATAATATTTGAGAGGTAAATTTAAGTATAAATAAGATTAATACGATTTTCACAGTAGGGCATACTTTCGACTCAACGTATGAGCGCTCCATCTAACGTGGAAAAAATAAGTTACTATTAAGTGATTTAAGAAAAAGTGTACGATAGATGTTCTATTTATATGAGTGTAATTTATAGTCTTAAGCTAACATAAGAAAAGGCCAACAAGTGATAATTAAGTTATTATGATTAGGAAATTGGTGAATAATTTTAATTTTAAAAATTATTATTGTTATTAATATTATTATTATTATTATGAAATAGGAAATTGGTGAATAATTTTAATTTTAAAATTTTAATAATTATTATTAGTAATAATAGTCTTAAACTAACAAAAGAATAGGTCAGCAAGTGATGATAAAGTCATTATGATTAGGAAATTGGTGAATAATTTTAATATTTAATAATATTATTCTTATTAATATTATTATTATAATTATTATTAATAATTTTAATAATTATTATTGTTATTAGTATAATTATTATTCTGAAGTATTATTAGTATGTACGTTTAGTATGAACACATCAAATTTGAATGATATCTAGTTTTTTTTTTTTTTTAAATTAAGCAAATGAATTATTTATTGTTGAAACTTAAACAATATCAACCAGAAAGAGATGATGTATCCTGCAATTGCAATAAGACCAAGCTTCTATCTTTTTTTTTTTTTTTTTTTTTTAATTAAATTCGGCAACCCACCCAACCAACCAGCCAAACAACTCCACCCTTCCTCCTTAATCAAACATCTGCCCACCCATCCGCCACATGTTAATTATTACTATTTTTTTTTTATATAGAAATGTACACATACATATATATATACATATATATATATATACATACACATACACAAATACATTTTTTTTTTTTTTTTTTTTTTTTTTTTTTTTTTTGAGACAATGAACACTTATTGATAAATAATCGAATAAATAAATCTCTTAGGATAACCCATAGCAGTAGCAGTTTTAATTAAATTGTTAATATTCTTGTTTTTGTTATGAGATGAACAAAGTCTGTTTATTCGAAATAGATGATTAAGAATAATATTTCTGTATACAGATAAATGAAGACAGGAATTAAAATGTGTAAATAAATTTACTTTAAAGCAGAAATCTTTGCGTTTATCATATAGATCAGTAGATATTTTACCATCATTTAATTTAAGATGTAAATCTAAAAAGCTAATACAATTGTTGTTAATATAATTATGTGTTAGTGTAAGGTGAGATGGATATTGAAATTTTAATAAAGATGGAGTAGAGTTATTAACATAAAAAATTATAATATCATCAATGTATCTATAAATAATAAACTTATCATTACAGAAACTTTGTTCATAATGGTATAGATATAAGTCAGCTAACAGACTTGAGCTACATCCCCCTTGTGGGATACCGACCTTTTGGATATAAATAGTGTTGTTATGTAGAATAAAATTATTGTGAATAATAAAATTTAAAAGAGTTTTAAAGGAAGCTGCACTAAAGTATTTAGGAAGAGAAAGTTCACTTTTAAATCGCAAATAAAGGTTGTAAATAATTTGATGAAGATCAGTTAAATTAATATTATTAAACAAGTCAGCAAAATCATAAGTATTAATATCATTAACATTTTTCATAGTTTGTACAATTTCTCTGAGTTGATAGCTATTTTTAAGACAATAGAAATTGTTGGATTTACTAATGAAGTTATAAATTTGTTTAAGAATATCAAGGAGGATTTTATTAGCATTATTGTTATATGTATTACAACCAATAGTAACAGTTCTGAATTTGATAGGATTTTTATGAAATTTAGGAATAAGGACAATATAAGGATAATTGAAATTATTAAATGGAAGCTTTAATAATTTATAAAAGTTATGAATTTTTCTATTATTAATTTTAATGTCACTACAGGTGGGATGAAAGTTTATATATATATATATATATATATATATAATGACTTACCATTACCATTCAATATCTGTATATATATATAAATTACGTGTCACGATGTTAGTCCGCGATAAACTCCTAAACTTATGATCCGATTTTAACAAAATTTTGCACACTGTGTGCAGTTTGGTCCAACTTGAGAGATAGGATAGTTTTTATCTCAATTTATAGGCACAATATTTTTTATTGCAAATTATTTGTTAATTATAGCCCTTTGTTATAGTTGATCCAAAGTATCTGCGAGTCCCATAAGTTTAATTGTTGCCAAAAAAAAAAATACGAGTTCATTTTCTTTTGACATAAAAATAAATACATTTAATCAAACGCAAACGTTAAAAAATTATAAAAAGTTAAATTATGCATCTCACGAAAATTGACATCATAATCACTTTAAAGATTTTATACGCATTGATAAAGTGCTAATGTACACAAGCAAAGTGTGACGTCACTGACCGTCTGTGAAGTCAAGAAAAAAGATTCCCTGTGTTAATCGCCCATTGGATTTTTTGTAAAAAATTATTAAAAATCGAGGAAAATTATTTCCCGATTTTAATCCCATATTTTTGTATAAATATGTATTAGTTATCATGTGCATACGTTAGATTGAGTTATTTTACTGTCAAATTGACAAAAATTTATTTTTAAATTTCAAAACTCTGTCGTCCTTGGAGTTTTATTATTTTTTATTTTTTATTTATTTTTTTTTTTTTATTTTTTTTTTTGCATTTGGCGATCAAAAACGCAACACGAAAATATAAAAGCTAGGTGTATATTTTCGTAATATGTATTGTGCGAAATATTGTTTCATAATATTCATTACTCTCTCAATGTAAGTTGTTAAAATAACCATGATTCTTGAAAAGAATTAAATATGTTCGCCAGTTAATTTGGCGATATTTTTTTTTTTCCGCCAAGAATGACAGATATGAAATTTATTCCGCTGCAACATGTTAATATCTTATATCAGATACATTATGTATATGCTACAACTTATTTCACGTGACACGTGTATTAAAAATATACTTACGACATAACCTTGCTTTTTCAATTTTTGTTGCATTATTGTAATCTGTATCACTTCGTTTTCTTTAAGAAATTCGTGATCTATACATATAATGTTCTAAATAAAAAGTAACCATTTCAATATTTCAAAACTTATTTAAAAGTCTGTTTTATTTAACATGAAATTTTAAAACTTAATTTAAAACTTATTTAAAAGTCTGGAAGATTTTAAGTCTGTTTATTTGTTTTGTAACGCTAATCTATATGATCGATGCTCGAAACTTTAAATAATTATTCCTCTTATTTTTCTTTAATAATTTATCAATTTACCGTTCCTGATTAAATTTGTGATTTATACATGTATTTTACATTAAATGTTGACTCATATTTATTGCTAAAAAAAACGATCTTAAAATCTTGCAATTTTCTTATCTTAATCCTCAATGCTTTCCCTCTTGATTAACTTGAATTTACTATTAAAAATTTAACATACTCAAAACCTTCTCATCACTTCGTTAAAATATATTAATCTTTTCCAAAATCTTTTTTTTTTTTTTTTTTTTTTTTTTTTGTTTAAAATGGTACCTGTATTTACTTTAAATGCCCAATATTTCATGAGATATTCTATTTTAAAGTTTTAAAATATTTATCAAAGGAACAACTATAGTATTTCCCCACAATTGGTTTGGCGATTATGACTAAATCATAAATCTAAAAATCATAACTGATAAAATTATAAGCTAAATCATAAATCATTAATCTAAAATAAAAGCATGCAGGTTGCCATATTTTATTGCAAAGAATCCAGAACGACATCGTTATCGTTCAAAACGGCGCCAAAAAGAAATCGCCAAATCCAGTTCTGGGGAAATTCAAGAAGGTTCAATATTAAACCTCCTTGGGGAAATACTACATACCTTATCAAATTATCAACGTATAACTTAGCCACAGCAACGCGTGGCCGGGTCTGCTAGTATATATAATTTCAGGCCCCCTTTTTTTTTTGTATTTGGCGATCAAAAACGCAACACGAAAATATAAAAGCTAGGTGTATATTTTCGTAATATGTATTGTGCGAAATATTGTTTCATAATATTCATTACTCTCTCAATATAAGTTGTTAAAATAACCATGATTTTTGAAAAGAATTAAATATGTTCGCCAGATAACTTGGCGATATTTTTTTTTTCACCAAGAATGACAGACATGAAATTTATTCCGCTGCAACAGATCAGATACATCAGATACATTTATCAGATACATTATGTATATGCTACAACTTATTTCACGCGACACGTGTATTAAAAATATACTTACGACATAACCTTGCTTTTTCAATTTTTTAATCTAAAATAAAAGCATGCAGGTTGCCATATTTTATTGCAAAGAATCCAGAACGACATCGTTATTGTTCAAAAGGGCGCCAAAAAAAATCGCCAAATCCTGTTCTGGGGAAAAACAAGTAGGTTCAATATTAAACCTCCTTGGGGAAATACTACATATACCTTATCAAATTATCAACGTATAACTTAGCCACAGCAACGCGTGGCCGGGTCTGCTAGTATGTATAATTTCAGGCCCCCTAAGTTAGAGGCCTCTGTGCCATTGCCCAGTAGGCCCGTGAATTAATCAGGCTCTGCGTGTATTGATTATTATTCTTTTTTTTTTACTTTTTATTATAGCGGAATGCAACTGAGGGCATCCGTTAAGTAAAGCTGGCCAAACAGCCTTGTCAGACGATTCAGCCGGTATCTTACAGACATTTTCTGTTGTACAGAAATTAAATTTTAAAGCGCTGTTTAAGAATTAGAAAAGGGTTTCAACGAAATGTATATATGAAAGATTATAGTTGTCTGTGATTAGAGAGGAAGTACTCTACTGAAAAGTGAATTCTAAGATTATTCATCACAGATGATTCTTTTAGCATGCGTGTAGCCAGGGGGAGTGGGTGCCCTGGGTGGCTGGGCAACCCCCATCCCCCGATCATTGTACATTCTGTGGTGGTGAATTCTTGCAATTTATTCTTCTTTAGTGAGTACATTTCTTATGTGGCGAGTAAAATTCTAATCACTGGAAAAATATACAAAAACTTTCATATATTTTCACCATAATCCTTGTTTATGTTTGTTAAGTGCTAAATGCGACAATGCTTTCAAAGTTGATAGACGGTAGATGCCAAGTTTGAACCCAGATATTCGGCCTGACTGTTAGGAGCCTTCCGGTTTTTCTCCGAAATTTGCATGAATACAAGCTAGTAACTCTTAGAAAAGGTCCCCTTCCGTGTGATTGGTACTTCCCCAAAGCCTAAATACTTATGTAGTTTCAAAGCACTCTCAATCGCTTTTATCCATAATAACACCCAGATGCTGCAAATTAAACTAAGTTTGCTTAAACACGAAGGCATTAAGTGTTTTTAAGATTTTTTTTTTTTTTTTTTTTTTGTCGTGAATTAGCAGTATGATAAATGGCTGGCGCAGATAATTTTAGACCTTGTATGTTTGTTTAACAGCTTTTAAAAAAGTTAATTAAAAAGAAAAAAAGAAGTTTTCAAATATATTTTTTGTTAATAGATTACCGCATTTGTATTTTTCCGTGCAAATGCAAATTTTCTCTTTTCATGATTAGCTGTTATATTTACGACAATAGTATATTTTTCGGTCTCAGAAAAATTCTAAATTGGTACAGAAATTTCTGGTACTGAGCGCATCACCTACACCTATCTGCTCACCTATAATAAGTTTTCAGCTTTATATTGCTTTATATTAGTAAGAAAACATTCCTGGTTGGTACGACTATCATAATGATTTTTCCACCTCTGTGCACATCCATACAATATCTGTAACCAAAACATCGCATGTATTTAAAATTTATTGAAAGCTGAAAACAAACTGAACTGTTTAAAAAATTGAAAACAAACTGCAGTGTTTAAAAATTTAAGTATTGCTATTAGTAATATTATTATTTCTCAGCAATGGAATAGTACTTTTTTAAATATGGTTATGGAATACATTTAAAATAATAATCTTTTGAAATTGTTATTAAATCGAAACTCGTTTATATATTTCTGAAACATTTTTCAGAAGTCATTTTTATCGAACAAGAAATTGAAACATTGACTGTTATTTACGAAGTATAAATCTTCTCATTTTCAAGCAGGAGGGGAAAAAATGGGTTAGAGTTTATTATGCTCATGACCGTAGTGAAGAGTCTTGATTTTTTGACATTTCTTTTTATTGGAGGATTTGTATTTGTATTTTATTTTTAATTTTTCTTAACCATATATGGTCGAGACAGATTTGTTTTGGGGGTCGAAATTTTTTAACTGATTTTTGCTGTAATCGATATCTTGAGGTCCTCCAAAATCGATTCCCATCAAGGAACCGAGGTTAGTGCTCTGGTTTTAAGTTGCCAGGTGCCAGGTTCGAATCCCAATTTAAACATGGATGTTCATAGTGGTTCGAAATTCATCTTAAGATTTAAGTATTGTTTCAGGGAGTCTTAATGTGCAAGAAAATGACAGAGCGACAATCTAAACCCATTACCAGCATAATTCAAAAGCAGATATTGGCAGGACGTTCAAATTCGATATTCTAAACCTATGTCATACGGTGATATTTGCGGGATATTTCTTACTGAGATCGAACAAAAGGTACCTGTTTACAAAGATGTGCGAAAAATTTCAAATATGCTTTTGTTTATTGACAGAATTTCTCATTGGTACATTTTAATTTTCTTTTTTAAGTTGTCTGGAAGTATACCATACTCGGGTGCCACTTGAAAATGTTTACTAAAATCAATAAGTTTCAAAGAGTGGCGAGGGTGAAAATTTTTTGAATTACTTCAAAAATATTTTTAATTTAATGCCAGCCTTAGATCGCAAAGCATTCCTAAAATCTTACTCGCATTTTATTATATTGTCACGGAATGCTGTATGTTCGACTGTCACGCCCCATCATTTCTCTGCATTGATACATTAATTGTGTGCTTATTTTCTGTGCAATTTTATTGGTGTGAGCTCCTTTCATTGTTTCAGTTAAATTCTATACAATATTTATGGAATATGTGCGATAGTCAATTGGCACTCTGGTTCAAATGATGATCAACATCCGGTCGGAGACAGAAATGCTCTATCCACATTCATACCCTTACCCTATTTTTATACATTCCCCTTATGCTTATTTCTTGCAATTTTCATACATATAACATTGTTGAAAGAATAAAGTTCGTGTTCTGACTAGTCACTTCAATTTTCTTAAATTTGGTTAGGTGTTTCCATAAAAAAAAATGTGTGCAAAAACTACGACACTCTTTATTTTTCAACTTATTTTTGAAATTCTCTATATGTATAAATCTGTATCTATTTATGAACCATCTGGATTTGTTAGTTTTTGATGCAGAAATACACTGTTATGTACGCAATAATATAATACATATATTGTGTACATTTACACATACGTATTAAAATACTCATGGCACACACATGCATATACATACTATAAATGTATATCCATCCATACTGTAAATTTCAGGTTAAAGTTTGGGCACCCCCCCCCCCCTCCTCCCCATGCAGGAAGAGCTGTCTACGCCTATGTTTCATCTGCCCAATGTGATGTTTTTAGCTGATTTAACGAGAAAAATTTACATTTTAATATTTCTTCGGGGTATCTGTCATCCTGAGATCCAGAAAGTGTTCAGATTATCAATGTTTATAACATTAAAATTGTCCTACTTTAAGTTTTGAAGTGTAGTCAAAGAAATTTCACGAAACAAAAATAATAAATACTACCTCGAAACCAAATTATGCTTCAGAACTAAAAATATGATACCCCGTCAAGAAAAGGGACACAGCTTAGAAAATGGTTATTTTAAGTTTTTTTTTTTTTTTTTTTTTTTTTTTTTGGGGGGGGGGGAGGGGGGTGCATAAAGTGCCTTATCCTACACACAAAAATTTCCATCTCTATCTCGAAACTTATCCACCTGAGAGAATATTGAGTTAGTTTTATATTAAAGCTAGTCAATGTTTTATCATTATCTTTAAGATGATTTTTCTTAAATATTGTTTTTTTTTTTTTAAGTTGTGTCACTTTTGTTGCTATGGTGTAATATACAGTCGGAAGCAAAAGTTTCAGAGCACTAGCAAAAATTCCTATATAAAAAAGTACACTTAATGCAGATCTGTTAAATAAATCCTCTTTCTTAGTCAGTCTAAGAGCATGATTCGACAAGGATTTATTGAAAAAAAAAATTATTAAGTTATTTATATAGGAATTTTTGCTAGTGCTCGGATACTTTTGCTGCCGACTGTAACAAAAAAAAAAAAAGAAGAAGAAGAAGAAGAAGAAAAGAGAGAGAGAGAGAGAGAGAACACTTTGATGATCAAAGTAATTGTTTTTACAAAGCACAAAGTCGGTAGAAGTGATCAGTACAAAAACCCTTAACGGGTTAAAAGTTTGTGACGCAGCTACTTCATCGCTATAAGAATTTGAAGTATGGGTCTTAAAAATAATGATATCAAATTTTAAGTGACGCTTTACTATTAGTTAAAATATACATAGATTTTCTTATTTGATCATTTGCTTTTTTCTTTTATTTATATTTACAATGCAAACATAATATTTTTAACTTCAAGATAAGACAAATATATAAAATATACTCACTGATGATTTTCATTTGCACTTCAATTTCAAAATAACAGTTTCAAAAGGAATGATATAAAAATTCCAGTGACACCTCGGTGTCATTTTAAACGATTTGTCTTTAGATTCCACTAAAATTACCTTTGCTTTGTCTAATAAAGTATATTTACAGATTGAAACAGTGCTTTTAATTTTCAAATATACTGTCAAATAATCACACTTTCACTGAGTTTGCATTATAAATTGAAATTATTTATTTCAATAAATTGATTTGTCTTTTGCGTCACGCTATCCAAAACTGCAAGTGAAATTTGTACAAATGTTTTCTTTGCATCACACTATCTCTTTGCCCAAATTTTCACTTAGTTGGATACTATGATACAAAGTAACATTTACATAAATTTTACTTGCAGTTTTGGATAGCGTGACGCAAAAGACAAATCAATTTATTGAAATAAATAATTTCAATTTATAATGCAAACTCAGTGAAAGTGTGATTATTTGACAGTATATTTGAAAATTAAAAGCACTGTTTCAATCTGTAAATATACTTTATTAGACAAAGCAAAGGTAATTTTAATGGAATCTAAAGACAAATCGTTTAAAATGACACCGAGGTGTCACTGGAATTTTTATATCATTCCTTTTGAAACTGTTATTTTGAAATTGAAGTGCAAATGAAAATCATCAGTGAGTATATTTTATATATTTGTCTTATCTTGAAGTTAAAAATATTATGTTTGCATTGTAAATATAAATAAAAGAAAAAAGCAAATGATCAAATAAGAAAATCTATGTATATTTTAACTAATAGTAAAGCGTCACTTAAAATTTGATATCATTATTTTTAAGACCCATACTTCAAATTCTTATAGCGATGAAGTAGCTGCGTCACAAACTTTTAACCCGTTAAGGGTTTTTGTACTGATATCATTACTTTTTAGAGGTTATTGATCAAAAAATTAAAACAAGTCCTTCCGGCTCATAGGAAGGTTAGGTTGATTTATCTTTTCTTATGAAGTCGCCACCATTTTTTTCAAAATGGCAGCTACATTTTATTAATCAATTTCGTGGATTTATTGAGGGCTATGTATATATGGAGTTTTAAGCAAATCGGTTCAAAAGTTATTGTGATAATTTTCAAGTGGTCACCATTTAGAAACAAAAGGACAGAGTGACTGAAATGCCCAGTGAACTTATCAAAGATACTTGAATGATATGTCAACTGTGCAAATATGATTCGAACTGATTCAGTATTAGAAAAGTTATTGTAATAAAAAAAAATTTAAGTGGCCGCCACTTGGAAACAAAATGGTGGAGCAAGTTGCCTATCAAACTTATCCAAGATATTTGAATTGTAAGTTCACTTCCCAACTTTGATTTGAACCAGTTTAGTATTCTAAAAGTTATTGTGGTGGCACATTTTCATATACCAGCCTGATTTCAAGTGGCTGCAACTTGGAAACAATGTTGGAACAAAATTCATCCAAGATATTTGTGTGATAAGTTCAATGTCCAACTTGAACTGATTCAGTATTTCAAAAGTTATTCTGATGATAAATTTACAAGTGGTATCCTGATTTGAAATGGCCGTACTTAAGATATTGGTCATTTTGTTAAAAATGACAGATAAAATTCATTAATAAATACTTGATTGAGACTTTTATGTGGTCAATGTAAACATCAAAATTCAAGCAAATTATAGTCTTAACTAAGCTTTTTCAATGTAGATTTGAAATTTTCATGTAGCTGCCACTTGAAAACAAACAGCAGAGCAACTTAGTTAACGAACTCATCAAAGATATTTGTAAGATAAGTTAGCTGTAAAACTTTGGTTCAATTCAATTTTGAGTATTATGTCGAGAGTTATCGTAATCACAAAATTTCCATTATATATACAAAAAAATCCAATTTATACATCTTTTAAATTTATACGTGCTTTTAGTGAAGTCCTGATTCATTCCTATTCATAAAAATATCTTTGTTTATAAGTTACACAATATTAGTTATGTCTTTTCACTTTTCTAATACTTACAAAATTTCTTGACCGGTCATTCTTATAACCATTCTAAATATAAATTTTGATGAGTATGTGAACTTTGATATCAATATCATGACTTCGGAGCTATTCACAATCTATTAACTAATTAAAAACAAATTGTTTAATGCTAATTTAAGTGATAATGATGTGGGATGTGAAGAAGTTATTCTTAAGAGAGGACAATACCTAATCTTGGCAACAGCTATGGCCTATGTTATGGGAAGATTTATTTTCATAATTACTCAGTACCAAATGTATTTTTTAAATTCCGTTTCCACTTTCAGAAAATTCACAACCATTAAATTGGTACTCATTTTCGAAGATATTGGTTTTTTAAAAAATGTATATATTTTTTTAGTTCAAAAATGCGAATTTTCACACAAATTGCTTTTTTTAACCACAAAATGAAATACTAAAAATTTAAAAAATCAATTTTTGGAAAATGGGTACTAATTTAACGATTTTGAATTTTCTGAATATGAAAATGGTTTTTAAAAAATGTGCTTGCTAACGATAATCTGTTTTAAAATTTATTTTCAATTTCATTTTGAGCACTGAAAGAGTGCTTGACAGAAGTGCAGTAACTGGAATAAACTAAATTTAATAAATAATATCAGGGTTGGCAGGTTTTTGACGGTTTAAACCACAGTTTAAACTGCCACATCAAAAACCTTAAATTTGACACTTTTTGGTATATTTTAACAATGAAGTAGTCATATTTATAGAAATAAAAAACTAATAAAAAGGTGCTTAGTTTATATGCCTCCCATGGTTAAAAATAATTCTTAGAAGTGTATTATCTGTTTCTTATGAGTGCTAATGATTTCTATTTAAGTATAAAACACAGATATTTATTATCTTTACAAAACACAAAAATTCAAATATAGGAATTTGTATATTCTAAGGTGAACCACTTATTGCCTTTTAAGTTATAAAAATTTTATAAAGTCTTATTAATAAAAAAAAAAAAAGTTCTATTAAATTATATACTGATTGATAATTAAAAGATACCGTAAGTATTTTACCTCAATGAATGAAATTACTGTGCTATTAAATAATGCATTATGTTCTTTCATTTTGGGTTATAGTCAATAGCATGTTTTAATGTTGTACGATTAAAACTTAGAGGTATTGCATGACTTGTTGAACTAAATTTTAATATGAATTACATAATGCAATTCTATTTTTAATTAAAGAGATGATGGACAGTATATATCTCTTTTAAATTACTGCCATAAAGGTATGAAAATTTGCATTTATATACATTGAAATTTAATATTATATTAAAATTTCAAGTGGAGTTACTCCAGTTTTTTTTTTTTTTTTTTTCTTTTAATATTGCTAAAAATTTCATTGAAATTTCAGCATTTAACATAATTTTAAAAATAATTATAAGATAGAAAAAAAACTTTTTTATATGTAGTGATGTGGGTTGGAAAATTTTCTTTTTTGGAAAATTTTCTACCATGTTTTTCCGGAAAATTTTCCAACCAAAAAAACAATTTTTTTAGTAAATCTTTTGCATGATATATTTAAATTTTCTTTTATTAGTCATAGTAATGCTATATACAGTGTGAAAAACAAAAGTTTCTGATTAAAGTCATCATTTTGAAAGTTACCAGATATATGTTTTGAGCAACTTGAATGAGAAATAGGTTATTTATTATAATACAAGAGATCTATGGTTGCTAATCAGAATTTTAAATGTCTATTCAATAAGTTTGTAAGAACATAATTATAAAGCATTTGGCAACATAACAAAAAAAGAATATATTGATAAATTAATGCACTACTATACTGCTGAGCATGTGTATCTATTTTTCAAAATATTCATTTGGTAAATGATGATACGACGATGTTTTTCAAACTCAGGCAGCAATTCTCTTAAGTCACCTTATTTATGGTCTCTGATTCTGAGAGTGACTCAGAAAGTTACGACATTGTCATAATCTTCGTTAAAAATTCAATAATAATATAATAATAAAAAAAAAAAATTGCTTTAATTACAAAATTGGCATTGTTGAAATTTTAGAGAAAAATCTTATATAAAAACATATTTTTTAAAATAACTTTTTAAAACTAATTTCTAATGTGGAAAAAAAAATGTTTTTTTATGCAAGCAACAGGAAATACAATTAATTGCCTAAATATAAACAGCAATATTTTGATTAAAATTTAAGGAAATCAAATAGATAAAATGAATCACATCATATCTTGTAATTGGAGGTTTAGTTGAAATAACTCAATATTTCTTTATTTGCTTAAAATATCCAAAATTGAATTGTACTTGAAAAATCTCATAAAGGTGTTACATTTAAAGTTAAATAATAACAACAATAATAATAATAAAAAAATCTCAAACTTCCAGATTAATTTTTTTGAATAGAGGATTACATCCATTATCCAATACCACCAACTATTAAAAAATATGATTTCGTATTCGCAAACTGTGCTTAAAAATAGAAGAAATCGAAAAAAGTAAAAATCAAAAGAATTTTGATGAAATGAACCCTTTCATGGTCTGAGCCATACCTTATTAATTACCTTGTACAGTCGGCAGCAAAATTATTGATGCGCTAGCAATAATTTCTATTTAAAAGATGTACACCTAATACAATTTTGTTAAGTAAATATTTATCGAGTCATGATCTTAGTCTTATACTGTTTATAAAAAAATTAAGTTCATGATAAAAATTAGCGATCAAACTAAAGAAAAAGAAAAATATGAATGTGTGTTTCAATAATTTTGCTGCTACTAGCAGCCAAACCTCACATTATTCTAAAAAGAAATTCGTTATGATAATTAACTCTTTTTTTTTTTTAAATTCTGTTTAGTTTTAGAATATTCACAATTAGTGCTGCACCGAGTAGCACTTTGGCCGAGTACCGAGTACTCGGCCTTTTACTACTCGACTGAGTACCGAAGAAAGAATAATTGATGTATATATGAAGAATTTTTCACATGTTGAAATTGAAAATAGGCCTTTTGAACACAAAATTAAGTTAAATGGCAAACAGCATGTTTTCATGAAATGTTCCAGAACTTTTGTAGTGTATAGTATACACAATTAGGTTCAATGTTATATTTGATACGTCCAGCTTAGTGGATTATTAAAACCATAATAATTGATAATTTCATTCTTTATTATATAGACTTTCTCAGATGCGAATCATTCTTAGATAATTCTTAGAGAATATAAGTTCCTATATACTCAGGCATATTTAAGATGTATGAAATGAGAATATTGAAATAAATATTTTATCATTTCAAACATGATAGACTTCATTAATCTTCAAATTCTAGAAGAGTAAAAAAAATAGGTGTTTTGGGCCATAATTTGCAAAACAACAAATTTGATTATTAAAATATATTTTTAATAATATTTCAGGGTATTTATATTTTTCATAATTATTTTTTAAATTAAAATTCAATCTTTTCCTACAGTTTTAAAAGCGTCTTACTTTTATTTGCACAAATATGTAACTAATGTTTTATCTACTATTTTAGTATTTATTATATAAGGGTCCTTTCTTCTAAAATATTTTATTTTTGTCTATTTTATAAATACAATTTTATGCATTTATACTTAAAATAATAATAATAATAAATTAATCAAAAAATAAAAACTTACTTAAAACAGAACAAACAGTAGAAAAAAGTTTTTAATTATCTGCTGGCAAACTGATTTTTGAAATAAGTCAAATACCATGTAACTAACAATGTAAGATTTTTTTTAAGATGATAAAAACTAGCATTTTGTAAATCATAAATAAAATGTTTATTATGACAAAATAGATTTTTTAAAATCTGATCAAAAGTTAGGAATAAAAAATGATGCCTGAAGGTGATTTCATGCTATTTTAGGAAGCTTACGGTTTCCATTTTCATATAACCAGTGTCCGATTTTATATAATACAAGTCAATGTTTATATAGGTATACAAAGGTGAATAAATAATGTTAAACTATCACTTATTCGGATACAGCCTATCGCTGTTTATCTGGTATTTTAAGAACAAACAAAATGTGAAAAGCAGAAAGGGGGAGGGGGGGGGGAATTAAATAGAGTAAAGGCACTTTTACGATATATATATATATATATATATATATATATATACAGTGAAACCCCAATCTATCGTTCACGCATCCATCGTTTTCCGCATTGATTGTTTTATTAATTCCTTTTCTTAAGAATGAAAGTTTATGAGAAATAACATGGAATTTTGAGAAATCATAAGGGTGGTGAAGGAATACACGAGCGCAGCGCTCATATATATGCATTCGTTTGCACGCATTGTGCACGGATCCACGCTGCCGAAGGCAGTGGGGACCCGATGTGACATTTTTCTTGATTAGAATTTTTTTTCTCTTTTTTTATCACATGATAAAAATTAATGCAATTTTGAGAATTCATTAATTATAGTGATTCATTTAAAAATAGTGACCAGCAAAGCGGGCGTAGCCTGCTAGTGTATAATAAAATATTTTTAAAAAGCAACATACATGAAGATGCACATTCAATTTGGCAGATATGTGATCAATTTACTGCTTTTGTAAGAGTGACAAATAATTAATACTGATAATAATAAAACAAAAATTCAATATTTGGTAAATTTTATCATGCAGATTTTCACAAAATTTTAAATGCAATATGCAATTTTACAAGAGAGAATTTTTTTTTACTTATTTATTTAATAATCTATGAATATTTACAAATATTACACATTCTACTTATAAAACTAAATGTGATGTTATAAAGTATTTTTTGGAAGCTAATAAATTAAGAGGCACACTAAATTTGGCAGATATTTGATCAGTTCAATCTTTCAATGCTTAATATAACAGTGACAAATAATCAATACAGATATTTACAAAACAAAAATAATATTTAATATCTGGAAATTTTTCTCATACAATTTTTCACAAGATTTTCTATGCAATTGCAAAAGTGAGAATAATTTGCTTTTGAAATAGAAAACAGAAAGAGATATCATAACTGAAGAGAGATTTCACTGCTTTTTTGTAACAATTGGCAGCTTTTTTATAACAATTGTATAAAATAAATACATATTTTATTCAAAATACTAAATAACAATTTAATCAATGTAATCTTTTGAGAATCAGTGTATATGAAGATGCATGTATTGAACTTTGACAGATTCTCTTTGACAGATCAGTTTATTACTTTTATAACTGTGACGAGTAATAATAAATAAATATTTACAAGCAAACACTAGAAATGTAGAAACCTTTCTCCCACAATTTTTCACATAGATTTCAATGTAAATTTCATATGAAGGATTTTTCTCTTAATATTATAAATCAACATAAAAAGTTGCACATTATCTTGAATTGATATTTGATGAAGTCATTTTTAATAAAAAAAAAAAAATAATGCAGTACACTCCCAGAATGAATATCTGTAAATAAATATATTTTATTTTTTTAAGGCAAATTAAGAGTAGGTAATAAATGCAGTAAAAATATAAAGTTTATATCTGCAAATTAAAATTTACCCCACAAATCCAAATTATAAAATGAAGTATAAAAATATTTAATGCAATATATATAAATTTACAGTTTTATTATAATTGAGAAATATAGATATAACTGACTTTTTTTATGCTTAGAATTTTTTCTTGATTTTTATAGTCATTATTTTTTTTTTTTTTTTTTTTTTTTTTGTTCAAACAAAAATATTGTTGCTTAAAAAAAAAAAAATATACTTAGGGTAAGGTGGGGTAGTGGGACCCCTTATCGGCATAATTTGACTTTAGCTGAACATAGCACCGGTTGTAATAGGCCTATCAACTTTTTTTTTTGGTAGTTCATTCATAGACCTATTATAAGAGTGGACAGAGCATTCTATTATTAAAGGAATATAAGAAAAGGTGCAAAGATGAAACCATGTTACTGTTGAAAAAGGTTACCTTTTTTGGCATTTATCGCGTTATTGGCGATTTTTTGTTCTGAACATAAATATTATTATTATTAAAAGATACAGCAAGAAAAACTTGCGTAAAATGAAACAGCTGCTGAAATTTATTTTTACCTTGTTATTAACACTCTCCAAAAAGTTCAAAAGCGTTTATAACTTCATTTTGTCTATACTCGCTTTAACTCTCATAAACAGTGTCCGAAATTAGCAGTCATTAGTTGTCAAATATGACTAAATTATTGCATTTGACGACTATAAAATTATTTCCAGTCGTCAAATTTAATGCCTAGCTTTTTTTTTTAAGACTTATTTTTGTTTAACTTTGAAAGGTCCAAGTCCATATCATATTTTCCCCCCTACCGCACAGGGACTATGTCGTTTAGACACCTGGGCATTTCCAGCATATTTCACCCCCGACCCCCTTACAGAGATAAAAAAGAAAAAGTTTCCTTTAATCCCTTTTAATCTTATCAATTTTTAAAACTGCAATTTGCAACGCTCTCGCCACACATGCATACAAATAACCTATGGAACCAACACATTTATCTGTGTGCACATACTGATGTAATGTGTAAGAAAAATACTAGTGCTGCACCAAGTAGCACTTTGGCCGAGTAGCCGAATACCGAGTACTCAGCCTTTTACTACTCGGCCGAGTACCGAGTAGTTGTAAGAAATAATAATTGATGCATATATGAAGAAATTTGCACATCTTAAAATTAAAGAAAAAGGCTTTTGAACATAAAATTTAGTTAAATGGTAAACAGCATGCTTTCATGCAGAACTTTTGTAGTGTACATACATAATTAGGTTCATTGCTATATTTTGATACTTTCAGCATAGTGGATTACTAAAACCATAACTGATAACTTTACTCTTAACATCTTTTTTAGATGCGAAATTATCATACTCAGATAATTCTTAGAGAATATAAAAGTTACTAGTCACTAAGGCTTAATTTAAGATACATGAAATTCACATATGAAAGGGTAACATTAAAATATTTTATAATTTCAAACATGATAGGCTTCTTAATCTTCAGATCGTAGAAATGTAAAATGACAGGTGGTTTTGGGAACAACAGATTTGTTAATGAAAATAAGTTTTAAATAACGTTTTAGTGTATTTACCCTTTTTTATATATAACGTAAAATGCCATAAAAGCCTTTATTTGGTTAAATGCCCCCTCCCTACTCTTTTTTATTATTATTTTTTTTTTGTTCTTAAAATACTAAATAAACACAACTTTTGCTCAACGGTAGACTGTATCCGAATAGGTGATAGTTTTTTATGTTATTTTATAGTATAAAATTCAAAATCAATCTTTTCTTACCAATTTGAAAGTGCGTTAGTTTTATTTGCACAAATGTATAACGAAAATTTTGTGTTAATATTACAAAGAGGTTCTTTTTTTCCTAAAATATTTTATTTTTGTCTGATTTATAGATACAATTTCATGTACTAAGCATTTACAAAATAATGCATATTGATATTACATGATAGTTATAATTAAAAGCTCAGATCATGAATCATCTCTATACTAAGTTTGGTAACAGCCCATTTTAACTGCAGAAAGCTGTTATAGCAAAAATTTTAATTATAATGACTCTGTATTTATATTTTCATATTTTTTTAGTTCAGTTGTAAAATAAATATCTCTCATTAACACATTTCTATCAATAATGCATAAAAATAGTGAAATTTCCACAACTACTCAGTATTGGCTGAATACATAGCCTAAATTTGGCCAAGTAAGCCGAGTGCTGAGTATATACCAAGTACTCGGTACAGCTCTAAAAAATACATATAATATATTAAACTAGAGTTGTACCGAGTACTCGTTATATACTCGGTACTCGGTCAAATATAGACTAAGTATTCGGCCAATACCGAGTAGTTGTAAGAATTTCATTATTTTTATGTATTATTGAAAGAAATGTATTCATAAGAGTTGTTTTTTAATAACTAAACTTAAAAAATATGAAAATATAAACATAGTCATTAAACTTTTGCTGCAAACAGCTTTCTGCAGTTAAAACAGGCAAGTAGATTGCCACTAAACTCGATATAGAGACGATTCATGATTTGAGCTTATCCATTTTAGTTACAAGACTTTAAGTATAACCATCTTGTATGTGTGTAATATGCATTTTTTTTTTTTTTTTTACAAAAACTTTGTACATAAAATTGTATTTATAAAACAGACAAAAATAAAATATTTTAGAAAAAAGAACCCCTTATATAATACTACTATAGTAGATAAAACTTTAGTTACGTATTTGTGCAAATAAAAGTAAGACACTTTTAAAACTGTAAAAAAAATATTGATTTTTAATTTAAAAAATAATTATGAAAAAGGTAAATACACTAAAATGTTATTAAAAATATATTATCAAATTTGTTGTTCTGCAAATTATGGCCCGAAACCACCTACCTTTTTACTCTTCTAGAATTTGAAGATTAATGAAGTCTATCATGTTTGAAATGATGATAAAATATTTATTTTAATGTTCTTATTTCATATGTAAATTTCATGCATCTTAAATTAAGCCTATAAAGAACTTTTATATTCTCTAAGAATTATCCGAGAATGATTCGCATCTGAGAAAGACTGTATAATTAAGAATGAAGTTATCAGTTATTATGGTTTTAATAATCTACTAAGCTGGAAGTATCAAATATAACAATGAACCTAATTGTGTATATACACTACAAAAGTTCTGAAACATTTCATGTAAACATGCTGTTTGCCATTTAACTTAATTTTGTGTTCAAAAAGCCTTTTTAAAATTTCAAGATGTGCAAAATTCTTCATATATACGTAAATTTCAATTATAATTTCTTACAACTACTCGGTACTCGGCCGAGTACTCGGTATTCGGCTACTCGGCCAAAGTGCTACTCGGTGCAGCACTATATTAAACTGTGTTCCAGAAATTTTGACGTGTAGTTCAGAAAATATTGTTTTACTCATAATCACTCTATTAGTCATGTTAAAAGCGAATTTCAGAAATTGCAACTAGAAATTTCAATTTGACGCCTAAAATATTTACAGCAGGCATCATATGACGCCTTCCCTTTCCTTTCCAATTTCTATCACTGCTCATAAATAATCATTGACATTTTTGAAATGATATAAAGTATAATATATTCAAACTAATTCAATTTAGAGAATTAAGTATAGCAATTATAAACATTTTATAAAAATAATTACTTAAAAATAACGAAATAATAAAATATTAAAAAGAATCTTACCTGTGAAAATCCTTGTTTTACATAATTTCTAGTTCTTTTAATATCTAATTACAATTTCTTGGTATAAAATTCTTTTTACATTCAAAACAATATAACTTTTAAAGAGAAATAGAAATTTTAAAAATAATTTTCAAAGAAAACGGAAAAATATCGCCTGCTTAATAAAAAGCAGAGTTTAGATCATGGCGAGTAAATTTCAATATTGGCCAGTTTGGCGTCCTGTAGATCAAAAGTCACATGACCTTTTTTATGAGTTATCTTTGCCACTAAAAAAGGCTGCCATTGTCCCGTCCACTCTTATAATAGGTCTATGGGTTCATTCTCTCATATGTTATTACTGTACCCATGGCAACCTTGAAACAAATTGGCAAATGATGAATTAAAAAAGAAATGTGGAACAGCTTTACTATTAGGCACATACTGCTGTTGCCGATGTACAGCTCACTGGATGAATCGATACTCTGAATCATTACAAAACTTAAAAAATACATTTTAAGAAAATAAATTATTTTTTCACTCAGGTGCTTGTTTTGAAATTCACTGAAATTAATTAAGCATATTTTTAAGATTAATTAAAACAAACATATAAAACAGTAATAGAAATTTGAGTTACTTCACTACAAAAAAAATTTCGAACGGCTTTCAATCTTTATCACATAAAATTCACTGTTGATCCCAGTGGCAGAACGTTTTGTAGCTGTCTGCAACAGGCTTTTAAAATTTCATAATCTGTCTGCAAAATTTGTGTGTAATCAGGGGAGAAAATGGCTTACACTCAAAAAGCCTGAAAGCTGATTGGGGGGGGGGGGGCTTAACATCAGTAGATGAGCTTTCGGCACAAAAAGAAAAACAAAGTTCCGATACAAAAAGGTTACTATTAAAAAGTATCGATCTCGATATACTAAATCGGGAGTAAATTACGTGATTTTGGTCAAAGCGGAGAAAAATGTACCTTTCTTTATCATTGGGGTTAAGTTTTCCAACTCCAGACAAAACATAGCGACATTCGTTTTATGCCGGGTATCGGTCTAAAAGACCACATTTTCCCATGGAAAGTTGTTGAAATCCCTCTAATTAGAAAACAAAGCAAACTAGCTGACTAGTACTTTTTTCTTCACTGTTTGTTTTAAAACAAAAGAAACTATCGGATTTTGCATCACATATCAAATTTTGCTTGATTGCCATCTCATCTATTAAAGATGACGAGAATTTTTCGAAGCTATTTAGATTGTTTGATTCTTCCATCAGTCTTTCTTCTATTAAATTAGTAACACCAAGTTCACCACTAAAGGGACGCAGGTATCTCTGCAAGTTTAAACTAAGTAAAATAATAAAAATAACGCTTAACAGTTGGTGTGAGGCTTATAGCAGAACAGGAATCAAAACCCATTTCTCTCTGAAGTAAACAGTTCAGTAGAGAGAATGTAAGTACGAGTTGTTTTTATTTGTGCTATTATCACTGCACTACACATGAATTGTACAAGGGAGGATACACACATCACCATACAGTCATCAAAGCGTCAAACCACCTGACGAATCAGCAAACAGTACATTATGGCCACAACTCCAAAGCGTGTCTGTACAGATACATGCGAGGATCGTTTTGTTTACTTATGCTACACCATTTCTCACCCGTAGAAAACACTTGTGTGTAGATTAAAACCAACATTGTGTATGTTTCTTGCTATAAAATGTGTGAATTGCATCAACAGGAATGCACAAATAAGTTACTCTTCTTTGAAAATGTGCTCATTTAAGATGACAGATTTTGCTGGGATGACTAAGATTTTTGTGAAGGTACCAATTTTAGCTGAATGATTTTTGTGAAGGTACCTTTTTTGCCAGATTGATTTTTGTGAAGATACCTTTTTTGCCAGATTGATTTTTGTGAAAATACCTTTTTTGCCAGGTTGATTTTTGTGAAGGTACCCATAAAAGGTAGTAAACTCGACCTGTATTAATCCCTGTTTTGGGTAATTTTCGAACATACTTGGGCTTGCATTTTTATCCAATAGTCGACGATTTAATCCTTTTTTTTAAAAAGCAGCTTTTCAAAAGTCTCATTTCATCTTTTTTTCTACTTAAAACATTTTCAATGAAGCTTTTATTTCTTGCATTGCTTTCTTGCTGAACAGACAGAGGCATATTATTAAAATCACAAAATGAGTCTGAAGAACTGTCTGCCGACGAATCTTCACGCTTCCTTTCAATACATGGCTTTTGAAGACTCGCATTCATCCAATAGTCCACGATTTAATCCTTTTTTTAAAAAAGCAATTCCTGATATAGTAATCTATTGCTTGTTGTTGTTGTTGTTTTGGAGGGAGACCCTCAGAGCATGGGGTTTGTAGCTGCAAGGCTTTACACCCCTATTAATCCTAAACAAGTTCGATGAAGACCTCAAATGTGAGGAAACGCATCGTCAGATAAGAACGTGTTGGTAAGACGAAGAAGCCAAAGTCAGAATCTGTCAGTCTTGAGAATAAAAGACACCAACTGGCGAGCTTGAGTAACTCCGGAGACAGCTAGGTCGCATAAATCACTGAAAGAAGGCGAAGAACCAAGGAGATTGAGATTACTATACAGATCGTGCCGAGCTGAGGCGTAGCGGCGACAAGCTAGGAGGTAATGGTCACAAGTTTCTGGAACCTGACAGGTTGGACAGAGAGGAGAGTCACTCATATGAAGTTTGTACAGGAGAGCCCGGGTAGGGAGGGTTCGAGTCCGCAGGCGGCTGAGGAGGACTTCACTTTTCCTGGGCAGACAAAGTTTACGATGCTCCCAGCTTCTTTTGGTGAGGTGGGGAAAATCCACACTGTATTTCCCTAAGAGCCACTCTTGAACGTCATCTCTTTTATGAATGGTGTAGAGGTATCGACAGATGTCCTCTGGAGACACCTTGCTGAACGAGATCGGTGCAGAGACGGTGGACCGAGCAAGCATGTCGGCCATTTCATTCCCATAGATACCCATATGGCCAGGCACCCAAACCACCTGAACCTTGTCCAGACGGCTGGCTACCATGGCCAGCTTGCAGTAAGCCCAAGTAATTACCACTGGCGAGCGATAGTTGATAGCCTGGAGGCTGGCGATCACAGTCTTGCTGTCGGAGAAGATGATAAGCTTACCCTGAAGAGGGGCATGGTCCAAGGCCAAACCAATCGCAAGCGTTTCAGCCGTAAAGATAGAATTTATATTGTCTACTTGCTTTGAATGTCCACAGCGCAAAGACATGTCCCAAACAGCGATGCCAGTGCAAGAGCTAGTTTTGGAGGCATCAGTAGCCATTTGATGCCACTCGCTATGTAGAGAAGCATATTCGGCGAAAGTCTGCTGAACCAGCTCCGGATGGAGAGACCTGCTCTGGAAGTCTAAGGTATCGATTAGAAGAGAAATGTTGTCACACAAAGGATAGGGGGGCTGGATCCAAAGCAATAAATCCTGAGACCTCAAACCAAACTGACTGAGAATATCCCTCACGAGGGAACCAGGAGAGCCAGAGTCAAAGTTGGAAGGATCCACCAAGGAATGAATGGGTGAGCACGTACCAAAGTGGCGAGTGAAAAAACGTTCCCTATGGAGGTCCTGAAGGCTAGCCACAGTAAGCGAGTTAGCTTCCCGGCGAAGAACGGGGATAGGCGTCCACCGAGGGAGGCCCGTAGCCACCCTAAGCACAGCATTCAAAAGGGGCTCTAACCTCTTCCTAGTGGAGGGACAAGCAAAGGAATAGACATTACTCCCAAAATACATGGAGCTGACAACAGTAGCATGAGCGATTCTGAGAAGGTTTTTGGTGCCAACACCCCGGGAAGTGTGACTAATGCTCTTCAGAAGGTTAAGTTTCTTCAAAGTCTTCTCACGGAGTCGAGAGACGTGATTGCCCCACGTTAAGCTCCGATCGAACAACAGGCCAAGGATACGAAGGGAGACTACCCAAGGAATTTCTTCCCCCTGCAGCCGAAGGTTAGAATCAGGCGAGATTTTCCTTCTGGAAAACACAATCGCAGCACTTTTATGAGGGCTGAGACTCAACTTCCAGTAGTTGCACCAGCGAACCAGATTATGAAGGGTGTCCTGAATATCATGCATAATGTCTTCCAGGCAGGGCCCAGACGCGTAAAGGAAGGTATCATCCGCGTATACAACAGCATTAACTCGAGGTCCAATTGCCTCAAAGATATCACTCATATAGAAGGAGAAGAGTAAAGGAGACAAGACAGCCCCTTGCGGGACCCCCACGAAGGACGAGACTGGGGCAGATAAAGTTCCCAACCACCTAACCTGGATAGCACGTTGCATGAACGAATGGCACCATTTCGTGAGATGGCCGTCAACGCCCGCTGACAGCATCTTAAAAGCCAGACCGTCCGGCCATACAGAGTCGTAAGCAGAGGCAATATCCACCGAAACCAGAACACTAAACCACTTCTGTCGCCGAGCAGACGCCAGATCTGCATAGATTTTCGTCAAAGCAGGTGCGCAGTCCCTAAAAGGAATAAACCCGTAGTGGTTCACATGGAAAACATCATTCTTGAGCACCCAAGGAATCATCCGCCGAAGAACCATCCGCTCAAAAACCTTCGAGAGAACAGAGGTGAGGGAGATTGGGCGATAGGAAGACGAGGAACTGGAATTTTTGCCCGGCTTCAAGATAGGAACGACAATGGCTTCCTTCCAGGACTTGGGAACTCGACCAACCAACCAGAGATTATTAAAGCAGTCGAGCAGTCTGAGCAGACTGCTATTGTCGAGGCACTTGAGAAGTCGGAGGGAAATACCATCATTTCCAGGGGTGCGATGGGAAGACTTGTGCAAGGCGTGTTGAAGATCCGAGAGAACAAAAGGCTTCCTAATGTTGCTATTCACGTTGGCACTGAAGTCCAGCGGGATGTAGCAGTCGATAGGGGGGCGGGCAAACGTGTGAGCAAAAGTATTAGCAGCAGCCAACCTACTGTCATTTGAGGTGCTAATGTAGTTATAGGACTCCTGGGGAGGGTTCTTCCGGTTTTGGAGAGCTTTGAGAAGTTTGAAGATATCGCCAGACTTCCCACTCCTTTTGCAGACCTCGGACCAGTACATACGTTTAGCGTCCTTGATTTCTTTCTTGAGACGAGCAGCAAATTGCTTGTGTTGCATCCAGTAAGCCGAGCTTAGGTGCTTTCTTGCCAAGCGAAGGAACTTGCGTTTCTGCCCAAGAAGGTAACTGCAGCGGCTATCCCACCAGGGAGTGCCAACACGATCCAAGATCCTAATCTTTCGACTACTAACAGCAACCGACCTTTGACAAATGTTCACCACGTCTTCATAGGACGGAGAGTTACACTCCTGTAAGTCCTTGTTAAGCTTAACGGTAGCGGACCCCCAGTCACACCTTAACCTAACACTATGACACGGACTAGAGCCGGGCAGCCTATCGAAAGTAAGTTTGATTGGGCAGTGGTCACTATCAAACGTATCAGAGTGGACCTGGACACAGGTATTTGAAAACAGGTCAGGTGAAACAAGAGAGAGATCAATTAAAGTGGAAGATCCCCCCGGAGAAACATGGGTAGGAACGGAGGTATTAACAAGACAGATATTGTTGTTTATGATCCAGTCGATGACCCTCGAGCCCTGAGGAGAATCCCGACGGCCACCAAAACTCGTATGATAACTGTTGAAATCACCAACTATTACGAAAGAACCATTGCAAAGGTAAAGAACCTGGTTAAACCAGTCATAGTCAAACCTGCCGGGAGGAGAATAAACGTTAAGAATTTGAAGCCTGAAACTAGATGACAGCTTAACTTCAACACCCAGGACCTCGTTGCCATGGGAAGAGCTAGGAAGTGAAAGAAGACGAGAAGAAAATTTGCGATTGACGGCAGTAATGAGACCACCACCGTGTTGAAGGTGCCTATCAGCCCGGTAGACAACCTTCCCAGGAAGAGAAAAATCATGTGAAGAGCTCAGGAACGTTTCCTGGAGGCAAATAAAATCTGAACGAAAAAAGAACGAATGGTGGAGTCAAGCAGAGTTTGCTCGGACTCCGCGAATATTCCAGTGGATTAAGGAGACTCCCATTAAAAAACAAAAATAACGGAAAAGAAAAAAGGCCTCCGGCCAAAAAGTTTTTTTTTTTTTTACCCAGGCGTTTGACCAAATGACGGTATCTCGCTGGGAGGAGGAGTTCTTATTTGGCTATTATCTGTAGGTGGAACCGAAGTATCCATCAGAGTGGCATTTAGAGTAAGTGAATGCAGGGCGAGTTCTAGTTTTTTCTTTTTTAGTAACCTCTTTGCTTGAGATTCCGAACTGTCTGTTTCTGTAGATGAAGGGGTAACACCGTGAGCTGACGGACGGAGGGATAAAGCTAGGGTCTGGGTTAGGGATCCCAGCATTTGTTGAAACGTTTGAAGTTGGGAAGCCATAAGTTGTTGCACCAGTTCTATCATAGACGATGTCAGAGCTTTCAAGGAAGCTTCTAGATCCGACTTAGTGACAAGGTCTGGCAATGGTGGAGTACTAGTTGCAACTTTAGCATAAGTTTGGGTTTTGACTCCCTCAGTCTCAGAAAACTTTCTTCTGGCCTCAGCTATAGTCAAGTGATTAGCGCTGCGGAACTTTTGAATTTTGACTTCACGTAAATACAACGGGCAAGTTTTATCAAGAGCTTCGTGCCCCCCTTTACAATTTACGCATCTCAATGACGTCGCGGTACAGACTCCAGAGTGACTCTCGCTACATTTTACACAGACCGGCGACTGTTTACACGACTGTGTACTGTGATTAAATTTGTAACAATTCCGGCATGGCCGTGGGTTGTCCCAAAATAGAGTGATTCTATGATTCTGGTACCATAACTTGACATGACTAGGCAGCTGGGTTCCCAACTTTGTGACTAGCACTGTAGTCAAAGGTATTTGACCGTCGTTACTTTTTTTAATGAACCGTCTAATTTCAAGAGGGATTATTCCCTGCAATTCCAATTCCTCCGCAATGTCCTGGCATGAAATGGTTATGTCTATATTGTGCAAGAGGAACCTCGTGGATATTGTTTCCTTAATAATATACGGCTCAACAACAATGTCAAAAAGTGTTTTTGTTTGCAAAAATTTTTGAGCCGCTTCCACTGACTTCGTAATCACTAGAGCTTTACCCTGACGGATCATTTTTAGCGTTTCTATTACATTCGTTTTTCCGACTATTTTTAAAAATTCAGCTTTCAGTTTCTTGGGGTTGGATGCAGGCAGCGAACCCTCTTTAGCAGCAATTAAAATGGCAATTTCATCCACTCCATCATTTACTGCTGCTTGTAAACAGTCAGGAAGATTATTATTATCATAGAAATTAGGATTCAAAGCCATACCTTGTGAAGTGTCCATGTTTTGAGCCATATCCAGTCCTTGTTGACTCACATTTCCATTATTCGCAATTTTCGCCGTTGGAATTACCGCCAGCTTCAGTAGTTTTAAACAAACTGACCTTTCCGCAAAGGTCAACAAACAAGTTCAGTCCTTATTCGACGATAGAAAGGAAAAACACTCTTGTAGCACCACGTGTAGGGCGGTTCACACAACTCGTAACACGAATACAAACTTCCTTTAATTAAACTGTCAATAAACAAACTTGTTCACAAACCAATATCTTTGTAAATAAACTAAAATTACTCTACCCGAGTTTCAAAAACTAAATATAAACTAAATATAAACTTGAAAACACTTAGCGATATAATGTCACACAGCCGGCACCGCTAGCCACGCAACCAGCCTATCTAATCTATTGCTTATGATAGCAATCGCAACAACATAAACAACACACTGCGGATTAATACAGTGTAAACAATTAGCGACATTAGCGTAGTGTCTACAGCAAGCGCGAATGATCTACGCATCCGGATGTAGTACGCATGCGCTTCAAAGACCATGGACCATGGTATAAATTCGTATTCATGAGTACTTTAAATTTTTTCGCTTTAAATTTTTTTTTATTTAGTATGAATAACGATGAAATAAACTATCTATAACTAAAAAATATTTCTTTTATTTTAAATATTATCTAAATACTTTTTTGATGAAATAGGAAATTTTAAAATTAAAAATATTTTCTTCATAGCAAAAATTTATTGACTGCATTCACGTTGGTCAGCCAACCAACGTGAGCAACTGAAGCCTTGCAAGCAAGAAGTAATAACCGCATCACGGCCTTTTTAGCCGAAGAAACACATGTAATTGGCGTAGTAATATAGTTCCATATTTAAAGCGATTTATATAAAAAACAAGAGTTTTCCTGGAAAAAACGGAAACGTTACTAGATTCAGAAAGATTTTATTAACAACATATATTAATTATATGAAAATCCTTCGAGCCGTTTTAGAGATATTTTTCAGAATTTCAGTCCATTACTCCAATCGTTTTCCCATTTTGGCTTTAAATTGAGATTCAGATCTCAAAACATATTGCATGTAGAAATGTAAAATTTTCAGGATAGATTAAGACCGAAGATAAAAGACTATTTTGAAAAGAACAGAACAAAATACGGCATATTTGCTGAGATATTAAGTGTCGGCTTTTACAGATCTCTTTGATGTCAAACTAGCCGTATATAAGAGTTCGCAGCGTTCAGTTTGGGCTTCCGCTTGCGTCACTCGAAAAACTGTCGTTTTTCATGATACGTCTGTTTGTTTTGGTTTAGAGTGTCTCTTGATGGCAGAGTTCTCAGCAGTCACTAAAGTCGGCAGCAAAAGTATCCGAGCACTAGCGAAAATTCCTAAGTAAAAAAACTACATTTAATACAATTTTGTTAGATAAATCCTTATCGAATCCTGTTCTTAGTCAAACTAAGAACATGATTCGACAAGGATTTATTTAACAAAATAGTATTAAGCGTACATTTTTCACATAGGAATTTTTGCTAGTGCTCGGATACTTTTGCTGCCGATTGTATTTTGAATACTTCTTCTTCTTCTTCTTCTTTTTTTTTTTTTTTTTAAAGTAATTTTCATTTATCTTTAGTAGTACATACCTTTTGCAGGATTGCCACAAATTTTTTTTTACGTACTCAAATGTTCTCATTTTGGTCTTAAAAAAAATAACACTTTATGATTTTATATTTATTCATTTATTGTTTACATATATGTCAGACTTGTAAGCTCGACTTTTAATCTTTGTGGAGACGAGGACAGATTATAGCAAATGAAAGTATAACAGCACGAAAAACTTGAGAGCACCAATTAGGAGAAAGAAAACACTGAAACTAAAAAGCGAACCGAAGCAACATCTTTTATAATAATGCCACCGAACTGAACTTTACGCCACGGCAGATCAGCTGTTTACACCCAATCCACACTATTCAATAGATATTATAGGAAGCGTCGAATTGGACGTAATCGGTTGATCTCCCATGACATAAAGCTCAGTTTGGAAGCATTATTATAGCAGGTATTGACCGAAGCGGTAGTAAGTAGCGTAAAAAGACCATTTTAGGGGAACTAAGGCAGGGCTTAATTTGCATGGGAACTCATGGGAACAAATTTCCCGTACTTTTTTTTATTTCAGTGAATTTTTACATGTTAGATTAAAGACATGGGAATATTGCGAGCTGAATCTCACCAATGAATCATTTCTAAAAAACAAAGCCCCTGGAATGTTACTTTTTTTTTCTTATGAAAAACATCTATATTTGTAACGTAACTTGGCACACAACTTTTTTCTTCTAAATATATTTCCTAGTTATAGACTAGTGACATTTCTCTCTTACTTTTCACATAACTAACAGGAACTGTTAAAATTAACGTATATGAAAAATAGTTGGTGACTTTATCTTTAACTGAGCATCTAATTACAACCATACGTTCAATATATGTGTATTAAATGGAATGGCAAAAGCAGAAAATTTAATAGAAGTACATAATCCAGTTTTTTTTTTCAAAAAAGAATAACCGGATTAACTAGAAATTTCAAATTAAAAATAAGACCATGCCCATGTCTTGCTCCCTTTAATAAGATTTCATGTACAACTACGAAAACTGGAGTAAAACTTTTCCGAATTCGTGAATAGATTCGTAAAATTAAAGACGGGTACGAACATTTGCTCCGAAGAACATTAGCGTTCCCATACCTTTTTTTGTTAGAAATTAAGCCCTGACTAAGGGTGGTAACATATAGAAGTCTTTCGATGGTCGAATATGGCATCATGTTGACCTAACACTTTAAAATAAATTTAAGGTTTTATTCATTTGATACTCTATAAAAAAATTATGATAGTAAACATATCAAATTATTTCAATATGGAATAAGCAAGTGGAATTCCTGCTATGATATCTTCGACTTTATAATTTCTGAAAACATATGTCTACATCACTATTCGATGTAATCGTAGTAGCATCCCAAGAATTTATGTACGTTGTATATATGTTGTATATATCTACAGTCTGTATAAATACCATTTTAAGCGAAACATTGACACTTTTGAATTTCGCAAGTAGTAACAGGTTGGTAAATAAAGTAGATTTTTTTTCTCTCGTTTTTATAATTTATTATATTGATAAAAGCATATTTAAAAGATTCAGAGCTATTTTTTTTCTCAAAAAAAAAAAAAAAAAAAAAAAAAAAAAAAATTATTTTCGTAATATCTGACAATATATTGGCAAGCGTATTAATGTTCAAACACAAATAAGAATTGTAAGCTGTACGTTTTCTCTTTTTCTACTATCCTTAAATACACTCTATAACAAACAAACAATCAAAAAAAAAAAAAAAAAAAACTCGGTTTAATGCACCAAGAAGAAGTTACTCGATTGAGATAAAAATTGGTGGTTATCTAGAGCATATATAGGAAAACAAACGATTAACATTTCAGAACAATTGAATAGTTTATTTCAGAGTTTTACCGTCGCAAAGGGGAGAAGTCAATAAGGCGTTAGTCCACCTCTGGCTTGGATGCAAGCTGTCACCTGACGTGGCATAGACTGATAAAGTTCCTGGATGGTACCTTGCGGAATTTCTTACCAAATTGTCTTTAATTATCGGGCTAAATTATCAACATTCCGGGAGGCTGTAATCGACTTCCCATAACAAATCAAATGTGTTCTATAGGGAAGAGGTTAGGTGACTTACAAGGAGAGGTCACAACATGGAAAATTCAGATCGGGACGAAATTGCGCAGGGTTGTAGTATACTATGAGGGTAACAACATATTAAAGCAGTAGGACCCACTATCCACAAAATTTCGAGAAAAAAGTAGTTAAAGTTTCAGTAATCTTTAAATACAAGTTGTTTCGCAAAGGAGTAAGCGCCTCAGTGGTGTGATACTAAAGCGCGAGACTCCCAAGGAGATGACTTGGGTTCGAGGCTACCTACGGGGCTACATTTTTTTTTCTTCTTCTTTAACTTTTTATGTAATCTTAACTTTTTATTTATTTTACTTTATTTTGCAATTCAATTCAAAATTTGAAAAATTTAATAAAAAATTATTTATTTTCTTGAGTATAAAATAACTCTTTCTATTTTTAATATTTATAACTTAAAAATACAATAAATTTATAACTTAAAAAATAAATTTTAGTTTTATTTTAACTGTAGAATAAGGTAAAACTAAAGAAACTGTTTTTAACTATTTATCTAAATATTTTATTTTATTTTAGGTATATTTAATTTTATTTTTTAAAGTACAAAAACAAAAACAAATTAGAGAAATGATGATTTTAATTGCATATATAATTACTATCCAAATTAAATAATTACTTCTCCAATCAATGCAGTTTCTTGAAAAATTATAGTATAGGATTACGATGCTATTAAATTTTTACAGATAAAGAAATGTTATCTTTAAATGTAGACTTTAAATGTTAATGAACATCGTTTCTTTTTCGATAACGACTTTTTTTTTTATCCTTCTGTGGACGAAATAAAATTCTACCTGCCCTTTATTATTAACAAACTAGAAGTGTTTACGTAATTTATACACATTCAAACCAAATCAGGAAGCTCAAACCAAGATTTAAGTACACCTGCTAACTATTTTACACTTCGTTTACAGCTTGCTTATTTTTTAATTATTTAAATATTTATCTGTTTTTCTTTATGTTTCTTATTTAGGGTTTTGTAAAACTAAACTGTATTTTTTAAGTTATAGAAATTTATTGTATTTTTTAAGTTATAAATATACAGAATAGAAAAAGTTATTTTATACTCAAGAAAATTAAATAATTTTTTATTAAAATTTTCAAATTTTGAATTGAATTGTAAAATAAAGTAAAATAAATAAAAAGTTAAGATTACATAAAAAGTAAAAAAAAAAAAAGTAGTCCCGTAGGTAGCCTCGAACCCAGGTCATCTGGTTGGGTGTCTCGCGTTTTAGGATCACACCACGGAGGCGCTTATTCGTTTGCGAAACAACTTGTATTTAAAGATTACTAAAACTTTAAATGCTTTTTTCTCGAAATTTTGTGGATAGTGGGTCCTACTGCTTTAATATGTTGTTACCCTCATAGTATACTACAATCCTGCGCAATTTCGTCCCGATCTGAATTTTCCATGTCGTGACCTCTCCTTGTTAGACGGGTAGGAAGTAGTGTGAAAGTTAAAAAACAATTCAAAACAGAACGTGCTGTGTGCGGCCGGGCTTTATCTTGTTGAAAAAAAGTCCAGGGTGTCGCAAAAGGAAAGGTAACACAACTAGTCGTAGAATATGGTCTACATACAGCTGTGCTGTAAGTGTGTCAGAAATGACTACCAAAGTATTTCGGCTGTCAAAGAAAATGACTTCTTAGAACATGGCGCCTTATTCTAGGCATATGTGATGCCAATAGTAAGGAAAGGATCCGAAAGGATCCTCCTCTTCTCTAGACATCTCCAGATACCTCTGCGTTTGTCGTCAGAACACATTTGGAAACGAGACTCATCACTACAGATTATATGCTCCTGCCAACGCAGTTCCAAGCAGTGTTACCAACTCAAATTTTGCCATGTTCTTACAGAAAGCTTAAATTGTCCCTATATTGATAATAAAAGGCCTTACTTCAGTGCTGAAGGTGTCCGTAGGACATACATTCATTTCTCAGGATATCATGAGAATGTCCTGGTGTGAAATGTTACCTCCAAAAAGTCCTTACTCCTACTCTATAAGCTGAAGATAACTCTAAAAATCCCCATGCATAGAGAAAAATCCCTTCAGTTGACAACACTGGTTCTAAGTTAATCGAGCCGATACACCACTGTACCCGGACTTGTCGGTCGGCGGGAGCGTAAATTCCGGTAAATTCCGACAATGGTCATGTTCGACAGATGTGTGCTGGTCACACATTGGATACATGTCGCCATTGTGTGCTGGTCACATAATGGCGAATCCGGTGCTATGGTAGATTCTCTGAAAATCACTCTGTCTTTCTGTTTTGCTATAGCTTTAGATCAACCGCTGTCACCCTGACGGTGATATCTCCCGTTGATGATCCATTTTTGCCAATATCGCCTAATCGCCGCATCTCTTCGACCGACCAAGCAATTATTTGATTTTTCCAACCAGCCTCTTTTAACCCAATAGCATGCCTTTTTTTAAACTCTGACATGCTTTTAATGAGAACGAATTTTTCGGTGAGGTATTGTTACAATCCACGAAGATATTCGCAGTCGAAATGCAAGAGAATTTTTTACTATCTGATGACGAATCGCTTTTTATATACACCTGCCGAATGCGTCGTTCCGTAACGTTGGATGTAGCGCATCACTCGAGCGACATGAAACCCAACAAACCAACCAACCGTAGCGCTGGAGCTTCAGCTATTGTTTCATTGGATAATCATTTGCACTTTCAGTCAAAATGTTTTTGCATAGGCAAAATCATTACAATCAGACAATTACTTCTTGGTGCGTCGATTTTTTTGTTATAGAGCCTATTTTTCATTTATTGATTTAAATTATATTACAAAAAGCATTAAAATTAAAATATATTTTTGTTGTATGAATATTTTCAAAATGTACTTGTTTAGAACTTGCTTTTTAAAATAAATATCGCTCGGTGTAAACTACAGCAAAACTCAAAAAGGATATTAAAATGAAAGATAGATGCAATAAAATTAAGACGATTAATTGCGATACCCAGAAAGCTTGATAAACTTAAGCTGCCTTCAAACTCTGGCTTCAGCATAGCGTCAACGGCAGTCTCTTTCCATATTCCTTTGATGTGGTATTTGAGTCGACGTTCTCTGGAGTCGTCGTTCCCAAACCTCCTAGTGCGGTAATTGTATACAGACTTGGGTCTCTTTTGTAAAAGAGCAATAAAAAATAACATCCTTCATTGTAAACGTGTGCAAAATTTCAAGGGTCACTTTCGGACAATGGATAATTTATGACTTTTGACGCTCTACTTCTGTTGCCAGAGTTTGAAGGCAGCTTTACAGTCAACACCCATAGGGTCACTGTAGTCTCAGTTTGGTTGCAGTGGAGCTTATGGAAATGTTCTATCTGTTTGTGTAAGTGATATGTGCTTGGAAGCAACAGCCAGGGAGCGGCACCGCTTCCTAAAATCGAACCAGATACCCTGGGGTTCATAGATTCCCGGCGCAGAAGTGAATTTCCCCGTGTTCTTAAGGACACCAAAAAGAGAATATGGGCGAACTTTGTGAGCCCCTGTGATTTAATGCATACGATTACTCTTAAAAATAACATCCCCCTCCTCCATGGCCAAGTAGCTATGTCGCCATTCCGTCAATCGCTTGTGGGCAGAGGTGAGTAGGTTCGATTCCGGAACTGGGCCTGGGTACCCTTCCATTTTTTTGTGCTTAATCAAGTGCTATCTGTCCACATCTCGACTAAAATTTACAAGTGAACCTCGAGCCAAGCATACATGTCTGATGTAGTATGCGTTAACAACAAACAAACATAAAATAATATTGATCATTCTTGCGTTTATAAAAGAGATCGTAGCTGCAAGAATTTGGGCAATTTCATTTAAATGTTAAATAGTCTACCAAATTTGTCAAATATATATTTATTTTTAATTAAAATGTTCTACACTAACATTTCAAATTTAATTTACAGTATAAAAAATTTTCTTGCTAACACTTAATTAGTTATTACCATTTTTAAAAAATAAGTGAAAAACAACATTTAGTAAATTTCTCCACAGTAATTTTTAAATATTTCTCCTTATATATGTATATATGTATTTTTGAATTTTTATTTTTAAAATGTAAACATTCTTCATCATCAATACAAATGCACTTTACAATGAATACCATTGTTATTTCATTTCGTAACGCGGACAACAATCTAAGTTTACAATTTGTTGATATGGATCATTCAAAATGGCGTGATGGAATAAATAAATAAGTCAGCTGAAGCTAATTATGAAATAATATTAATTAAACATAACTCGTTCCATTAAAAATACATAAATTACCTTAAAATAATTAGATACTTTGAAAATATTCACTTAGCCACTTTTTATTGATTTATTTGGGTATATTTTTTAATTACGCTTCATTATAGTTACAATAATTATTTGCAACACAAATATCACATATTTAAACAACTTTCTATTAAAAAATAAGAAATTCAAACCCCAATTCAATTAAAATACATATCCCACAGCACATCTCCAATATTATAAAATATTTTAAATTGTTTCTTCTTAAATCATATTTAATTACAATGAAATTGCAAAAATCTATTGATGAAGAAAAAAAGAAGTGTATTTTCTACGATATTATTCAAAACCATTCTACATTTTCTTGTGCATTGAATTTTATAATCATTATTTTTGAATGTCTATAACATTTTTCATAATTATATTTTCTCTTACTCTCACACATCATATTTTTTTTTCTCTATTTAATTAAATTTCCCTCATTTGTGGTAATTTATTAAATATTAAAATTTTCATTATGTAAAATTCTCATCTCAAAAGGAAATGTATTTTAAAATAAAATATGAAATATTGTTTCAGTAAATAAATTTCTGGAATAGGTAAAACGTAATTTTGCATTTTTGATCAAACGGAATTAAAAATTTCATTACACCTTAATTTTACGCTCGAAAATATTCAATTAAAGAATTAGAAATCTTCCAAAAGAGAATTTCAGTTTTGCATTACTAATATTTTAAGTAATTTTTATGGGAATGTAACTTTTATAAATAATTCAGAGTTTTTCTGCTGCGTGCTAGAAATAAAGTGAAAGATTTTCAGAACAATAACGATTATAAACTCGCAAAAATACTCGGGTTCATCCGGGAAGAAAATTTTATACAATAAAGATAAAAGAGACAAAATAATAATAATCATTAAAAATACTCGAAATTGTACAACAGACCTCCCTCTTTTTACCTTCATTTCAATTACCCCTTTAAGGGACTGAGCGACTCTTTAATAGCGTAATGAATATATAAAAAAAAAAAAAAAATCTAGTCCCTAGCTCAAGCGTTTTCCAAATTGCACAGCATACCTTCTTTTTAACCCCATTTCATCTACACAAGGGGTTGAATAACTTTTTTAAGCGTAGTGAATATGAATTTGAATATATATCTATATTTTTTTTTTAACCAAATATTAAGTTTCTAGCTCAAGCGGTTCTGAAATTGCATAGTATGCCACCTCTTTTTCTTTTTTTACCCTTGGAGAAGAAAACAATTTTTTAACAGAGTACTGGCTTCTTCCAGGTGCTATGGAGCATGTATACTAATTTTCTTTCAAATTCTCCAAAAGGTGTGGATTTGTATAAAAGGCAGACAAACAAAACTAACTTTCCGATTTATATATAGATAATGTATTACACTAATATAAAATGTTGCAGAAAAATATATCAAAATACTGGTCTTGAATGATGATAAATAAAAAGTTTTCTAATCAGACGTTATAAGTTGCCCTCTGCTCGATGAACAGCCGTTAATCAGGTGTTTATAAGTAGGTAGAGCTCAATATAAAAGTAATATTGCTTTCACTCATGCCTATTTCTTTTTACCTGAAGAAGGGTCGTGATTAATTATTTCGACAATAAACTGGAAATAATGCTTGCATGCCATTTTTTATTTATGGCGTTTGCTTATGAAACATTTTCTCTTCAATATAAAAGGGTGACCATAAATTAAGGAAGTTTTGTTTGAGTAATAAAAGAGGTTGAGTGATATTGAGTGCGTTTTAGGTCACACTTGCAAATAAAAGGGTCTTAAAGTAAGACATTAAAACAACTGAAACGGCACCCAAAAGTATTCCAAAGCATTGTGTTCTATGAGAGATATTTTTATGAACTTTACTTTAATGGACTCTTCCCACATGACGTCAGAGGTCACATGATAGAGGAAAAACAAATAGCAAAGGAAGTCTTGCTTATCTATAGCGATTGCTGAAATAACGTATTTTCTATTCTTATTTTTGATCAATCATATTTAATCTGTGTTATTTTTTTAAACAACATCATCTTTAATCCATTTTATATCATTATTCATCATCTTTTGTTTGCCGTATACATTTACAATCATCATTTATTTTATGTTTGTTATTGATGTTCATGAAGAACATGTTTAATACTCTGATTTTTGGTACATAAATCAGTGACAGTGCAATATCGTACTACGTAAATCCATTTAGACCAGTAACTAAGTTAATTAACTTGTTAACACATTTATGCAATTAAATTAAATGAAAACGTTTTAAAATTTCAAATTATAATCCATAAACATTCCACAAGAACAAGCTATTATTTATTGCTAGATCAGTTAATGTAACAGTTACACAAAAACATACAAAAATCGATTCAATTTATGTATCTATTTATGTATCAATTTATGTATCATACAAAAATCGATTCAATTTATGTATGTATTTCAATTTATGTATCTATATGCCCAACTGTCCCTCTGTCTATCTGTCTGTCTGTCCCCCAGCAACCGTATATATATTCAGAATGTTTAAAAAATTACATATGTTATTCAAATTCACTATAGAATGTTCCATATTTAAAATGGCATTAATAGGTCCTGTGCAACTGGTTTGTGTACAGGAACACCCAAAAAAGGCCAGTGCATTGCCTTTTAGGACAGACATTTTTATAAATTACATTTAAAGAACTTTCTACTGTAAAAATTATGAAGAAATTGACATTTATTGTTAATATGCTAAAATATTGTTTTGTATAGAATATGATTTTGTTAACCTTCAGATTTACAGGATTATACTAAAGTATTCAGATACATTAAAGGCTGCAATTAGAATATAAGGGTTACGTTTTCTTTTGTGTTAAGCATTTTTAGCACTTTCTAACAATGTTTAAGAATTCAATTAGTCTATCTGTTTCTGTATGCCTTTCAGAACTACTGTCTGTCCATTGTGTGATAACGTAGGCAAATAATATTGAAAGTTTTACGATACAACAATTACGTACAGTTGGAAAATGTTAACAATCAATGCGTATCGCATGATTTTTCGTTCTTGTTTATATTTGCAGGCGGTAATTTCACTCCATTTTTGAAGCAAGTGTATGTTGTTCATTGGATCTAAATCAAGCTGATTAACCTTCAGACGATTGCAAATGTACAGCACCATTCTTTACTCCCTTTCAAATTCATGGACAACTGAATGTAACAGTATCTCTGGTAATAGTAAGAAACTGATTATAGTGTGAAGGAAAGAACTCCTTTCTTCATAACGTTTCAATTATTTTATTCAAAACATTAGTCGAAATGTATTTTAATCGTACATTAGTCAAGTAAAGCGAAGCATCACAATACATATTTTTCAAATCATTTCTCTTTGAGAGACATGTTTATATTGACAGCATTTGGCAATTTCTTTTTATTTTTATTGATTATAACATTCATTTTTAACTAATATACTATTATTAATAATTAATGATATTTTTAAAGTTTAAAAGTATTCTTAATACAAATCAGTATGTAGAGAAATATTTTTTAATCTAGTTCTAATTTGCTCATAATTATATTAAAAAACCCTATTAAGTATTTATTTCACATTCAAATACACTTGATAAAAGCTTTTGAATCATCATACACATAATAGTAGTCCTACATGTTTCAAAAGTTCAAAGACTCCCATCCTCAGTCCACCTAACGTAGCGGGCTCCTTGTTATTCTATGGAAAAATACATTATGCAAATTAATAATCAAATGTATTTTGTTAAATTCCTTTTTCAAATTTAGAAAATTCACAACCATTCAATTGATTCTCGTTTTCCAAATACTGATTTTCTTTCTTTCTTCTTCCTTTATTTATTTATTTATTTATTTATTTCATTTTGAAGCAATAAAGTATAAAAAATTCCCATAGTTCCCTTTTTGCACTTTAGAAGCTTTAAAACGAAAATTAAAATAAATAAATAAAATAAATTTTGAGAAACGAGATTCAGTATCACGGTTGTGAATTTTCTAAATGTGGGAAAACAAAATTAAAATTGTGTAAATTTATATAATAGTCATTTTACAGGCACATTGTTATGAGCCCCATGTTCTGTACTTTATTATTGTACTTAAAATTGTAATACTGGTTTGTGAATCTGGCAACAAGTCAGTTCCTTAAATTTTTGTTTTGGTTTAAACATGTTACGATCACAGATATAGTTATAAGACATAGATTGATCATCGAGGGGGGAAATGCGATTCCCTTTTATTTGGGGAAAAACGGCCATTTTACTCTCTAATGGCTGCCTTTCCCCGAAAGAAATACACATGGAAACACACGGATAATTTAACAAAAAATTATGATTAATTTATGTACTAAAGGTGAATGAAAAACTCTAGATACGCGTTTTTCTTTCTTTCTTTTCTTTTTTTTTTTTTTTTTTTTAATATATCTATTGTCTTAATTAATATTTACAGATAAACTTTATATATATAAATTAAAACTAGTGGGATTTACCTGCGCCGCTGCTAATTATATTTTAAAAAAAATTAAAAATTCCGTATTAATTACTAATATAAAATCTTAACAAATATTAAACTTTAAAAAAAAGTATCCCATTAAATATCAAAACAGTATTTAACCATAATAATAACAAGTCAACTGATTATGAAAATTATATTTTTCACAATTTACTCAAATATAACTTACTTATGAAAACTTATCCAATTTCTTTTCATATATTTATTACAACAATTAAAAAATAATCTGCTGTGTCACTCACACGATTTTCTCTTACCCTGAAATTTAATACTATAAAAACAGGTTGAAGATTAAGACGTAAGATAACGAGTACTGTTATGTAAACATATGTTAAATAATTCAAATTAGGCTTCGGAAGAGTTTTATATGATAATTAGTTCTGTGTGAGGAGGGCTACTGCCCCCCTCAACCCCACGTTTCATTAATGCACCCACGTTTATATAGAATTTAATTCGGTTATTAAAAAATAATTTTGTTTTCAAAAAATAACTTCTTGAAATTATTATTTAAACAAATTATATTTTATGATAATGCAGACTATTTCCATATTGGAGAAGTAGTATAACACTATATATATATATATATATATATAAGTTGCATTTATTCTCAATATTGCATTATTTTTTTTTCCCCTTGTAAATTAAAATTAAAAAAATCGATAACTTTATTTTTAATTATTGCAGATCGATGGTTCAACCATTCGTTTTAAAGTTATTGGCGAGCTCTTTTAAAAGATACCCATCATGAAAATTTACTCCCCTCGAGGGGTTCCCCCCCCCCCCCCCTCAGGGGATCCTACATACACAAAAAAAATTTCCCAGTTGACTATCTCTATTACAAAAAACATATATTCGTTTCATTTGGTTTAGTGCAGTATATAGATGTTAAACTCTACTTACCTGCAATTTCCCCCATAGACGTAATGTATTTGAATACTTTTGAGTGTCCCTGTACACGAACCATTTGCTTCATCTCAACGAAAAGCTTACTGTAGCTTATGATACACATTTAGAATAACGAGTTTGGAATTTCTGCTACTATTTGTTCTTGAGATATGCTGATAACAGACACACAGACACACAAACAGATACACAGACAGGCACACAGAACATTCACTAAAAACATGATTTTCGTATTCGGGGGACCTCAGAACATGTAAATATAACAAAAACTCACGTTCGAAAATTTGACCCTAAAACAATAATTTCTCGACCCTATGGGTAAGAGAAAGTAACAAGCAATATTTCAACATTTTCAAAATTCATCAACATTCTATTTTATTACTATTTCCGAGTTTTATACTCTCTAATGGCTGATGCCAAAACTTTTTTCAGTATCAAAAATCTTTGCTCAATAACATGGGGATGATAGAGCTATATCAATTAGTATAGCTATATCAATTAGGTTACGATTGATTAAATTCCTCTTGTTTTTATGCATTAATATTTTATCTCATCTGTAAATAAACATAGTTTTTAATCGGTTCGATCACGTTATGTTTGAATGTTGATAAATAACACACATAATACATGCAACCTAAAATATGTTAAAGTTGATACAATCACGAAGATATTAAAAAAGTTCGAATTTACACACCCTGGTACAGGGTGACTCCTTTTCAACAAATATAAAAATAATTTCTACCTTTAATTTTACCGAGAAACTCTTGTGTAATAATCAGTACAAGTAAATCTAAAAAATTAAAGAGGTAGACAGTATTTTAATAGTTTCATAATTCTTTCATCGACAAATACCAATTTCTTTTATACACACGGAAAATAATATATTTGTATCCTTGTCAAATATCAAATTGAATAGTTAATGAAGAACATCAATGTAATCAAACGCCCTGTAGGTGGTATCAGAAACATCTGCTTTTCAATCGCCATTTCGTCTCCATATTTTCCCCCTTCAGGCAAGATTAATGTAAAAGAAGTTCCAACAGTGTTCTTTCATTTGTTTCTATAATCAATACGTAATAGATCGAAACACATTAAGTGTTTCAAATTATAATTTTGATAATATAACAACGTTTTCGCATGTAAATTTAACTGCATAAAATGAAATTAATAACTGGGGAATATGTTTATCAATGTTGTGTTCTAAATAGATAAATAAATGATAAGTAAGCATATAAGTATGAACGATTTATTTACAATGGTGTATCTGAAAATGTGGATGAATTTATTCTCAAATTTCTAAAATGTATCTGCTCAAAAAATAAGAGACTTACTCGTATCTTTTTAATGTTACTTTATGACGAGTATGTGAAATTCACAAATAAAATAAGATGCACTTATTATTGTCTTTTACCTTTAAAATATTATTTCTCCATTTTAATCACGCCATTGTAATTGAGGATAGCTTCGATAAACTCATGTTCCATAGTTTCATGTTACATTTCTTTGAAGCATTGATAAATGTATGTATATCATATTTGTTCTTTTATTGATGGTGCTTAATATGTGAGTACTTAAGATTAATGCATATGGTTTATTTATTTATTTTCCCTAGAAATTCTAAACAAATGTCTTAATTAAAAAGCTCACAGCTCAAAAACCAGAAAATAATTATTATGCCATATCGAATAGTTTGCTTTTAAATTTGGATTTTTTTTTTTTTTTTTTTTTTTTTTTTAAGTACTAGGAGGCTCTAGTCCCTGCTCTCTTCTTTCACCAACCCCTGCGGCAGCTTACCTAGCAGACTTTGTACGCTTCGCTGGTTACAATATTTAAATGAATTAAAAAAAAAAAAAATTTGAATAATTCAAATGTTTAGATAAATATATTTCGATTGGTGACTATTTTCAGCAGTTTAAAACTATGGCCTAATTCTGTTATATACAGCCGTTAATAAAATGTAAATGACATTTAATTATTTGTGTTTGATTACATGGATTAGAAGCATGGTTAATTTAAAATAAACTAAATATGCGTTCCTATTAGTTTGCGGACGATAAAATCAAGAAAAATAAAGTATATAACATCATTTGATTCATTGAAATTAATATTTAAAAAATTAATAAATGAAAATCAAAATTTTAAAGTTAATATGACGTCAGTTTTATGAGAAGTTTTTAATGATACAGGTCTAACTTTTCATTTTTTTCTATTCACGTGTATGATTTTTTTTTTTTTTTTTTTTTTTATGTTAAAGAGAAAATAAATAAAATAAAAAAATGTACGCATTTTATTTTTGATAGCTTGAAACTAAAACTCAAAGAAAAATGTCAGGAAAAATTACAAAAATCGCATAAAACACAAAAAATCATATATAAATAAATACAAAAGTCAAGCTTCTGCCTAATAGCACCTTGGCGACTTTAAATATGTTTGGCCATTTTTGTGATGAATTGAAATGGCTATCGCAATTGCGTAACTGAAGACCTTGGCGAAAAAGGCCCGAGCTACTTCGGTACCAAAGTTCAAATTTTGCCAAAAGAGTTCGATACTTTAATCTACTACGATTAACTAAAGGTGTTCCATACCCCTCCCTCCCAAAAATAAATAAATAAGCGTTTACAGTTTTATGATATCCTCTCCAAAAAAAAAAAAAAAAAAATCTTAATAGAATCCAAATTATAGATATTTAAAATTAAGGAGAGAACATAAAAGAACCGCATAAGTTACCCATAAAGTATCAATAAAAACGAAAAATTTTGTTTTATTGTAGAAAAGAAAAGTACTTAATTAAATAAAAAATTCAAGCTAATGCCAAATATTTGCATTAAAATATTTATTTACACGCAAATTCCTGATTAAAAAAAGTGTACCAATTTTCCTAGAATAGAAACTTTTTCATTTCTAATTTTTATTATTATCCACGTGAAATTAAAAATACTTTATTTCACTTCCAGAAAATAAATAAAGTAAAATAAAATAAACGTGCATTTTATTTGTTTATTTTGGCATCAAATATTTCTTTCTTTTTAATCATTTTAAAGTTAAAATGGGGTTTTTTATTTGATATCTTTTGATCCTGTTATCTGGTTAAATTAAAGAATACAGCATTAGCTAGATTTTGTCCTGATTAGTAAGTATACCGCTTTTCATAGCGATCGGTTGAACCATGTAGCTTTGTATAGCGAACTAAAAATCCAGACAAACAAACAATCAGCTTTATATATAGATATATGCATATAAAATTTTCAAAAAAAAAAAAAAAAAAAAAAAAAAAAAAAAGTTACATACTGCACACACCAATAAGCTGATGTATATCTCAGCAAAATCTGATAAGGTTTCAATTAACAGTTTTTGAGTCTATGAACTTTCATAACTGAAATGTTTTGCCCTACTTCAACATTAAATATATTCTAAAATAATGCTTTGACATATGAATGGTTTGTTTCATCATTGTAACAAACATTTTGGTACAAAACCGCCAAATGTCATATGTTTATGTGAAACAGTTTTTACGGTATAAGCTAAAAGAGCGTAAATGACACGATAAATTAAAAAACGGCAGCGGTAGTATTTTTTATTTATTTATTTATTTTTTATTTATTTATTTATTTTTTAAGAATAGAAACATGTTTATGCTGTAGAATGTAGAATAGATGGTCTCCATATATTAATTTGTCAATACTTTCTTGTCGTTATTTTATATAACGATTTTTATTCCGCTAATTTTTCTTTATGCGCTTTAAAATTGAAATAATGTTCAAAATATATGTTACATGATTACTCATGATCAATTCAGTGTTAGAAATCATTTATTTAACTTCATCATTTTATAAAGAAAAGTTTCAGCTTCCAAATAAAATTAGTACTTTAGTATGTAATAAGAAATTCTGTCTATAATTCATACGCTTTAAATTATTTACTGATGTGAAAAAACGAAAATTTATACAAGCAATCAGTGAAGTTATGATTTTCAAAAGACAATGGGCATTTGCTGATTAAAACACAATATTTCAAAATGAATATCCGTCCAACAAATGTTTAAATATGATTAAGTTAATTTTCCGTTTCCGTGGGAAATTTTTTCCGTTATAATATATCATTTGAAAATACTAGTTATTTTAAAAGCTATAAATTTCTTGTAGTCATATATTAATCAGAAATAACAAATAAAATAAATATTAAAAACTTTCAATTATATAAAGTATGTTTGCTGGTGATTTTAATAATAGTTAAAAGTAATAATTTATTGAATGTATAAAACTATCTTTATAATAACAGAAAGAAAAACATAAAATAACTGTTGTTTTAATTGCCTCAGTAGCACAGAATGTTATTTTCTATTTGCTGAGATGTCCCACATATCTATTATAATTATATATATTTTATATAGAATAATTTTACAGGTAATTATAATATTAAGGAAATCTTCTTACCTGTATTCTTCTAATGAGCATCCGATCTTTATGTTCCTGTTTCGGTTTTGAAATTTAATCATTTATCAATTCTTCTATAAAGAAAACATTGATTAGATTCAATTTATTAAGAGATTCACTCAATTAGATTCACTCAATAACGAGATGATGTTGTGGCCTTTATATATTTAATAAAAGAATTAAGAAAGAAAAGAACATAAAATTAAATTGTATTACGGAGCTGCTAAACACACTCCGAATACTTAAAGGTCTACATGACAACTGAAGAAAATAAAAAAGTACATTGATGCAGGTGCGAGCGGTTTCGTAGGCATGCGCAGATGCCTCATTTGTTTCTTTTCACAGTTCGAATTGAAAGTAGAATGTTTTGATTGTCCGTGAAAATACATATATTGGGCATACAATAATTATATTTCACAACACTCCACCTTGCACAATATATATTAAGTTTTTATAAGTTGCAGTTTATCTCTGTGTTTAATGAATGCCGCTTTAGGAAGTGCCTTAGTAAGCAAATCGGCAGTCATATCCTTGCTTGAGATATATTTCAATTTAATAATTCCTTGTTCACACAACTGTTTAATTAGATGGTATTTCACATCTATGTGCTTCGTGCGACTTTGGTACTTATCAGATTCAGCGAGTTTAATGCAGGCTTGGTTGTCTTCATAAATAACGATTGGTTGTTTCTGTTCCATATCAAGATCTTTTAGTAGTTTTAATATTGATATAGTTTCTTTTGCTGCATTTCCAGCCGAGATATACTCAGCTTCAGCTGTTGACAGTGCTATGCAGTTCTGTTTTTTGGATGTCCAGTTAATCGGGTTTTTCCCAACAAAGTAAACATTACCACTTGTAGATTTTCTATCAAGTGTGTCATTTGCCCAGTCGGCGTCAGCAAAAACCTTTAAAATAGGTTCTTGATCAACATTATATTTTATTTTATAGTCATTAGTACCTTTTAAGTATTTAATTACTCTTTTTGCGGCTTGCCAATCCTTTTCTCTAGGTTGTTCATTTCTACGACTAAGTATATTAACTGCTGCCGAGATATCCGGTCTGCTTAACGTTGCTATATATAACAAAGCTCCTACAGCTTGCCGATATTTGGTGTTATTTGGTAGAATATTTTCTATTTTATCATCTTTCTGGTATCCTGGATCAAGTGGTGTGTTGATTGGTTTGGATTCTTGCAAATCAAATTTCCTAACCAGTTCATTTATTTTATTTTTCTGATGTATAGCTAATGTCCCATTATCACCTCTCTCTATTTGTATTCCTAAGTATTTATTTACTTGACCTAGATTTGTGATTTCGAATTCTTTTTCAAGTTCCTTTATTACTTCTTGTATTTCATTTTTGTTTCCTGCCAATAATATGTCGTCGACATAAATAAGTAAGTAAACTGTATTATTGTCCTTTGACCTTTTGTATAAACACTTGTCTGATTCACAGGCAGTGAAATTTAATTTGATCAGTGTATCATTGATTTTAGTATTCCAAGACCTGGCTGCTTGTTTGAGGCCATATATGGCTTTTCGTAATTTGCACACCTTATTCTCTTGTCCTGGTGTTATGAAGCCTTCTGGCTGGCTCATAAAAATGTCTTCTTCTAGTTCTCCATGTAGGAAAGCGGTTTTCACGTCAACGTGAGTTAACTGCAAATTTTTGTACAATGCATTTATCAAGAAGGTTCTGATTGTTGTATGAGAAGCCACTGGGGCAAAAGTCTCATCATAATCAGTTCCATACTTTTGACTAAAGCCTCTTGCCACGAGACGTGCTTTGTATTTTTCAATTTTTCCAGAGTCATTGTATTTTGCTTTAAAAGCCCATTTAGAGCCAACAATGTGTGTATTAGGTGGAGGATCAACAAGATCCCAAGTTTCATTTTTATTTAATGATTTTATTTCTTCTTCTGCTGCTTCTAACCATTTTTCTTTTTCAATATGATTTTTATGTTTACTATATCATCAAATGTTTTCGGTTCAATATAACTTGTATTAGTTGAGAGAAAAACGAAACGATCAGGTGGTACCCCTTTGTTTATTCTATCTGATCTCCTTAGGGTTTGTGTATTCTGAATTTCATTGTGTTCTTCTGTTACGTCATTTTCATTGTTTAAAATAACAGGAATTTTAGATTCCTCATTAATTGCATTTTGATCAATGTTTCGAGAATGTTCGTGAGTTTCATGCTCTTCGAGAAATTTTACCGTTCTGCAGATTTTTATGTTGTTATTTACATAAATCCTATATCCTTTACTTTTTAAATCATAACCCATGAAAATTCCTGGTTTCGCCTTATCATCTAACTTTTTTCTATCAGTTTTGTTCACATAAACATAAGCTTTGCAGCCAAATGTTCTTATTTTTGAGAGGTCTGGTTTCATACCAGTCCAAAGCTCATATGGTGTCTTTTCACGGGCACTTGTTGGTAGTCTGTTTTGTAAATAATTTGCCGTCATTAAAGCTTCTCCCCAAAAATTTTTATTTAATTGACTTTCATTTAACATGCATCTGGTCATTTCGACCAAAGTACGGTTTTTCCTTTCCGCTACGCCGTTCTGTTGAGAACAATGGGGCACAATGAGTTGGTGTTGTATTCCCTCACTCTGAAGAAATTTTTCAAATTCTTTATTCATATATTCACCACCATTGTCAGAATGCAAACTTTTAATTTTTCTTCCAAATATATTGGAAGTGAGTGCATGGTAATTTTTGAAAGCTTCTAAGGCTTCATATTTATTTTTCAACAGATATATATAAGTGTAGCGGCTGTGGTCGTCGATGAAAGTGAGAAAATAACTTTTTCCACCCACCGTAGGTGTCTGGAATGGGCCACAGAGGTCGGAATGTATTGTTTCTAATGTTTGTTTTGTCTTGTGTGTAGCTACTTTGGGATATGAATCATTTTCTAATTTTGACATAATACATATTTCACAGTTATTATCGTGTTTACAATTGTTCAATTTAATTCCCGTTGCCATTTCCTTACTGACGAGTTCCTTTATTTGTGTAATGTTTTTGTGTCCTAATCTACTATGCCATAGTTTAACACAATTTGTATTATCGCAAGTTTGTGTCATGTTTATTTTTTCTTCTGTTTTTTCATTTGTTCTAACTTCATACAAATTGTCAGCTACTGTTGCAAAAATATATTCTTCGTTTTGAAATTTAATTTCACAAGTGTTCTCTTTAAATATTGCTTGACAACCATTCTCAGTTGCCTTTTTTATTGAAATTAAATTTGTGGCAATTTCAGGAATGAAGAGTGTGTCTTTAAGTGTGATGTGTTTGATTTCGTTTTTAGAATTTCTCACTTCTATTTTTACATCTCCACAACCTTGTGAGATTACAGATTGACCATTGGCTAACATAACTTGTGTTTTATCATTGTTTTTAAATGATATGAACCTTTCCATATTATTGCACACATGGCTTGAACTCCCGCTATCTACGATAAACGAGTTTCTGTTTGAATTTCCTACCACAAAAGTCAGATTTTTCATTTTATTTTCCGTTTCTTGCATCATGTTTGATCTTTGTTTGTTTTTATATTTATTTCGACTGTAGAAATTGCTTTGATAGTTATTAGGATTTTTATAGTCATTCTCTTTGTGTTTATATTCGTTGCTTTCTCTATTTTTTAAATGCCAACAATCGCTTTTATTATGCGAACTCTTTTTGCAATAATTGCAAAACTTTCGTGGTGGTGTTTTATTTTTAATGTGCATTTTATATGCGCTCTCATTATTTGTTTGATTGTTTTCTGATCTTTTTAGATCTTCATCAAGTAACTTTCCCCTGATGAATTCTGGGGTCAAGTCTTCCTGATCTCTAGATTCAACTGCCGTTATCAATGTATCGAAACTTGGAGGAAGTGAGCATAGCATAAGAGCTGACATGTGCTCATCATTTATCACCTCGCCTATAGCGGTCAATCTATCACGGATCTGATATATGTGCGTTAGATGTTGAGATAGATTTCCACCCTCTGCTAGTTTAGCAGAATATAACTTTCTCAATAGAAATAATTTACTGGATAAGTTCGATCGCTCGTGAATTCTTTTTAAAGTATCCCACGTTTGCCTAGCAGTCGCGAGATTTTTAATATGTACGATCTGGTCGTCTTCTATCGATAAATTAATGATTGCTTTGGCTTTACGATCCTTAATTGTCCATTCATTTGTGATAGGATTGGGAGGTTCGTTCGTTATTAATTCAAACAAATTTTCCTTGCATAACATCATTTCTATTTTAAATTTCCACAAATCATAATTCGTGGAATTTAATTTATCTATCATCGATATATCTTTTGAAAAGGCCATTTTAACTTTATTATTTGATCACTGCAAATATTTTGATTATATAATATTTCTTTTCTTATTATACTTAATAACAATTCAATTGGGTTTTATTTCCCTTTTTTCTTTTGTTTCTAGAACGTATATTTATATAAGCATGGTTAATTTAAAATAAACTAAATATGCGTTCCTATTAGTTTGCGGACGATAAAATCAAGAAAAATAAAGTATATAACATCATTTGATTCATTGAAATTAATATTTAAAAAATTAATAAATGAAAATCAAAATTTTAAAGTTAATATGACGTCAGTTTTATGAGAAGTTTTTAATGATACAGGTCTAACTTTTCATTTTTTTCTATTCACGTGTATGATTTTTTTTTTTTTTTTTTTTTTATGTTAAAGAGAAAATAAATAAAATAAAAAAATGTACGCATTTTATTTTTGATAGCTTGAAACTAAAACTCAAAGAAAAATGTCAGGAAAAATTACAAAAATCGCATAAAACACAAAAAATCATATATAAATAAATACAAAAGTCAAGCTTCTGCCTAATAGCACCTTGGCGACTTTAAATATGTTTGGCCATTTTTGTGATGAATTGAAATGGCTATCGCAATTGCGTAACTGAAGACCTTGGCGAAAAAGGCCCGAGCTACTTCGGTACCAAAGTTCAAATTTTGCCAAAAGAGTTCGATACTTTAATCTACTACGATTAACTAAAGGTGTTCCATACCCCTCCCTCCCAAAAATAAATAAATAAGCGTTTACAGTTTTATGATATCCTCTCCAAAAAAAAAAAAAAAAAAATCTTAATAGAATCCAAATTATAGATATTTAAAATTAAGGAGAGAACATAAAAGAACCGCATAAGTTACCCATAAAGTATCAATAAAAACGAAAAATTTTGTTTTATTGTAGAAAAGAAAAGTACTTAATTAAATAAAAAATTCAAGCTAATGCCAAATATTTGCATTAAAATATTTATTTACACGCAAATTCCTGATTAAAAAAAGTGTACCAATTTTCCTAGAATAGAAACTTTTTCATTTCTAATTTTTATTATTATCCACGTGAAATTAAAAATACTTTATTTCACTTCCAGAAAATAAATAAAGTAAAATAAAATAAACGTGCATTTTATTTGTTTATTTTGGCATCAAATATTTCTTTCTTTTTAATCATTTTAAAGTTAAAATGGGGTTTTTTATTTGATATCTTTTGATCCTGTTATCTGGTTAAATTAAAGAATACAGCATTAGCTAGATTTTGTCCTGATTAGTAAGTATACCGCTTTTCATAGCGATCGGTTGAACCATGTAGCTTTGTATAGCGAACTAAAAATCCAGACAAACAAACAATCAGCTTTATATATAGATATATGCATATAAAATTTTCAAAAAAAAAAAAAAAAAAAAAAAAAAAAAAAGTTACATACTGCACACACCAATAAGCTGATGTATATCTCAGCAAAATCTGATAAGGTTTCAATTAACAGTTTTTGAGTCTATGAACTTTCATAACTGAAATGTTTTGCCCTACTTCAACATTAAATATATTCTAAAATAATGCTTTGACATATGAATGGTTTGTTTCATCATTGTAACAAACATTTTGGTACAAAACCGCCAAATGTCATATGTTTATGTGAAACAGTTTTTACGGTATAAGCTAAAAGAGCGTAAATGACACGATAAATTAAAAAACGGCAGCGGTAGTATTTTTTATTTATTTATTTATTTTTTATTTATTTATTTATTTTTTAAGAATAGAAACATGTTTATGCTGTAGAATGTAGAATAGATGGTCTCCATATATTAATTTGTCAATACTTTCTTGTCGTTATTTTATATAACGATTTTTATTCCGCTAATTTTTCTTTATGCGCTTTAAAATTGAAATAATGTTCAAAATATATGTTACATGATTACTCATGATCAATTCAGTGTTAGAAATCATTTATTTAACTTCATCATTTTATAAAGAAAAGTTTCAGCTTCCAAATAAAATTAGTACTTTAGTATGTAATAAGAAATTCTGTCTATAATTCATACGCTTTAAATTATTTACTGATGTGAAAAAACGAAAATTTATACAAGCAATCAGTGAAGTTATGATTTTCAAAAGACAATGGGCATTTGCTGATTAAAACACAATATTTCAAAATGAATATCCGTCCAACAAATGTTTAAATATGATTAAGTTAATTTTCCGTTTCCGTGGGAAATTTTTTCCGTTATAATATATCATTTGAAAATACTAGTTATTTTAAAAGCTATAAATTTCTTGTAGTCATATATTAATCAGAAATAACAAATAAAATAAATATTAAAAACTTTCAATTATATAAAGTATGTTTGCTGGTGATTTTAATAATAGTTAAAAGTAATAATTTATTGAATGTATAAAACTATCTTTATAATAACAGAAAGAAAAACATAAAATAACTGTTGTTTTAATTGCCTCAGTAGCACAGAATGTTATTTTCTATTTGCTGAGATGTCCCACATATCTATTATAATTATATATATTTTATATAGAATAATTTTACAGGTAATTATAATATTAAGGAAATCTTCTTACCTGTATTCTTCTAATGAGCATCCGATCTTTATGTTCCTGTTTCGGTTTTGAAATTTAATCATTTATCAATTCTTCTATAAAGAAAACATTGATTAGATTCAATTTATTAAGAGATTCACTCAATTAGATTCACTCAATAACGAGATGATGTTGTGGCCTTTATATATTTAATAAAAGAATTAAGAAAGAAAAGAACATAAAATTAAATTGTATTACGGAGCTGCTAAACACACTCCGAATACTTAAAGGTCTACATGACAACTGAAGAAAATAAAAAAGTACATTGATGCAGGTGCGAGCGGTTTCGTAGGCATGCGCAGATGCCTCATTTGTTTCTTTTCACAGTTCGAATTGAAAGTAGAATGTTTTGATTGTCCGTGAAAATACATATATTGGGCATACAATAATTATATTTCACAACACTCCACCTTGCACAATATATATTAAGTTTTTATAAGTTGCAGTTTATCTCTGTGTTTAATGAATGCCGCTTTAGGAAGTGCCTTAGTAAGCAAATCGGCAGTCATATCCTTGCTTGAGATATATTTCAATTTAATAATTCCTTGTTCACACAACTGTTTAATTAGATGGTATTTCACATCTATGTGCTTCGTGCGACTTTGGTACTTATCAGATTCAGCGAGTTTAATGCAGGCTTGGTTGTCTTCATAAATAACGATTGGTTGTTTCTGTTCCATATCAAGATCTTTTAGTAGTTTTAATATTGATATAGTTTCTTTTGCTGCATTTCCAGCCGAGATATACTCAGCTTCAGCTGTTGACAGTGCTATGCAGTTCTGTTTTTTGGATGTCCAGTTAATCGGGTTTTTCCCAACAAAGTAAACATTACCACTTGTAGATTTTCTATCAAGTGTGTCATTTGCCCAGTCGGCGTCAGCAAAAACCTTTAAAATAGGTTCTTGATCAACATTATATTTTATTTTATAGTCATTAGTACCTTTTAAGTATTTAATTACTCTTTTTGCGGCTTGCCAATCCTTTTCTCTAGGTTGTTCATTTCTACGACTAAGTATATTAACTGCTGCCGAGATATCCGGTCTGCTTAACGTTGCTATATATAACAAAGCTCCTACAGCTTGCCGATATTTGGTGTTATTTGGTAGAATATTTTCTATTTTATCATCTTTCTGGTATCCTGGATCAAGTGGTGTGTTGATTGGTTTGGATTCTTGCAAATCAAATTTCCTAACCAGTTCATTTATTTTATTTTTCTGATGTATAGCTAATGTCCCATTATCACCTCTCTCTATTTGTATTCCTAAGTATTTATTTACTTGACCTAGATTTGTGATTTCGAATTCTTTTTCAAGTTCCTTTATTACTTCTTGTATTTCATTTTTGTTTCCTGCCAATAATATGTCGTCGACATAAATAAGTAAGTAAACTGTATTATTGTCCTTTGACCTTTTGTATAAACACTTGTCTGATTCACAGGCAGTGAAATTTAATTTGATCAGTGTATCATTGATTTTAGTATTCCAAGACCTGGCTGCTTGTTTGAGGCCATATATGGCTTTTCGTAATTTGCACACCTTATTCTCTTGTCCTGGTGTTATGAAGCCTTCTGGCTGGCTCATAAAAATGTCTTCTTCTAGTTCTCCATGTAGGAAAGCGGTTTTCACGTCAACGTGAGTTAACTGCAAATTTTTGTACAATGCATTTATCAAGAAGGTTCTGATTGTTGTATGAGAAGCCACTGGGGCAAAAGTCTCATCATAATCAGTTCCATACTTTTGACTAAAGCCTCTTGCCACGAGACGTGCTTTGTATTTTTCAATTTTTCCAGAGTCATTGTATTTTGCTTTAAAAGCCCATTTAGAGCCAACAATGTGTGTATTAGGTGGAGGATCAACAAGATCCCAAGTTTCATTTTTATTTAATGATTTTATTTCTTCTTCTGCTGCTTCTAACCATTTTTCTTTTTCAATATGATTTTTATGTTTACTATATCATCAAATGTTTTCGGTTCAATATAACTTGTATTAGTTGAGAGAAAAACGAAACGATCAGGTGGTACCCCTTTGTTTATTCTATCTGATCTCCTTAGGGTTTGTGTATTCTGAATTTCATTGTGTTCTTCTGTTACGTCATTTTCATTGTTTAAAATAACAGGAATTTTAGATTCCTCATTAATTGCATTTTGATCAATGTTTCGAGAATGTTCGTGAGTTTCATGCTCTTCGAGAAATTTTACCGTTCTGCAGATTTTTATGTTGTTATTTACATAAATCCTATATCCTTTACTTTTTAAATCATAACCCATGAAAATTCCTGGTTTCGCCTTATCATCTAACTTTTTTCTATCAGTTTTGTTCACATAAACATAAGCTTTGCAGCCAAATGTTCTTATTTTTGAGAGGTCTGGTTTCATACCAGTCCAAAGCTCATATGGTGTCTTTTCACGGGCACTTGTTGGTAGTCTGTTTTGTAAATAATTTGCCGTCATTAAAGCTTCTCCCCAAAAATTTTTATTTAATTGACTTTCATTTAACATGCATCTGGTCATTTCGACCAAAGTACGGTTTTTCCTTTCCGCTACGCCGTTCTGTTGAGAACAATGGGGCACAATGAGTTGGTGTTGTATTCCCTCACTCTGAAGAAATTTTTCAAATTCTTTATTCATATATTCACCACCATTGTCAGAATGCAAACTTTTAATTTTTCTTCCAAATATATTGGAAGTGAGTGCATGGTAATTTTTGAAAGCTTCTAAGGCTTCATATTTATTTTTCAACAGATATATATAAGTGTAGCGGCTGTGGTCGTCGATGAAAGTGAGAAAATAACTTTTTCCACCCACCGTAGGTGTCTGGAATGGGCCACAGAGGTCGGAATGTATTGTTTCTAATGTTTGTTTTGTCTTGTGTGTAGCTACTTTGGGATATGAATCATTTTCTAATTTTGACATAATACATATTTCACAGTTATTATCGTGTTTACAATTGTTCAATTTAATTCCCGTTGCCATTTCCTTACTGACGAGTTCCTTTATTTGTGTAATGTTTTTGTGTCCTAATCTACTATGCCATAGTTTAACACAATTTGTATTATCGCAAGTTTGTGTCATGTTTATTTTTTCTTCTGTTTTTTCATTTGTTCTAACTTCATACAAATTGTCAGCTACTGTTGCAAAAATATATTCTTCGTTTTGAAATTTAATTTCACAAGTGTTCTCTTTAAATATTGCTTGACAACCATTCTCAGTTGCCTTTTTTATTGAAATTAAATTTGTGGCAATTTCAGGAATGAAGAGTGTGTCTTTAAGTGTGATGTGTTTGATTTCGTTTTTAGAATTTCTCACTTCTATTTTTACATCTCCACAACCTTGTGAGATTACAGATTGACCATTGGCTAACATAACTTGTGTTTTATCATTGTTTTTAAATGATATGAACCTTTCCATATTATTGCACACATGGCTTGAACTCCCGCTATCTACGATAAACGAGTTTCTGTTTGAATTTCCTACCACAAAAGTCAGATTTTTCATTTTATTTTCCGTTTCTTGCATCATGTTTGATCTTTGTTTGTTTTTATATTTATTTCGACTGTAGAAATTGCTTTGATAGTTATTAGGATTTTTATAGTCATTCTCTTTGTGTTTATATTCGTTGCTTTCTCTATTTTTTAAATGCCAACAATCGCTTTTATTATGCGAACTCTTTTTGCAATAATTGCAAAACTTTCGTGGTGGTGTTTTATTTTTAATGTGCATTTTATATGCGCTCTCATTATTTGTTTGATTGTTTTCTGATCTTTTTAGATCTTCATCAAGTAACTTTCCCCTGATGAATTCTGGGGTCAAGTCTTCCTGATCTCTAGATTCAATTACCGTTATCAATGTATCGAAACTTGGAGGAAGTGAGCATAGCATAAGAGCTGACATGTGCTCATCATTTATCACCTCGCCTATAGCGGTCAATCTATCACGGATCTGATATATGTGCGTTAGATGTTGAGATAGATTTCCACCCTCTGCTAGTTTAGCAGAATATAACTTTCTCAATAGAAATAATTTACTGGATAAGTTCGATCGCTCGTGAATTCTTTTTAAAGTATCCCACGTTTGCCTAGCAGTCGCGAGATTTTTAATATGTACGATCTGGTCGTCTTCTATCGATAAATTAATGATTGCTTTGGCTTTACGATCCTTAATTGTCCATTCATTTGTGATAGGATTGGGAGGTTCGTTCGTTATTAATTCAAACAAATTTTCCTTGCATAACATCATTTCTATTTTAAATTTCCACAAATCATAATTCGTGGAATTTAATTTATCTATCATCGATATATCTTTTGAAAAGGCCATTTTAACTTTATTATTTGATCACTGCAAATATTTTGATTATATAATATTTCTTTTCTTATTATACTTAATAACAATTCAATTGGGTTTTATTTCCCTTTTTTCTTTTGTTTCTAGAACGTATATTTTTCAAACCAAAACTTTTGGTTTCAGTTCTAATTCGAGATCGGATGCCTTTTTAAATCGAAATTTATTTCAATTCATTTATTATTTTTGTATTTTAATACATTTCATTCATATTATCTTAAAATAGAATATTATACTTTTTTTATATTTATATAAATAAATGAATTTATATATATAGAAAGTGTGACATCATTTTTTGTTCTGTGCTCATAATCTGTTGTTTTAATTGCCTCAGTAGCACAGAATGTTATTTTCTATTTGCTGAGATGTCCCACATATCTATTATAATTATATATATTTTATATAGAATAATTTTACAGGTAATTATAATATTAAGGAAATCTTCTTACCTGTATTCTTCTAATGAGCATCCGATCTTTATGTTCCTGTTTCGGTTTTGAAATTTAATCATTTATCAATTCTTCTATAAAGAAAACATTGATTAGATTCAATTTATTAAGAGATTCACTCAATTAGATTCACTCAATAACGAGATGATGTTGTGGCCTTTATATATTTAATAAAAGAATTAAGAAAGAAAAGAACATAAAATTAAATTGTATTACGGAGCTGCTAAACACACTCCGAATACTTAAAGGTCTACATGACAACTGAAGAAAATAAAAAAGTACATTGATGCAGGTGCGAGCGGTTTCGTAGGCATGCGCAGATGCCTCATTTGTTTCTTTTCACAGTTCGAATTGAAAGTAGAATGTTTTGATTGTCCGTGAAAATACATATATTGGGCATACAATAATTATATTTCACAACAATAACAATATCTCAAAATTTATTTTATAAAAATAATTGACATCTAAACCAAATTTTCAGCATTTTTTCAAACTTTTTAAAAAGATTTAAAGTTTTAGCAGTTGAATACTTTATGAGTAAGTATTATGATTGATATTTCTTTTCATTAAAACAATCTCTCTGTTTTTTTTTTTTTTTTTCTTTCTTTCTTTTCTTTTCTTTACACTGCTATTTCTGTACTAGTTACGTAAAAATTCAATATATATTCCTTTTCTTTTAGCTTTAAATATATTTTATATGACATTTTCAAAAATTCACCAGTTAACTTTTCCTTCTCTGACAATGACAGCGTAAGTCATTATTGTTAAATGAAAATATCTTGGCAATTATTTTAATCAGAGAGCACTGTATATTTTATTTTATTTTCTGTATTAGACACGCAACAACAGTATATGCCTTTCTGTATCAGAAAGGCAGCATACGTTCGTTATAGTAAAAAAAATGATCGCGTAAAATAATATATATATATATATATATATATATAAAGACAATAATAATAATAATAATAATAACAATAAAATATGAAAGACCTTTTTGTAAAATAATTGCCAAATCTAAAACTTACATTGAATTGAATAAATTTTAACAATTTAAAGTATATTTCTAGAATTCGTTGTTTAAAAGTTACCCCCACGTTCTCTACATATTTTGAATCATAGAGCTATCCCTTTTAAAAAAAGAAAGTTTTTCTTTATTTATTTAAAAGTAGTTTACTACATTATTTGTCAGTCAAATATGCTGCAAAATTATTTATTTGGTCTGATTAGAATTGTTAAAAATAATTACATAAGTACATTTGTATTGTGAGCATGCATGTATCCGAATAATAAGGAACCGAAATAAAAAAAAAAAACTCAGTAGAGGAGGAAGGCATTAATATACGAATTACACATGGTAACTCAAAACTGGCGTAATATTTCGAAATTTTATAGTAAGGTGTTTAAATTTGCTAATACCTTACGGCAAAATACAATTTTGTATGCAACTGTATGATTAAAATATTTTGTAATTTAATGTAATATTATCATGAAATAACAAAAAAGAAATGCATAAAAAATTAAAAGAAAAAATTACATAAAACAATGAGAATGATAAAATATATACAGCCTTCATCTAGAACGAATAAGTAGTTACTTTCTCAATAACTAGAAATATAAATTTTTGAGCTATGCGTATAAGGTAAACCAATAAACTGAATAGATGGAATGGTCGAGAATTTGTAGTCTATACAATATCTAGATGGCGAAACATTAATGTTACAATAAATTGAGTCTTTTCTCTGCATCAATTGTTCTGTTTTAGGGAAAATGCACTCCTGCACAAAAGTTTAGCAAAATTTGCAAACGATCAGTTTTCCTCAATTTAAAATCTTATCTCTCGATGAAATGTTATCAAGCATTTATTTTAAAACTCAAAAAAAAAAAAAGTCAGCATGTTTTTAATTTATAATGTACAGAGTTTTAAACGAAAATTATTCCCACTTTCAGATAAATTGATAAAACACTTTAGAAACAATATACAGCAATCGGAATACAAATATCTCATGAAATATGAGCATTTTTGTGAAAAACGTTTTCACTGTGCATGCACGAAAGATAGAAAAACTTTTACATAGTTATAAAGCTAGATATATTGGGCAACTTTTTTCAAAAGTTCATTTGAATAGAGTAAAAATTAAACAAATTTTCGGCAAAAGAACGGGCTAGATTTTAAGTATTTTTCCACTATTGAAATTTCATAAGGGTTTTTCACATGCTGCGTAATTAATTTGAAGATCCTATTAATTTCAGTTTCTTTGCAAAAGTTCTTTTTTGTGACAAACCCTCTATGATACAAATCTTATACATAAATCTTAGTAAATGAATAAAATTATGTTAGAGTTACAAGCTTATAAGGGGTTTGTCACAAAAAAGATACTTTTGGAGTATGCTTGAAATAATTAGATCTTTAAATTAATTACGCGACATATGAAAAACCCTTGATGAGATTTCAACTCTGGAAAAATATCTTAAATTTAACTCATTCTTTTGCCGACAATTACCTTATTTAATAGCAGGAGACTTGGCGTTGGAATATTAAAACATATATTTTAATATTCCAACGCCAAGTCTCCTGCTATTATTTGTTAAGCTTATACGGGCTTAGTTGTGTTATTGGTCTTCTGCTCATATTGTTACTGAGCAACCTGGTCTGAGAAGCCTCATATGAGGGGGAGATTAGGTCAGTAATATTTTGAGCCATTTTCTTGTTTTCAAAATGTTTTAATTATCTTATTTTTTACTCTGTTCGAATTAACTATTGACAAAAGTTACCCATCTTTCAACCTAGGTAATAAAACATTTTCAATCTTTCGCGCATGCTCAGTGAAAACGTTTCCCATAAAAATGCTCATATTTCATGAGATAATTAAGATATTTGTATTCTGATTGCAGTATATTGTTTTAAAAGTGTTTTATCAATTTATCTGAAAATGGGAATAATTTTCGTTTAAAATTCTGTATATCATAAATAAAAAACATGCTGATTTTTTTTTTTTTTTTTTTTTTTTTTTTTTAGTTTTAAAATAAATGCTTATAGCTCCATTAATTAACATGCTACTGTCACACAGATCCATCCACAAATTGTAACGGGCCTATATTAGCATATCTTAAAGTTACAGATCGTTTCGTTCATTTAATGACACAGGGTGATCACAAACCTTTTTCCTTTTGCTCAATTTGTTACCGACCCCCTAAATTTTATCTTAAACCAATCTTCACTGAAAAACATGAGGACATGAGGAAGACCCAGTTTTTAAGTACCCAACGTTTTCCATCGAGCGATAAGTTTTTAAATTGAAAAAAAAACTTATCGTTTGCAAATCCTGATAAATTTCTGAGCAGGAGTGTAGTTTTACAGGCAAAGTGAAAATAAAGCGGCAGATCATTCGGTCAACCTGGATGACAACCTTAGCGACTTGGCGACCAAATTTGTCGAAATAGTAGTTTAGAGCTCCCAAAGTTTTGAAACTCTCCGTCGCACAGAAGCTTAGATCTCGAACTTTCCATGGGGTTCTCCACAGAAACTTCGCCAAGCCTCATTGCTAAAGGGTATAAATAGGAGTCAGTTGACTTCTGCGAGGGAGCGTTTAGTCACTACGATTGAGAGTTATTCTGAGACCTATTCTGAGCGATATTGGACTTTGGAGAATGTTCTCCAAGTTACTGAAATTTGTTCGTTAGCTGGCGAAGATTTCTGCTCTGAAGTATTTGATGTTAGTTGCTTTACTCCTGTGGAACAAGTGACTGTCTTCTTAGACTGTTGCAGTACATTCGTCAAATAGTGACTTTTGCAGTACGAATGACAGCTTCATTGAACTGTTTCCAGAAAATTCAAAAAATTAACGCTACTATCGGACTGTTTTCGAGAACATTCGTTTTAATAACAGTTTTGTTGCACAGATTCGAGAAGTTACGCTGAATAAAGTGCATTCGACTAGAACCTGCCTGTTTCTTTAAGAACTACTTTCCCACACAATGAAGTCGAGAAGTTTTTCGTAACAATATTATGAATATTATGAATTCTTTGTATTTCGAGAAAATCTCGCTTGATTTTCTAGAATTTGGTTACAAACTCGAATTATAGTTGCTAAAACTTATCTCTTGTATTCGTATTTATTTGAAGAGATTTTTAAATAGGTTTGACATCGATAATATAGGAAAACACTCTAGAATTTTAATAAGGGTTTCTAGAACTCTCTTTCATAGGGACTAGAATTTATGAGGATGATATTGAACTATTTTTACTAGAATCATAATTTAGTTTCTAGATACCAGTCGCATAATTTGTTCTCAACGATTATTGCTATTAGAAAAAAAGCCAATAAAATAAATAGTACTTGTATCAGTGAGAACTGAATGTTAGTTAAAATGGAAAGCGGATTTTAGTACTGTTAAGCGCAGATAAAGTTATTAGTATAAATATAATAAAGAAAATTATAATTATTTTTTAAAAATAAGTTTTTAAAGCAATTAATATATTTAGCATAAATTGAAAATATCCTTAGTAAAGCAAAGTGAAAATAAAATAAAATCATATACATATAAACGTAATCACACATTTATTAATTGGAAAAAAAATTCTTTATAACTTCTTTTGTAATTATTATTTTTCAATTAATAGCAAGTGTGTTGCAACATACAATAGTTTTGTGAAACATGTTGACATTTTCTGCTAACAACGCCGGTTTCGAATTTATCCAGATCCTAACCTGATGATTTCAAAAATGTTCTTTTGTACAGTCGGTAACAGAAGTGTCCGAACACTAGCAAAAATTCCTATGTTAAAAAAGTACACTTCATACGGTTTGGTTAAATAAATCCTTGTTGAATACTGTTCTTAGTCAGTGTAAGAACATGATTCGATAAGGATTTTTTTTAACAAAACCACATGAAGTGTACATTTTTTACATAGGAAGTTTTGCTAGTGTTCGGACACTTTTGTTACCGACTGTATATTCGATCGTACATAATCTCGGAAAATAAATTATCGCAAAAATTCTTTCATTTAAGCCAGGTGCAATTCAGGCAAAAAAAAAAAAAAAAAAAAATCCTCAAACAAAAAAATAATCAAAACTGAATTATTTTTAATGAATTTTACTCTTTAAATTATTTAATTTGTTATTTTTAATATATCTTTCACCTCAGAGAAACTATTTCTGTGACAATTGTGGGAACTTTTCTAACAGAAACTTCTGATTACGTAGTTTATTAGAACACCGTCACTTAATTCAATGAAAAACAATAAGATACATAGTTTATAATGCGGTTTTAGACATACATGAATTCTCTAGCTGTTACCGAAAGAAAAAACATTTCCGTCTAACATTTTTTCCTTAATTACAAGTAATATCTAAGATATTATTGCATTTATCCTTGGAAATACCATTAAATAAAAGAATTTTTTTTTTTTTATTACTTGGTAGAACTATAATCAAATGCATAAATGAAGCTAATCAGATTTTTGAATATTATATCCTGTTTGTCAAGTTTAAATCAACCACAAGAAAAGCACGCAATCGATTAGCTTTGACAACACAATGATATTCTTTTTTTTTTTTTCCATCATGAAACAAGTTTTTTTATTTTTACCATTTTGATTTTATTTATTAAAGATTCGAACTCTGAAAAACTTTGTGTAATTTTAACTTTTTTTTTTTTTTTTCTTTAGATTAACCTGATAAGTCACATACGTAATCACTTATTCAGACATTCTTATAATGTTTTTTTTTTTTTTTACAAAAATAGAACTTTAAAGAGAGACAGCGAAAGACGATTATCGTAAATTGTATTATTATACTGCATAGTAGTATTAATGAGAGAAATCCGTAACCATTATTTCGTATTACATCAATTAAAAACACCAATTTATTTAAAATTTTTGACAATAACATGTTACTTACGATTGTATCTACTCAAATAAATAGGGAAAAAAACTTTTAAATGCATGTAAACTTAAATAAATTAAGGGAAAAAATTATGCAAAAACATACGTGTATACACTATAGCTTAAACGATTACAAGTTCATCAGTGATAATAATTATGTTGATTCAGTCGAAGATTTATTATAAAAGCTCTTTATGAATAAAATAAAGCCACTGTTATTAACTATAAGCTTCTAGACAATTATTCTTGTAAAACATTCATAAGCATGCAAAACACTGTAATTTCAGATCATCAAACTAATAAACAGTTTCTACCGAAGTTATTACTATTATTGCCTATTCGATATATACACATTATGATAGACGCACGCAAAACTCGTTTATTTAATGCTTCATCATTCTCAATATTTCATTTTTTGTGAAACCTAATTGTTATCATAATATGCTTATGTTTTTTATTCGATAGTGATCAGTATCTTTCTTTTCTCTTCCATTAAAAAAATTAGATTAAATGCTTTGAATTCAACCACTCGACTTTCACAATATTTTTATCACTGAAGTAATTTTAAATCCTTTTTTCCCAACTGAAATTCAAATTGTAACTGTATTCGTTATTTCTGCGTGCTTAACTGAATTCTAATAATGCCTCACTCCTGAGAATTTTAAATGATTTTTTGGAAATTTTTTTACCCTATTACATATGGTCAGTGTATAATTTTAATAAGCGCGAATCAAGTAACGAAAACTATAATAATAATAATCTATATAATATTTCTTTAACGGGGTCCATTTACGATTAAATTTTGTAGAAATGATATGACAGTGACTTAATCAAATACTCAAAGATAAAAAAAATAATACATAAGAAATATTTAAGCACGCGGACTTAGTACAGTAATCTAATTAAAAAACAAATGAATAAATAAATGACGACATATGTCTGATGAGGTCATTTTATTGCAAAATCTATTTTTAAAAACTTGCATCTTTACAATCTTTGCAAGTGTCATTTTAAACCTAGGAATACTCATAGAATAATAATTAGGAAGAAGGAGCATGCTAATACTCTTAATGCTTACAAACCCCTTCTAGTGAAATGCCAGCGAAAGCTACTTTTGCTACTCAAAACCTTAAAGAAGGGCCATAGAATAATAATAATATCGCTGTTTGTTGTGGCAACACAACAGCTTATTAGAAACACTTATGCTCCTTCTTCCTTTATTATTATTCTATGGGAATACTTTACAGATATAAACAAAATATGAATTTTTTGTCATAAATTGACTAAAAAACGCAATAACAAAAAGTATTATCAAAATAGGTATTAAGTTCTTTTAACAAAAAATCATGCGAAAATGAATTAAATAAATAAATAAATTAAAAGGCATCGCCAACATGGTAGCAAAAATTTAAAAGTCACCATAGGAGTCCTATACTAAAGCTGTCCTGCCTAGGGATGTATGAAAACTGGGTCGTCAAATATGAATTTTATTTTAAAACCTTTCTTTCAATGATTTTGGTTTTAACTATCATTAGCATTTCATCAGACAAAAACTAATGATAATTTCACTTCTGGTGAATTAAAATTTAATTAAATGAAATTGGTATATGACGAAATTGGTATATGACTTGTAAGCTCCAAATTTTAAAGGTAAATAAAAAAGAAATAAATTGTGAAAATTCCGTACGGGTATTCTATTAATAATAATAATAATAATAATAAATAAGATATTGCTTATTGAGAGTTATTTTTTAAACGAGGATTGATGGTGACGGCATTTTTTGTTATTTAAATAAATTTTTATAAAATACTCAAACAATCTTTTCAAACTTTCCTGCTTAAAGTTGCAAATTTATTTTCTAATTATTAATAACTATGTTTATAAATATATAAATATCAAAGCATAAGCCTATTCTGTTCTGTGCAGAACGTGCGAATTTTTTTTTTTTTATAATAATCCAATTCATTAAATTCTTGCTTAGCACTGAAACAATGTTTAAAATAATTGGTTATAAAAATAAATAAATAAATAAGATCCTCCTTCTTGAGCTTGAACTCGAGTCCTACGAGTTACGTGTCAAACAATTTACAGCAAAGATCCCAGGTTCGCTCTTGCAAGAACTTTTTTAACTTATCCATCAAATATCTTCAGTATTACTACTATAAATGGTCAAATTTATGTTTCTTCTCCAACTTTCGTACACTGCAAAATCATGTGTCTGAAATGGGTGGTCATATTTTAAGACACGAAATCGTGTCTTAAATTTTTAGATGCATAAGAGATCTTAATTTAAGACATGAATGTGACTGGATTTAAGATACTTGAAGTGACTTAAAGCAGCCATTTTGAGCCTCATTTTTCATAAACTATTAAAAAAAAAAAAAAAAAAAAAAAAAAAGATTGCGTATGGTTTAGTTAACGAGTAAAAAATGGATATAGAATTACCTAGAGCATACATAACACACGTATGAGAAAATTTCCGCACATAGCGAACCTCTCCGACTGGCTGGACTTGAACTGAGGAACGATGGATTTACAAACCAACTGAGCTACAATAATCGACAATAAGCCTTCTCTGGTTAGCAGTATAGATATGTAGTATTTGTCAATCAAATCGTAAATTTATCTTGCAATTCCTTTTTTTTTTTTTTTTTTCCCTAATAAAATTATTGAGAAAATACCTAAAGCTTAATATACATTTTTATTTTAAATTTTATGTGTGGATTTTATTTTATTTATTTTTTTATTTTTTTATTTTATTTTATTTTATTTATTTATTTATTTTGCAGTAGTTGCGTACAAATCGTTGAAGATTGCTCGCTTACAAATTCGATTTCTTTCTCTTTGAAAATTCCATTTCATAAAGCTAAAAAGGTGTCTGAATATTTGTATCCTTACGTGTTTCAGACATTTTTGTGTCTAAATTAGTATTTCATCACATTTCTGTCTGAATTGAAGGCACTTCTACTTGCAGTGTATGAACGCATTGCGCTGGTCTGGGGGTTGATCGAATTAGATAAGTTGGTAGAACGTTAGAATAGTAATTCAAAAATTCTTGGTTCGAACCCAGGCCTGGTCACTTTTCTTTTTTTGTAAAAAATAAATTTTCTAACCTATCGACCTTCTTTATGAATAGACAAAGTTATTTTCTTATTAATTCATTACGTTTTTATAAATTAATTCATTACTTATTAATTCATTACATTAAAATAAAACATATTTCATATCTGATAAATGTTTTGAATAATTAAAATATATATATATATATCTGGATTTTCTATATCAATTTTGGAATATAATTTTGAATATGGGTTTATGACAGAAATAATTTAAATAATGAACAATAACTGAAATAAAGTAATTAAATATTCATAAAATTAACTGGATGATTAAAAAATAATAATGAAAAATATATGTTTGAAAAAGTAAAAGTTTTAATCTAACTTTTATTCTTTTTTTTTTTTTTTTTTTTTTCATTTTTCAATTAAAAATTTTTAATCGATTTTTATGTGACAAAAAAAAAAAAAAAAATTCATTTTTTGACTTTCAAAAATTCATTAAATGTTATGTTTAAGAATACGAATCTTTTTGCAAATACCTTTGCAAAAATAGAACTGCGTTTTACTAATTGGAAATTTCAGTATACAGAGGTTACTATAAAATGTCATTTTGTTTATTATATATATATATATATATATGTGTGTGTGTGGCACCATATGAACCATATGGCATAAAAATTAACTAGGGTAACTGTACTAGTAGTGGACACTTGAAGAACATTTTCTAGTTATTTTTTATGTATTGTTGTTAATTTTAGAGGCAGTAACTATAATCTGTGTACGATACCTCAATTAACCATTTCTGTACATGACTTGTACTGTGAAAAATGCTAATTTAATGATTTTTATACGGAAAAAATTTCTTTTCCAGAGAGCATAAAATGCGCCAATAGCGGATACTTCACAATCCCATTAGTGAACACCTTTTCAATTTCACTAGTGGACACTTTCTGATTTTTTTTTTTTTTTTTTTTTTTCTAAAAAAGCCGTAAAGTGCGAACTGATTAAAAATATCCATTTAACAAACAAAATGTATTTTCTGTAAAGAGAGAGAAAAATATATGTAAACTTACATCATAAATTGAAAACATATTATCTTTGAAAAATTTAATGGCTTGTTTCAACACATTTGTTTTATTGTAATTAAGTCTTATTGTGTACATACCTTTTTTATTAACCTTTGTTTAATAATCTTAAAATTAAAAAAGTAGAGTATTGCATTGTGTCGGTTACCCGCTGGTTACCCATTTTTCAGGTCGAGATTGCATTAATTTTTGATCCGCGGAATCCGTGGCAGGGATCTACCTGCAGAAAGACTTTTCCTTGAAAAAATGTTTCAACAGTTTGACATTTTCTTCTTCCATGGTGATTAAAGCAACGTGACCCATAACGTGAGTTTAATTACAATTGCGTAAGTATTCATGCTTAACGTTTAAAAAATTTTATACGCTGATTTTTTTTTTTTTTTTTTTTTTTGTCTTCTAGTGTATCTATATGTAACTTTTATACTGCCAAAGTATTTGGAACAGTAATTGTTTTAAAGTGGATTTTTAATATACAGATTGATTCGAAATGAATATAGCTATTACAAACATCAATAAGAATTTAATTGAAAAAAAAAAAAAAAAATGTATCGATAAGAATTAGACAGAATGAGGAAGGAAGTTCAAAATTTTGTGTACATACTTTATAAATGTTCCATGTGACTCCTCTTGGTAATACGGATAACTTCTAAGTAGTAGTTCATTTCACGCCATACATTCATTTAAAGTATATTTGAAGTTGAAGTCACCAAAGCAAGCGCATTAGAAAGACACATTTTGAGTTATGGAATTGTATTCAGCAAAGGAATTTAAATGGGGCTATGTGAAAGACCTTATGTACGTGCTTCTTTTGCGAAAACAATTCCAGAACCCGAAATGCGCAAATCTGATGCTCTTGCATTGGTAACTTCAGTTATGCTTCAGAATGTATGGCGTGAAATGGACTACCGCTTATATGTTGTCCATGTTACCAAGGGGAACCAAATAGAACATTTATACAATTAATAAACAAAATTTTGAACTTCCTTTTACATTCTGCATAATTCTTTGCAAATGAAAAGCTATAGCCTTTTATAATCGCTATATTCATGTTGAATCCCCCTGTATTTAAAATTTTCTTATAAAGACGACTAAATTTTAATAATAACAGGAGACTTGGCGTTGGTATATTAAAACCCGAACAAACTACTACGTCAGAAACGAGAAAGAACAATATTGGAAATGCATATAGCTGTTTCGGTAGCCTAAAGCGTACCGTCTTCAGTACAAAAAGGATGCACTGAAGAGGACTACCGAACAAACTACTACCGAAACAGCTGTATGCATTTCCAATATTGTTCTTTGGCGTTTCTGACGTAGTAGTTTGTTCGGGTTTTAAGACTAAATTTTGTTTATAGTTAGGCTTATATACTCGTATTTTTTAAAGTAATATTTAATTCTCTAAAAGATCTGTTTAATAATATAATTGCATTTAATAATTCTAACTCTGTATTTTATAACATAAATTTAACATTATTATAATGCGGGTTGCAGGTCGAAATCCTTTGTGGGTTAAGTTTCCCGACTCGCACAAGATTCTAATACCAAAGCAAATTTCTCTCTGATATTTGTCGGAATTCTGCTTGCCATTTCCAAAATATGCAAATCTCTTCTAAATATTCGGAGGGCGGGGGGGGGGGGCTATTTTTAATACACTGAAGCATTCCGGTCTAATTTTGAAATGAATTGATACTTTCCACATTTCAAATTTCGAGAAATACTGAACTTAATCTATTATTCATATATCGCCTTAAAAGTCAAATAAGCCAGTAGTGGACAGGATTGTCTGCTAATGGTCATTATGACATTTTGTGGTGCTAGTAGTGGACAACCATAAAAATATTATATGTAATGCAAAATTTGAAAATTTTGTGCAATAAATGAGTTATGCATACTTATTTTAGTCGTACGAAAAAAAAGTACAATAAATCAGTTAAATATAAGTACAGAAAAAACAGAACGAATTTTATTTCTTCATACAAAACTGCAAGAAGGTAAAATGACAGAAAAAAAAAAATGTTAAACTATAGTTTTATTTCCTTGACTAACACGAGAACTATTACTATTCACTACACTTAAACTGAAGATTTTCAAATTTGTTACGATGAGGCTTTTTCCACGAGGAATTTTTTTTTTTTTTTTTTTTTTTTTTTTTTTTTTTTGAAATACAATGAAAGCTCTCTAAAAAAGCCACCCACCTTGTTGGAAATTGACCCATTGGAGAGATGGTCTTTCAGTAGAAATTGCCTAAAAGTCCTATTCAGGAAAATATACAGACATAATTTAAATGATTTTAAGCATTGAAACTTGCATTATTTTTTTTTTTTTGTATAAGTTTTTAGCAATCATATTAGTATTAGTTTGTTTAATTTTGAAAGCTTTTTAGCAATAATTTCGTTTTCGAAGGTCATATGTATAGAGTTATTTTAAAGTGATTATTATGCTTGTTTTTTTTTTATATCTAAATTAAAATATTACTGGTCAGATAATTTTATTTTAGTTGTTTAGTAACTTAATTAGGCTCTTGCGGGTTATTGTGGTATATTAATCGCCTGTTTATTTTGCATTACAGTCTGTTACAAAATTATAAGACCACAATATATTTTGCTATTTAGGTAATAAAAGAAATATTTCAATGAAAATCAAAAACATTCTATGCCAGAAATCAAGTTTTTAGTAAAATGAAACAACATAAACAAAAATAAAATAATTTAGAAAAAAAATGGAACTTCAATAAAACAAAAAACTGCCTCAAATAACTGTTTTAAAATTATAAGACCACGTGTACACGGTTTTCGCAAATTTAGAAAGATTTTGCTCCACCATTTCTATGAATGATTTGAAACTCATGATTTGGCATCGAGTTATTTTTATTTATTTATTTTTAAGAAAACATTAGGAAATATTTTCTCATTTCTCCAAGTAAAAACTACAACGTCTAGAAAGCCAAAGCCAAACTAGCTACCTACTTCGCTACCGAAACAGCTGTCTGCTTCCCAATCTTTTTTGTTTAGCGTTGTAGACGTTCTAGTTTTTACTTGATTTTAAAAATCCAGCGCCAAGTCTCCTCGTAATATTTTGTTACGCTTAAACGGGCTTTGCGACTTATTGAACTTTTACTCTTATCATTGCTGAGCAACCTGGTCTGTGATTCCTCAATTGAGGGGGAGAATGGGTCAGTAATAATTTGAGCTATTTTCTGTTAATAATTATTTCATAATGTGTAAACTGGTTAATCGTTTCGACCGATTACATGTTAAACTGTTTCGAACCCTCACACGTCTGAAGTTTCTTTTACAGTGCAAGAGACACCGCATCATCCCTAAATTCATTCAAATGAAATGCAATATTTCTGATTCTAATTTTGTAAACAAAACAGTACTCAGGTCTCATTTTGGAACAACTATAGTATTTCCCCACAGCTGAATTTGGCGATATATTTTTGGCGATTATGGCTAAATCTTAAATCTAAAAATCATAAATCCTATAGCATAAACGATAAAATCATAAGCTAAATTATAAATCATAAAATCATAAATCTAAAATAAATAGCATGCAGGCTGCCATATTGTACGCAAACAGTCCAGAACGGCATCGTTATCGTTCAAATCTGCGCCAAAGAAAATTCGCCAAATTCAGCTGTGGGGAAATACTATAGTTGTACCCTCACTTTAATGTTCTTTGTGTAGTTATTAAGGAAACTCGTGCCAACATCACCAAAATTGAAAAAGATTTATCTCTCTTCATTTAAAGTTAGCTTTCAAACTTCCTAATTTTACACTCATTGGTCTTAATACCTGGATTCATTGCGTCGTAAACATTCAATTAAATTACATAAGTTATCCCCTCTTCGTAGTTCACAGAGAACAAACAGTTCTAACGACCTTCCTAGTGTTACTAAATATGCTATCGTAAACACTTTTACGACCGCTGACGTAAGTTCACGTCATTTGGAAATCTGTAACTCCACCAGTGGCCGTTTCTTTTGCTATTTGTATGTTGCAATATTTCTTAAGAATATTCCCTGTATTCATATTTGTGCAATCAAAATACTATAGACACAAATACTTTCATTAGAAAGAGTATAATTATTACGTATATTCATATATAATATAAATGTGTATACAGAAAACCTTGTTCTGAAATAATGTAGCTTCAAAAAATAACGTCTACAGGTGGAACATACTATCAAAAAGACAAAAACATGCGGTCGCAAAAGTGTTAATATTTCCAACGCTAAAATTTCCAATATTCAGTTCTTAAACTTAATTCAGATTTTGCTATTTCTAAACCACCTTCTTTTCCTCAGTTAATTTCTCCTGTTAAAAAAAACTTTCAAAAATTCTCGGCTCACTGACCAACAGGAAGAAAATCTTCGTCATTTAATCCTTAATAATACCAACTTCAATTCTAAAAAATTTATATCTAATTTCACCTCTCCAGAAAAAAAAAAAAAAAAAAAAAAAAAAACCCTTGAAGGAATTAAAATCTCATGAAAATGTCATCATCACTAAAGCTGATAAAGGTGGTCAGATTATTATTTTAGATAAGTGTAATCAAATCGATAGTGTAATCAAATTAATTAATAATGGCCCGCATATTCCTCTGTTCTGTGACCCCTCTCCTTAAAAATTAACTAAAATTAAATCTGCTATAAAATATTGCCCCTTGTTTTTGGACTCAACTAAATCTCATCTTATCCCTTCTATAACTAATTGTGCCAGATTTTATGCTCTGACAAATGTCTGCAAACCCAATATCCCATTTCGTCCCATAGTCTCCAATATCGGTACTGCTTTCTATCGTTTAACTAAATTTCTCACTGCAATTTCTGCTCCCCTTCTTTCTGCATATAGAGCAGGCGCATGTTTATAAACAAGCGACACTATTCTGCAACTTTTGCGCATGTAGGCAAAATATCTGCCTTTCCATTGGTGCTTTATCCCACCTTTTGCCTACATTCTTTTGTACGTGCGGAATCATCTGTCGCAGTGACGTCACGTGCGCCTGCTCTATACTGTAAAGAACTCCATTAACTTCGCAAAAAATATTCAAAACTGCCATCACACTAATGTTACTATGGTTTCTTTTGATGTAAAATCCCTTTTCACTAATGTTCCAATAAGTGGCGCCCTCTGCTGTCTTCAAAAGGAGTTTCAAAGAGTTTCATTTCAAATCTTTTGAAATACAAGAATTAATTTCTTTCACCCACATTTGCTTATCACAAACTACTTTTTCATCCCAAAGAAAATTTCATCGTCAGACTGGAGGTTTAGCCATAGGTTCCCCTCTCCCCCCAATTCCCGCTGATCTTTACATGCATTATTTTGAAAGTACGCTTTTTAAGAAAATGTCCTTCCTTTTTAGACTCGTTACGCTGATGACACCTTCACGGTTATCAACACGTCTCATCTCAATATTGGCCGTGCCTTACAAACTATAAATTCTATATACAGTAATATCCAATTCACATATGAAAATAATGACTCACATTCCTTGATACCCTTGTCTCTCGCACTGTAGATGGCTTTTCCACCACCGTATATCGTAAAATTTTTGCAGTCTCTCTACTCTCTCGTGCGCGTTCATGTTACCCACCTACCCAAAAAATGGCAGCTTTCTATACTTTTGTTAACTGTGCCCCTAATATTTGTTCCGATCCTGTTTTATTAAGCTCTAAAATCAAATATTTGACAACTATAGCAATTGACAGAGCTTATTTATAACCCTTTCATTATAGATAAAGCTATCCAAAAATTACAACTTCCTCGTACTTCGTCTACTAAATCAGTCTCTTCTAATATCAGTATTGTTTTATCCTATTTTCCTAAATCCAGTCATGTCATAGCTAAAATTCTGAAAAAATATTATTTTAAAATAATTTGTTCGCCTTCTAATAAACTCCCTTTTCCTCAGTTAAAAGATCATATAGATATGTATAGTCTTTGGGGCATCTGTAGCATTTTCTGCCAATGTAGTTTATCATACATTGGCCAAACTAAACGCAGTCTTAAATTCATATTAAAACATATTAATTACAACCGTAAGTAAGAAACCAATTGTTGGGAGGAAAACCATAATTATAAATTTATTTCAGCTAAAATAATTTGCCAGCTTAAACCCACTCATGAACTTAATTTCTTTGAAGCTTTTTATATCTATAAAAATCTTGTTAATTTTGATTTCTATGTACCCCCATTTGTCAGATTGTTGGAAATTTTAGATTCAGTCACACATTTTTTAAATTTCTTCTACATTTTTCACAACTAGTGTTTCTTAAATTCCTACTGGCCAATCCCCCACATTCCACGTAATGCTATTGGTTGATCAAAAATCGATCCCTTTCCTGTATATAAGAGCTTTTCTCTCTTATTTCTGTATGCAATGAAGACAGTACACTAAATGCTACCAAAACAGCTGACTGCTTCCCATTTTTTTCTGTTTGGCGTTCTAGACGTTGTAGTTTTTACTTAGACAACAGTCGTGCTGAATATTAACATGAAGTTACAATCAGATCTTTCTTTCTCTGTATTTTTATCACAATTAAATTAATTACTTTATCTGTCAATTCCTTTTCTTGCATAAAATATCAACCACGTAAATTTAATACAATATTTGAAACGTAATAACTGGTATTGATTAATCAAACATTCTCACAGGAAGATAGCATCATCAATAATCATTAATAGTTTCAAATTCTAGACGCTATTTATTCGCTGTTTGACGAGTTCTGTGCGAAATTCTACGAAATGCGAATCGTGATATGAATTATTAATTATAAAACGGAACAAAATTTATTTTATTTTATTTTTATTTTCAAATTTTTGTTGTAATCCCATCAGATTTGAGATTTTTTATATAGTGTAGGTTTATTTACGAGGAATTCTTTGAAAACATCGGGTTAACAAAGGTACTATATTTGCCATCTTGCAAAAAGTTTCTTCAAATCGTTATTCCTTCTGTCATATGATGTCATTTTCTACAAGAAAATTAAAATGTAAACAGTGGTATAAAATAAAATAAAATAAATATCAATTTTGCAATTAGTAACAAAGAAATTAATAGTCTACAAATGCATAAAAAGTGTTTATCTTTAACGTTTTCAAAAAAAAAAAAAAAGGAATTTAGAATTGTAATTTATCATCTGCAGATATATTTCTACTTTTAGAAAATTAAATAAAAAAAAAAAAAAAAAAAAAAAAAAATCTTTGAACTGGAACTTTTTTTTATAGACACAGACTGAAATGTTTGCAGAATAATATTTTGTTGATACTTCTTTAACCCTTTGAGTGCTATGGACGCACATATGCGTCCAGCGAAAGTCATTAATATAGACTATGGACGCACATATGCGTCTAGCGAAAGTCATTAATATAGACTATGGACGCAAATACGCGCTTAGCAGATGTTATCAGTATGGACTATGGACGGAAATACGCGCCCGGCAAAAATGATCAGTGTACTATGCAACACTCGCATAAAGCGCGTCCGCGATAAGAATGAGACAACTCGTCAGCGCCAACCGCGCGCCGTCCGTATGGACCGCATAGGCCGCGAGTATTCAGCACTCAAAGGGTTAAATAAATGTGTTCCTCAAGTTTTTTCTACTTCTTCAACGAAATTTCGAGAAGAAAAAAAAAAAAAAAAAAAAGGCATTACATACCAATTGCTTTTGATTAGGATTTATGATTAATATTCTGAATTCCGTCATTATATTTTTACTTTTTTCTATATATATTTAAGAAGAAAGTACTGAATTCGTAAAAATTTTCAAACCGCAGGTTTTTGATAATTTTATACGTTTTGCGATGGCCTGAACATGATTTGACCAATTTTAGAAAATGTCTGTGTGTGTGTTAGCAAAATATTTCGAACGCTGTTTCTCACGAACAAATGGATAGAAATTAACCAAATGTGATATTTGATTAAACCTTGTCTTAAATTGATGTTGATTAGTTTTATGCATCGCCCATCAGGTTGCGCTACTATGTTAAGATTTCCCCCCTTTACGGGAAGGCTAAATATCAGTTTCTATCGTTTAAAGACATCAAACTTGGTGTGCGAGATAAATGCTATGTAAAATTATGTTAATTAAATTTAGATGCATATCGGTCAACAGGTGGCTTTGGAAGGCTGCAATTTAATTTCGTTTACGGGAAAGAAATATTTCTGTTTCTATATTATGTACACTCATATCCATAAATTAAGGATAATTCAGAATCACACGGAAATCGAACTTGAATGTAACAATTTCTCCTGGGGAATTACCTCACACACCATCAAGAATAATATGCAAATTATAAAAAGCCACCAGATGACGCAGTAATAGTGCATATCAACAGATAGGTGAAGCAGTTACGTAGAATGATATAGAAGAAAGTTTTTGTGATGGCCACAATATAGTAGTTTATGATTTATTTATTTTTTTCTTTCCTATTTTTATAGGTACAGTTATAATGACGATATGCCAGTCGGTATTTCCAAATTGTTTACAAAAAATATTTGTTTAAGAATTTTCTAAAATCACACATACTTTTCGTCGATAAATCAAATAGTACAAGATACGGCCTACTTCGATCTACCCTCATCTGTTTTTTTTAATGCGAAGTATTTTGAATAAAAGGTAGCACAAAAACTAACAAATTACGCATAGGTTGCCCAACCATATCCTGGCTATGCTACCTTTGATCAATCACAATTTAATTAATTTTTTATTGATTTCTTCCCTCATATGTTTTTTTTCAAAAAGAATGGTATTAATCGAAAGTACAAGACGTAAGTAAAAATTTTTGTGATTTTTTTTCCATTTAAAGGGAAACAAAAAGCTTAAAATTTTGAACCAAAAGTGGTATATTGAATAGTTTTTAAAAAGTTTTTCTTTTTGATTCAATATTTTTCACTTTAAAATGAAACAAAGTTTATAACTGTCAAAGTTGTTATTTTGAATATACACCGTGACCAATAAGGTCTCATACAACTTTTGAAGCACGTTAAAAAATTGTACATATGTGTTACTGTAGTCCCACTTATTTTGCAGGCAATTTAGTGTAAGGTATAAAGCTCTTGATTGTGTAAATGTTGTACTAATTATAATTTTTCTTTAATTAGGTAGAATGAAGAAATTGAGAGAAATTGTGATAAATAAATTCGTCAAAGAAGAGCAGCCGGTGAAATTTTCAGAGACTTGAAAGTCCTGGGGGTGAAGAGAGATTTCATTTACAGAACTATCAGAAGGTATAATAAGACGTTCTCTGTCGATGACAGAAAAAAGATCTGGCAGACCGATGTCCGTTTGGACAAAAGAGGCTGTGAAAAGGGTCAGGGAAAGGATACGACGAAACGGACAAAAATCTACTAGAAGACTAGCACGAGAGCTCAAAATATCGAAGGGGTTAATGTGAAACATTCTGAAAAAGGACCTTGGGTGCAAGGCTTATAGAAAACGTAAAATGTACGGAGTTTTAGAGTCTGCTAAGATGAAAAGAAAGCAAAGGGTGGAAGAAATTCTTGCTTGGCACGCTGGGGATGAATTTGTCTTTTAAGACGAGAAACTATTCATTTTACAGCAAAGTCTCAACTCCAAAAATGACAGAGTATGATCAGTTTCTATTGATAACATCCCTGAGAGCCAAAATTATGTTCCGCGTTATCAAAATGCTCCGTCTCTGATGGTTTGGACCGCTATTTCCAAAAGAGGAAAACTCCCGTTAGTCTTCATTGATAAGGGGTTAAAAATGAATGCCTAATATTATAAAACTTAGGTTTTGGAAAACGTTTTACTCCCAAATGTCCAGAGTATGTATGGGGCGGAATATTTCTGCTTCCAACAAGATGGTGTCCCTTCTCATACCGCACGTGTGGTTCAGAAGTGGTGAAGTCAAAATTTAGCTGACTTTTGCCACAGAACGAATGGCTCCCCAACTCCCCCGATATGAACCGGCTTCATTATTTTGTGTGGTCATATATACTCTCCCAACTGAATAACTATAAAATCACCGATTTGAGTAAATTCAAAAATGTAATTCAAAAGATATGATAGGAAATGCCAATGGAAGCCGCATCTGATGGATTTGAAAAGAGACTTAAGCTCGTTAAGAAACTAAAAGGCGGAATTACTTCACAGGGTTTATTGTAAAGATTGTCAATGATTGCTACTTTAATTTGATGCAAAAAGTTTTTGTATGATTTTTTTTTTTTTTTTTTTGTGTGTTATTGTAATAAAAATTTGAAAGTGTATGAGAACTTATTGGTCACGGTGTATATATTTTAAACCATGCTTTTGAAGCAATTTTTTCCCCATTCTAATTAAAGGCATATAATTTTTTACGAAATTTTAACTATCTCTTAATTGAACAAGATTTTAAAAATATTTATATATATTTTCTTAACCTGTTTTAATCAAGGACCACAAAGTTTTAAAAACAGATTTCTTTACAGGAGGGAAAAAAAAAAAAAAAAAAAAAAAAAAACTTCTTTAAAATAAACATTACCGAAGCTTTTGTTTATATTTTATTGCATTATAAACAATTCATGAATAAAAGTGGGTTTATCGATTGGATTGTACAAGGTAAAAGTGGTATATTGTTCTGCATGCGATTTTTTTTTTTTTTTTTTTTTTTTATCATCGAACCTAGATTAGTAATCCCCTTTTCGCTTTTCTGAAAATTGTTGATATTCAAACTCATACACAGGATAATAAAACTTGTCACCAAGTGAGATATATAATTATTAATGAATTTTGTTTCGTTGTTGACATTTCTAGTAGAAATAGTAAAACTTACTGAAAGTACGATTCCCCCCCCCCCTCCTTTTTTTTTTTTTTTTTTACTTAATGCATTTAATACACACACTGGCAATGAATTAGAAACCTGTAAGTGTTTCTACAAATGCTCGCTGGCGGCGAAAGTATGCAAAACCTGTTACAAACCTTTGGGGAATGGTTGCTTGTATGGAAGTGGTCCCCTGGTGTTACTCGAGGATAATCAAAAAGCCATGCATCACCTGAATATATTGATAGATTAAGTGCATCCCTCAATGTTACATTTTTACTCCGAAGTTAATGAATACTTTGTGCTCGATAATGCAGCCATACATCGTGGCAGAATCGTTCGAGATTGGTTCAGTGAACATCAATCTGATTTCTAATGGCCATATCACACGAGAGACTTTCGTTCAGCATTTTACTAAACACAGCATTATACCCAACATACTCAGCCGGATTTTGTTCAAGACATTCAAGGACAGCAAGTTTTCGGATGATCAACTTTTACGAAACCGTTTAGAAAAAACTGAGTATGTTGAGCGTGCTGATCAAAATTGACCAATAGGAGGAATAAACAGGATTTTTCCTGGAATACCTTTAGAGAAGGGAATACATCACGCTATCAATTCGGGGGAATCCTACGGATAGCTGACCGGTTTCTCGTTCGTTCAGCATAGTCAACATGTTGCGTATAATGTTGTGTTGAGTATATACGCTCCCGTGTGATATGGTCATAACAGTTTCCCTAGATGACGCAAAGCCCGAATCTTAATCCAACAGAAAATGTTTGGAACATGTTGGAAAGGAGTATCTGTCAGCAGTCTCCTCTTCCATCTAATTTTCAGGATCTTAAAGTCTGTGTAGCCAATGTATGGTAAACTCTGGAAATAAATGCATCCTAGAAGCTTGTAGAATCGCTGCCCACACGAATACTAGCTCTTATTCATGCAAAAGGAGGTCCAATAAAATATTTATTTAAATATTTCTAATTCATTGGCAAGTGTTTGTAAAAGAAAATATTGCATTCGAAATATTTTTGACTTCCAGCTATCGATTTATTCACATGTTTTGAGAGGTCCAGAATATGATTTGACAATTTATGGAAAATGCCTGTGTGCGTCAAAAATTTTGTGGCGGCTCTATCTCAAGAACTAATGCACAAATTTCACAAAAGTAATATGTAATTGCACCTTGACATGAATTAGTGCCAATCAACTTTCGGTTCAAATTGCCCAACAGGTTTTGTCGCTATGAATTTTATTTTTCCCACTCACTGGAAGACTATATCTCAGCTTCTATTAAGTATAATTGCACAAAACTTAATATGCGAGAGGGCCATTATCAAACATTATGCTAATGCAATTTGGGTGCATATCGGCCAACAGGTGGTACTGTTATGCAGCAATTATCTTCTTGAACAGAAAGGCTATTTCTCAGTTTCTATGGCATACAATTGCACCAATTTTGGTATGTGAGGTTACCATTATAAAAACGAATGCTAGCTCAGTTTGGGAGTATATCGGCCGAAAGGTGGCGACTGTTATTACCTTCTCAGCGGTGAAACTACCTAATATGCAAGACTCAATCCTAAAAACAGCTACATGCATGCAGAATGAATGAAGGGAGCAGACTTATTAATGATATATCATACGGCTGTTGTTAAAAGTATTTATTAATAAATATAAAAAATTATATTTGGTGAGTTGTTAATACACTACAAGAAAAATTATACATTTAAAATGAGGTATTTCTATAAAAATAATCTAGCATGAAATTGACAGGCAGCAAAATTTTCAAAATTCATGATATCAGGGGTAGCTCCTGAAAAGATTACCCCCTGCCTTCTGTGATTTTTCACGATTAAATTGCAGCACGTTGGTTAAAACTGTACTAAACTGCATTGTGCGAAGCTGAGATTAAATGTTCGTGCATGTTAACCAGTAGGTTAGATGATGTTGTAGATGATGATGTTAGGTGATGATCGATATAAAAGAGTTTTTTGATAAGCATACCATACAGTTGCTTTAATGACATTTTCAATGAAGTAGTCTCTTTTTTACGTCTAAACTTTAACAAATGTACTTCTCCTCTTCTCTTTTTTCCTAAAATAAACTCTATAAGCATTCTTAAACTGACTCTCATAGCATGATCTTAGTAACATCAAAAGAACAAGTTACAAACTGTGGTTTCACACATTAAATTATTCAAAATGTAAGTTATTAATTTAAATGCAATGTATTAATGTATTTCTTATCAGATTACATGAGAGCTTTTTCTACTTTATGTACAAACAAAAACATAAACCAGAACAATAAACAAGATCTTTGAACTAGTGTGATAATAATGGATGTCTTTTACATTCTTCAATATTCAATGGAAGAAAGTACATGCTGGATTCGTAAAAATTTTCGACTTCCGGTTTTCAATGGATTTACACGTTTTGAGAGTTCCAGAACACGATTTGACCATTTTTAGAAAATGTCTGTTTGTATGTGTGACAAAAATTTTGTGGCTACTGTATCTGAGACTGGATAGAATTGCAAATAAACTTATATGTAGATGCATCTTGACACCCCCGTGAGTAAGAAGGTTAATCTCAACTTCTATGGCATATAACAGCACGAAATTTGATATCTAAGATAACCATTAAGAAATCGAACTTTGACTTAATTTAGGTGTAAATCTGATGAGAGGTGAAGCTGCTATTGTAATTTTGCACATGGTTACATCTCAGCCTCTATTCATTAAAATTGTACCTAACTCCATATGCAAATTTTTTTATTATACACAAAAGTTTATATATAACCACAGTTTCTCACATGTTTAATAGTAAATGACACTGCTATATAGAATGTTATAGAAGAAAGTTTTGTGATGGTTCCAACATACTTGTTTCATTCTATTTTAGACAAAGCCTTCTTGGGTCCCCTTTTTTTCCTCATGTTTATTTTTTAAAATACTCTATTCTTATGTAATATGACGACAAATAAAATTAAATGTAAATTTTATTAGGTTTTCAATAAACTAAACATAAAATATTCTCAAATTAGCTAAGACCAGGGCTTAATTTGCATGGGAACTCTGTTCCCATACTTATTACTTTCCGAACACTATAGTGAGGAAAGTATTGTAATCATGTCAAAAATCCGAATTCGAGATTTTGATGTTTCTATACGTTTCGAGGTCCAACGAGTCCGTTTTCACTATTTTTACGATGATGTATGTATGTGTGTGTGTATGTCTGTGAGTGAACACGCTAGCGTCTAAACGCTTTGTTCGAATAAGCTGAAAGTTGGTACGTATATTGTAAGTGACCATAGTACGAACCCTATAGATTTTGGTGAATCTAGCACTTATAGTTTTTTTACAGGGACACAAAGAAAAATTCTTTATCATTATGGCCAAGGGACCAAAATCTTAAAAGTGCGATAGCGTCTAAACGCCTTATTCAATTGAGCAAAAACTTTATACACATATTATAGGTCACAGATACTCAATCTGTATAGATTTTGGAGAATCTAGCACTTATAGTTTTTTTACAGGGACACAAAGAAAAATTCTTTGCCAATTTTTTAAAAGTGTGATAGCGTCTAAACGCCTTATTAATCTCAGCAAAGAATTTGTACACATGTTATAGGTCACATTTGAACCAACTGTATAGATTTTGGTGAATCTAGCACTTACAGTTTTTTTACAGGGACACAAAGAAAAATTCTTTATCTTTATGGCCTATGAGACCAGCGATAGCATCTAAACGCCTTATTGAATTGAGCTGAAAATTTGTATGAATATTTTAAATCACTGTTGCACTAACTATAAGCATTTTGGTGAATCTAACATTTATAGATTTTTACAGGGGCACAACGAAAAATTCTTTATCATTATGATCTAAGGGCTCAAAGTTCAGTAGCGTTAAATAAAACCTCGTGTGATATATGGAGAAAAATACGCAAACACTCTGTTATGGTTTTCTCTTTTTTGTTTGTTTAGCAACTCCTCTTTCTTTATTTTATCTACAAAAATGTTAGTTACTCAATGTTCGGAAAGTCGAGTGGAGTCACTCCAGATTTTTTAATATTTTAGTGAATTTTTACATATTGGCTGGAATGGATGGGAACTTATCTGTGCGCCTCATTTCTGAAAAACACAAGTCCATGAATTATTATTTTCTTCTCATTACATTCCTTATTGCTTTTTTTCTTATGAAAAATACCCACATTTATAATATAATTTGGTACATAATCTTTTCCTTTTATCTACTTTTTCCAGCTATAGGTTAGTGGTTATTGTCTCCGTTTTCACATAGTGAGCATGAAATATTCGAATTAACCATAAATGAAGATATTTGTATTATTATTATTGATTTTTTTTTTTTAGTAAACATTAAAACACAGCCATAATTTCAAGTTATATGCATTAAAAGGAAACATCAAAAGTAGAAAAGTAAACAGTAGTTTGTCCGATGAAAGATGAGACTATTTTTAATAAAGAAGCACCACAAAACTGGCGTTGTAAAAATTATTACTTATAAACTTTGAAAAATCACCATAAAATGCAATAAACTCGCAACAATTGTTTCGGGTCGAAAAAACACACGACCCTTCATCAGGCGAATAAAGTAAGCACGAGTGCTGCACTCAAAGCGGCAACGTACAAAATTGTTTAAAATGAGAAGAAAAACTTTATAAATTAGAAAGTAAATATAGCTACTGGTGTGAGTAGAATTGTACAAGAAAACAAGAAAATAAATGAGTGAGATTAAACATATAACAATCTAAGGATATCAAAAATTAAACGAAAATCTAAGTTACGTGAGTAATTTCTAAGCATCAGAGAAGAAAGGAGTGGAAGAAATATCATTATCAAGATTTTTCGAATTTTTAAATATCTAAAATGCTTCATGAATATCCAAATGGGAGGAACAGACAGGAGATGAAATTATGTTAGTTTTGGAAAAATCAAAACGATGACCTTGAGACCAGCAGTGGGAAGCAATAGAAGATTTGGTAATCTCTTCATTACGAACATTCCGACGGTGCTCATTTATTCTGTATTTCAAACGCCTCCTAGTAATTAAAATGGTATAGCAGTGTAGTAAAAAAATATGAATAGGTAACACTTGATGCAAACTGTATGTGTATGATTCAAGAAAAGAAAATAAGAGTCAAAACAATGAAAGACCAATATGATTTTTTAGAAAATAATTTTATTGAATTTATGTCAAAAATACATGTTGCATGAATTTAAACGCACATGTAAAAAATAAATAACTGAGTAACAAATACTGTATCTAATACTTTGTAACGCCACCATGGGCTTCTAGAACAGCCAGTAAACGCCTTGGCATTGACTGATATAGTGGCATGAGGTCATCCAAGCTGATTGTCTTCCAAGCTAATAGAATGGCTGATTTTAGTTCATCTTTCGTGTTAACTGCCTTCCGTTTACGTAAACACGGCAAACCAGAATTCCCCATACGTTCTCCATTTTGTTTAAATCGGGGCTTTTTGAGGGCCAATCCAGAACTTTAATTTTACTGTCCGGAACCATTTTTTCACGATATGTGCTGTATGTACAGATGCACAATCTTATTGAAAAATATAATTTCTTCCAGCTTTCTTGACTGCTTGACGGCGGAGGTTTCTTGTGAGCATCTGGACATAATCTACAGAGTTCATAGTGTTATCCTCGAACTCTAATTCGAAAGTCCCTTTAAAACCTATTGGTTGCCCACACCATGACAGACCCACCTTCAGATTGACGTTTTGAACAGTACATTTCTTCGGTTCTCAAATCGTATCAGTCGCTATGAAATCCATCCGGCCACCGTGATTTCATCTGAGAAGATGAATTTTTCCCATTTTAGTCGATCTAGAATACATTTTCTTGCCCATTCCAACCGCATATCTTTGTGCTTTTGAGTAAGGGGTGGTTTCGCCTTCATTTTCTTAAATTTAATGAATGTTGAAGCTTTGGTAGTTCTCCTTATGGTTTTACGATGAACATCCAGCTTGTATTGAGCCTTTATCTTCGCACAAGAATTATTCTTTGCAACGTTGCATATTCGACGTTTGTCGTAACTGGTGAGCTTTCCTATTTGCTTCTTATACGCTTTTTGCCCATATTTTTCTTCTTTCTTTATATAATTTCGCACAACACTCTCACTTCTTCCGATTCGGCATCCAATTTCACGATTGCTAAAGCCTCTACCACGCATAAAGTCGATTTTTATCCTCTCGTCTACTGTCAAAGTTTCCCCTCTTGCCATCGTGAACAAACTCCGTAAAATTTGCACTCAAGCATTACTGTTTTTAGAGAACTTTAGCAACACGACTATCTGTGTTTTAATTTAATTCCGGTGGCTCTGATAAATTTTAAACGGAAAATACAGAGTGCGTTTAATTTCGCGCAACAAATGAAAAACAGTGAAAAATAAGAAGATGCTTAAACACTCATTTACATAAGCTTTCATGAGTCTAAACATACGTGCTTAAAGCACCTTATTCAGTTGTTAGTCATATGCAATAACTGTAAGTCACATTCCTTCTTTTAAAAATTAAAAAATTCTATTTCCGGTTATTGGAAAAGGTGCGTTTATATTCATGCATGTTGTTTTTTTAATTAAAAAATGTGAATTTCTACAAAAATGCCATTGCATAATATAATGATTTTTAAATTAATACCACCGAAATTCAATGTAAATATCAGTACATATGCTATTTTCCTGTTTAGTTTAACCCTCTATCCTCTGTGTTATGTAATAATTTATTATATCCATTGATAAAAGAAATTGTGAACGACCTAATTATAACTTTCATGTAAAAAAAATGTATGTAAATAACATTTGTTTATAGCATACACACACACATATATATATATATATCTTTAGTTTTAAAATAAATAATATGCTTATTCCTTTTTATTTATTAATTATCTTTCTAATTTAAATTACTCAATATATTCTTATGTTACTATTTTTTTTTTTTTTTTTTTACTTAGATTTATCATGCATTTTAAATTATTGCCCCTTACGAAATTTTAATAATATATTACTAAGTGTTGGAAATATGTCTTTTCAGAATTATTTATGTAATTCTATTAATTTAAAATTTTCCCTTAAATCCCCCCCCCCCTGTTTCTCAGAAATTATTATATTTTCATTTAAATACAGTTACTTATATCATGATAGACATCTCAACTTAGTTCTTAATACAGGGGTGAAACTACCTAGCATGCAAAAACCCTGAAAACTGATATTTGCATGCAGATAGGAAAGATTTAATAATGAAATATCATATGGCTACCTGTATTAAATGATATTTGGAGAGTTCTTAATGTACATTATAAGGCAAATTAAACATTCAAAATAAGAAATTTCTGTAAAAACAAAATAATTTACATGAAAATTAGAAACAGCAAAAATTTCAAAAACCTTGAATTCAGGGGTAGCCCCTGAAAAGTTTCACCCCTGTTAATATATATTTTAGAATTAGCTTGTGACTTCCAAATGTTCCTATAAAGTAATATATCTTTTTTTTTTTCCCCTTTTCTTTTTTCTTGTTTAGAACATCAGTTTTCTTTATTCGAAAACGTTACTGGTTACTGTTGGTGAATTTTTGAGAAAACATTAGCCTACATTGAAACAAAGTTATTTTTATACTAATGACAATATAGCTATCTTTTGGATTTTTTCACAGCTATTGATTCATGTTTTTTATTTATTTGCATTATGTCTTTTCATTATATTATGCTTTTTATAATATGTAATCTTCGTTACTTGGTTTGTTTATTAAATTCTTAATGATTTTTATCATGATTTACTTCCTGGTTTCTATGCATTATTGTGATGAAATATATTTATGTGTGTTTGTATATTCCATGTAAGTACGCCCCCTCCCCCTCCTAGATAGTAAGACCAAAGTTTTTTTTCCCCCTTGACTTAGCACAGACTATAATATATTTCAGGATACATTTGTAAATTATGTATTAATGGTGCATTATATACTTGAGAAAATTTGTTTATTTGAATTAAAAAAAAAAAACACTAAAACATCTGAGAAAAGGAAACATTTTAATTTACAAGCTGAAATACAATTCACATAAATTCATAAAAGTTGACAAATCGATCAGAGCTAAAACTTCAATTATAACACTTGACGATCAAAAGAAAGGGAAAGGAAGAGGAAGATGGCTGACATGTACAAATGCATACACACGCACATACATACAGATTTGAAGCACAGATTCTTCAGTACAGTATGCATAAGCTTCAAAAATCCAAAAAGGTTCTTGTTCATAGAACATGTGTTTGAAACTGGGGAAGCACCAAGTTACGGCCATGGCAGTAAGTAGGTGATGAAATGTTCTAATTACAAATGTCACAGATTGTTCGCTCAGGCCGTTTTAGAATAATCAGAGATGCTTTTCTAAAACACAGTGATAATATCTTTTTTTAACTGATGCGCAGAACATTTTACAGATGGACGGACATGCTTCAAGCACTATCAAAGTGATAGTTATGAAACATATGAAGATTTTGAGTGAAAGGTAACAAGTTGTTATGTACAATTATTAATCTGAAGTATGAGTTTTCAGTAATAGAACTTTTACTAATTGAAATGATAATTTACATAATGTAGAAATTAGGAGCTATGGGCCACAATAAAAATATAATAGCTGAAATTTATTTGCAAAGTCTACATTCTGAAAATTAACAATATATTAAAATGCCGAAATGTCTAATATGTGTCATATTTTACCAATTTCTAGGTATTAAAGTCTCAAAATTTTCAAATTTAAAAAAAAAATTCATTTATAAAGTAATGTTGGCACATTAAAATTAATTAGTAAATGAGGAATTTATTCAAAATTCATAACTTATAAAAATTAATAAAAGTAAGCATAGAGAAGTTTACATTCATCTCTATTTGTATAAAAATAAAAATTTTGACTATTGAACTAAAAGGTTTTAAATAAAAGGCATATGTATAAATATATATAATGTAAAAGTAATTATTTAATAAAAAAATTTAAAATATTCTTTATATGTGAGCCATAACTCCCATTATTTTACAATTAGAGTAAATTTTTACATAATGTTCTTAAATAATAGATGGCCTAGAATTAAAATTATGATAGGCTACAAGAGATGAAGGGATCAGGGCAAAACCAAAGCTAATTTGCTATATTTGTATAAATACATTACTAACAAAAAAAAAAAAAAAATTAAAAGAATGAAGTAAGTACATATATTATGGATGAGATAATGATGATTCATCAGATGATAAACTTTAAAAACCAGTGTTTTGTACAAAGTGAATAAAATTAAAACATCAAGTGCCATAAATTAATGAAAAAATTTCTTTACAAAAGAAGGAAACAAGCTTTCACGCAGTTTTCTTGCTATAATGCTTAGATATACAACGAATGCTGTAATGTAACTGTACAAACTTGTAATCAGTGCCTTGGTTACACACAACAAATGCTTATTTTTATTTGTATACACACTTTTTTTTTTTCATATATTTGCACTGATTCGAATCTCAATCACAACAATGTTAGAAAGGAATTGTGCTTTAGTAAGAAAAGGTGAAGAGGAGTTAAAAGTAAAAAAGATAATGCTTTTATACAAAGTTCATGCCATTGCTTCTCAAGATATAATTTCATAAGATGTTTTAAGGCTTTATATACATATGTTTTAACGGTTGAAAATAAATTAAATGAGAGTTCACTTTACAAGTTAATGAACTTTTCAGACTAAATATTTTTAAATGCAAATAGTTTTTGATATCTGAAAGCAAGAACTGAACTTTGTCAGAAATATGAAAGTCAAAGTGAAAAATGTAGCTTTCTTTTTATGCTTCATACAGCTGTTATAGTTTATTATTATTATTACGATCATAACAATATAGCCAGGTTTTATTTCTTGGCAGAGAAAAAGCATAAGTAGAAAACTGCCGTTTGATCCATACATATTACACATGCGTTGAAGATGTATTAAAATTTCTACTTTAGGAGTATATGCAATGAACTTAGCTTTCTGTTATTACATTAAATATCTGATATCAGTAATCATCTGAAAATGAAAGCAATCATCATATTTTATAACACTGGGAACAGGTTAATTAATTTATTATTTAAATAAAACAATTATGCACAATGGCTATTTAAAAAAAAAAAAAAAAGATTTTTAAAGCAATTATTACCCAGCTAAAAAAAATTGCAGAAAAACTTAAAAGGGAAAAAAAAAAAAAAACTGCAGATAATCTGAAGGTATTTGGAACAATAAAAACAAAAAGTTTAAGGGGGGGGGCTTAATTTGCCTCCAAACTCAGATTTTTTTTTAGCTGGGTACATACTAAATTTGTTCAAATTTGTAAAAAAAAAAAAAAAAAAGAAATTCATTGTAACAAAACTTATGTATAGTTTCTATAAATTTAAAAAGAAAAATCAAACTTTTTTTCCCATTGCATCATTTTATCAGATTAAAATTATAATACAATGCATACATCAAAGCATGACAAGAGATAAATTAATTTTAACATAAGATGTATACACTGTTTGTATTCCATTCTTGAGAATCATTGACAGAAACAAAATGAATAATGAAAGGAAACATAAATATAACAACATATAATTCCAGCACAACCCCTAACAAAATAAATATTACACTAAGTAGAGGTATGCAATATTGCAACAAATGCAGATCCTTAAAAAAAAAAGGACCACAAATAAGCTTTGAAATTTAATTACAGAAAAAAAGGACAAAACATCACACACACACACACGCGCGCGCACACACACACACACACAACAAAATGCCCACAAGTTTTACTATTTAATAAGCTCTAAAACTTTAAATTATATTCCTCACATAAAAATGAAGCAAGTTGATTTATGAAGGAAGAAAAAGAATTTATTGTAGTTCCATTTAGTGCCTACTTTCAAACTGCATATCAATTATCTTCACAATTGATTGCTCAGTTGAAAAATGATGCTAGTACAATTTTACATTGCTATTCATTTTACCTAAAATATTACTTCACTGCAAACTGTTTTAAGAAAACAAAATCAATAATATACTATAAACTCTTACGTAATATTTAACAAAACATGATGTGTGTTTCAACTTAAAAGAAAAAAAAATACATATATATATTTATTACGTTTTTAAACACATAGTGAAACAATAAATAGCACAACATTGCAGGTATAGTTTTTAACCGTTTTTTCATGCAATGAACTTTTGTTAATGAATTTTGCATTTATGTAAAGAAAAAAAAATTATCACATAAAAAAATTCTTTTTACATTTCTTGCAACACATTATAAATATATATTATTATTATTATTATTATTATTTATTTATTTATTTTACACTAAATGGAAAAACAATAGAAATAATAACAGGCACGAACTCACTATAATTAAATACATATAATTTCTAATACACTGTATAGCAATTATAATAGTTTGTGTTATATTTATCATACTCCTGAGTTTCTAATATGATTAAAGCATTCTTTTCTTCTTCTTTTTTTTTTTTAAACCCTTTATCTGCTGACGGTACTTTAAAGTACCATTAGTTTAAAAAGCATATAAAATCGAATTTATAAAAGAAATGTCAAAGATACTTATAAAAATAAGTCGTATATACAGTATTACCAAATTGGGGATTTTTTAGGCTTCGGGGGACCTTTTTTTGAGGACCAAATGTTGGTGGGGAATTTCAAAAAATTTTGAGGGGAAATCTGGGGAATTTTTCAACTATTTTCTACCTGATACGTTTACAGCGTTTCCAACTGTAGGGATTTGTCCCTACATGTAGGGACTTTTAACAGTTTTCTATAGCATGTAGGACCTTTTTGGAGATACCCCTTCTTCCCAGGACCTTATAGAGCTTTCTTTTTCAGAGCTTTCTCTGATTTGCTTGGCATTTTTCCTGATGTAATAATTAATGACATAAAATATGTTTCAAATAATGCGGTAGATAAAGGGTTAGTACACTACAGTATTTTTTTAGTACAGGAGAAGCCTAGCAATATTTTAAACAGTCATTTAAAATCTCAAAAATGAATCATTTTGCTATTACTATTATTAAAGACTAATAAAATCACTTTTAAAGTAAAAGAACTATACAATGATCACACACATAGAAAAATACAATAGGACATAAGTTTATGTATCCCCCCCCCAGAAAAAAAAAATAAAAATAAAATAAAAAAAAATGCATACATCTTTATGGTAACTGGAGTAGCAAAATAAAATTAAAAACTTTATTCTTTAAGAAATAAAATTTTCCCTTTTTTTTTTTTTTTTTTTTTTTTTAATTAGCATTATTATTATTATTATTTTCTCTTCCATAAAATTCTAGTCATAAAACTGACTAGTTGCAAAAGACAATTCTAAATTATTCTTTGATAAAAATGAGTAAATATGATTTTTGCTTTAAATTATTAAAGTTTTGATTTAAATTATACATTTTAAATTTAATTTTTTTTTCTTAAAATCTAAAATGATTCAAGTTAAAATAATAATAATAATAATATTTAATTTTAGACAAATGTGTTTAAAATTTAATTCCTCTCTTCCCCTGTTTTTTAAACGATTTTGATTTACCATTGATTTGGTGAAATATTGTTATAACTACTTTTGATATTAAAAAATCTTAATGTAAAATAATTACATAAACAATATTCAAAATACTTTTAATAAAATAATTTCTACAGTGAAAAAAAAAAAAAAAGTTTATAATGCTGAAACTAACTAGATATCTGTACAAAAGTAATGAAAGGCTACCATGGAGAAAAAAAAATCTAAAAATCATTGTAAATGATTCTTTAAAAGTCATTCAGAATATATTAATTTAATAATAATTAATAATATATTCATTTAATAATAATAATAAAAAAAAAAAAAAAAAAAAAAAAAAAAAAACAGGTTTTTACTAGCTGAAATTCACATTGCATATATATTTCTTTAAAATATGCATATAAACGATATTTAGAAAAATAATAATAATAATAATAATAATTTGCATTAAGGGAAGAAGGCTTTTTAAAACTGCATATCTTGTAATGTTAAAAAATCAATTATTTTTTATTTCATTATATATATGCATGATATGTATGACAGAAAAAATAAGAAATTCTGAAACACATGAATTGTAAATAAATGACTTGAATTAATTGTAAAAAGATGAATGTTCGTGCCTGTTACTTAAAGAAAATAGAAAAAGGGACAAACACACAAACATACATTAGCACATAGACTGCACAGATTTTAAGAAAAGAAAAAAAAAAAAAAAAAATCAGAAAAATTTCCCTGAGAATCTGTACAGCTTTCCCACACACTCATATGTGCACTTTCTCATTAAAAAAAAATTTCACAGTCTATGCTAAACATCACATAATAAATACAAGGAACTAATAGGAAAATATCAATAAAAGATGAGCAGCCTATGCCAAAGAAAAAAAAATATACATATATAAATAAAGCTTTATAAATTAAGGAGGCTAACAGTTAAGAAAAACATGAATAAAATTCAAAATTAATTTCTAAAATTTTTTAAAATCTATTTATTTTTAATTATTATTGTAAAATATGGAATGTTTTTAAAACAATCTTTAAAAAAAAAAAAAAAATTGTGTTATAAAGTATTAAAAATGTCAGAACATATTTGTAGTTACGAGAGAGGTGTGAAACAAAATACAATAAACATTTGACGCTGCTAATTAATCGATTTTGTTCAAATTTAAAAACAAAGAAACAAAATTTAATTTTTAAAAACAATACAATAACAATATAAAAATGAAAAAGTAATATAATTTTGAGCATTTATGAACTATTAGTTTAAAAAGTAGCTTATTTAAGTAGTGCAATTTGTTCTTCAGTATTTTTTCTCATGTTCTCATTTCTAGAATAAAATTTAATTTATTTGAGATTTTTGTTATTAAAAAACAAAATTATACTAATTTTTATAAAATATAAAACGATCAAAAAATATTTAAAAAAAATTAGATTATTGCATTGAAGTGGTAACAAGTGCATTGCAACTTTTACAAATTGCCAATTCATCAAAATATACATTTTTCGTTTTTGCATCGATCAATCAAACATTTAAGAAATTTAAAAACAAGTTCTAACAAAATTTACTTTGAGAAAAATTAAAACAAAGGGAACATACATTTCCATAAAACATATAAAGACTAAAAGTGATCACTGGCCACAATGTCAATTTTTTCATAAGTAAGATAGAACTATACAATTCTATTTTGAGTTTCTTTAATTATCACACATGCTAATCTCTACAGATGCCTCACAGAATTTTTCTTTAAATAATCATTTATGATACTAACATGTTTTTAAGTATAATAACATGCATGTTTCTTTCTCTTGCTTTTTATTACACATGATAGATACTAACATGAAATTTCTCAATTTTAGAATACAGTGAGTAAGAAGATGCTGAAAACAGTTTTGAAGGGTACAAAGTGTCCTCCCACGATGCTTCAGATATAGAATTTGTGTAAAATGTTGAATTTTTTATTCATTTTCATAGCTGCTAGCGTAGTAAGTCTTTCCAAATTCCAGGAGAAATCAGAGTGACATATTGAAATTTTTCAGTAAAAAAGCCTGACTGACGAAGAACAGACAATTAGACACAAATGACGAGAAGTTCACTCACAGTTTGATTTCTTCCACAAAGGAAAAAGAAAGAAGAACGAAGTTTGGCAAAATAAAGCTGCATCATCTTTGTCAGTGTTATCACCAAGTTCAAGAAAACGTGGTCTCGAAGAAGTTCAGATATTTTAATTTTTTTTTCTTCTCATGAAAGGCACGAAAGGTTATTTCATTAAGTCAGTGTCCATTTGAGGTTAAAGACGATTCCTATGATTTGGAGAGGCATAGAGAACACCTTGATATAAAATACCATTGACTTCCATACTGATAGTAATGGAAGCATCTGACTGCAGCCTCCCATCAGGACCTGTAAAAATGAAAAATGCATGATTAAAATATTTAATATTTTTAAAATATTTTTATATTTAATATTTTTTCTATCAGAATTTGCTGACTGATGATGAAATACCACACTAACCTACATGAAGCTATGATCAAAGTTTAATGGAGATTATCTCTTACAATTTCTCATACCTTTGTTTTTACCATCAGAAAGCTATCCGTAACCGAAATATTAAAACTTGAAATACTATTAATCGAACTTTTAATAATGGCAATATAACTAAAAAAAATCAACTTTTATTTTAAAAAAATATAAATTAAGATTTTTATTGATTTTTTTAAACTAAGATATTGGTATAAAAAAACAAAAAAATCAGTTTTCTGCTAATAAGAACGAAATTTTGAAAATTATATAGCAGTAATGAATAATTCAATATTAAACCTTCACCCCACCTTCTCGTAAATAGGTTAAACATGGGATTGCAAAGTCAAAACAAAGCCTATGTTAGAAAATCTTCAAGCATACTTAAAAAACTATAGAGAATCTAATAAATTTTAATATTTTTGATTCATTAAATTTCATGTATAATACAGTAGTAATACATAGAGATAGCATGGAATATTTTCTTCCTTATAAAACAGGTACTAGCAAGGCTTCATAAGCGTTAGTTTCGCATCACGTCGAACCTCTTTGAATTTGTAACGATGACTGTATACATTTTTCGCCCAATAATAAAAAGACCTCATTATAATGGGGTTCAGTGCAAATGGCAAACAAACAATTGAATAGTTAAGTGTTTACTTGCGATTATTATTTAAAACTGAAAATTTCTAAATGCACTTGAAAATTATTCACTTATGTTTGATTCAGCTTTATACCCGTACAAATTGAAAACAAAAAACACACTGATGCGTAAATTATTTAACAGCGCGGTTATGTCTTATGTGTCAGCATGTCATACTCTCTCTGATGAGGTATAGCTAGCGCATGACTAACAAACTTTTGTGAACCGAACGTTTTCAAATTTTATGATCCCATTCGAAGAGTGAAATTGTAAAATTTATCAAGAATATAGTGAGCAGGGGAAGGGGGAGGGGGCAAGGAAACAGATGCTCTCCCATTACTGATTTAAAATTGAAGAAAAATACTTCAGTAGGTCTGTAGATCAATAATCTAATGATTTTTATTTATTTATTTACTTATCGGTTTTTATCCTGAAACATTTTTTTTAACAGGCAGATAGGTCTAATGAAAAAAGTATTAGATCGAAAAATGAGTCTATTTTTGCTTTTGTTCCCAAATATAAATAAAATTAGTACATTAATAATAGCAAGGGGATTTTTATTTCAAAAACTTATATGTATAAGAGAAACACCGTTGAGTTACAGGGAAAACCTGAGATTTAAACCAGATAAAATTTTCGTGCCCAGGGCACAAATCCCCAGTGCCCATGCGATAAACAAGCCCTGGACGTATACACATGTCTTGACCATAAAACTGTTTAATACGCCCCACCAATAAAATTGCATAATGTATAATCCCAAAAGCAAAAAATTGTTGACGAAAAGAGAAAATGTTTATGTTCTTGCACATTTAATCCTACCCACAAGCAAAATATATTCATTTCATCAATGCGGCGGACTCATTTTCTGTGCATTTCATCTTTCAATGAGAACGATTTTTTTATGCTGGTTTTTTTATTGCTGCGATATCGAATGGTTAAACATGGTTTTCTGCTGCTCAGTTAAAAAAAAAAAAAAAAAAAAAAAAAAAATGCGTAAAAAAATAACAGTCGGGAAAATTCTTCACTTCAAACTACTCTTTTGAGAAAAGACTAGCTAGTAAACGAATGTATACATTTTTGTCAGTCTAAATATCTTTTTTTTACTATGGATTATCTCCTTACTTGCTGCACAGACAGATTCCCACAGGCAAAATTTATTGCAATTCTGAATGCAAAACATGTGTCGAATTTGACGATGAAAATAGTGCATTATCTAATACGTAAGTACAGATTTTCTTTCCTTATAAACAATATTTTAATGTACATTTTTAATATAGAAATCTTAAAACAGCATTTTTTTTTTTTAAATCGTACAATATTCTTTCAAGGATTTTTTTTATGCTGATGCTGTTATATTAAATAAATTTTATTCGTATTTTATTTTTTATTTTATTTATTTATTAATTATTTTTTTTACTTAAGGAAAATGTAGAAATCACTTATAATGCAACTGCCTTTGAAAACTCAAAATTTTACTCGCTTTATTGATTATCAAATTTCATATTATCAACCCTGCATCTACAGAACTTTTCTCTCTCTCTCTCTCTCTTTTTTTTTTTTTTTTTAAATGATTCATTATTTTATGCTATAAAAACTATAATTGTGTATGGAATGCTTTAAATTTATTAGTAAGTTATTTTATATAATTTATTTCATCATTAGTAAATAAAATGCTTTAGAATCTGTAAAATGATTTTTTCTCTTCTTGGAACTAGTTCTCTATGAAAAACTCTTGTCCCCGCTTGTTATATTGAAATTGGGGACATTATGCAATTCAATGTCCTCACTTTGCCTTTATAAAATTTAGTCGCCTTATGAAATTTTTTTTTTTTTTTTTTTTTTTTTTTATAAAATATTGTATATAGTATTTATATCATACACATTATATCTGTACTAATAAGTTAGGCCTAGGAGTGGTAAAACGCTCTTGAAAAAGAGAGAAAAGAGACTAAAATGTCTAAAAAGGAGACTGAAAAGAGACTAAAATATTTAAAAAAGAGACTGAAAAAAGGCAAGTTTTTCCTAATAAATGAATATTACGAACAAAGATGTAAAATTAATGTATATACTGCAGTGGCATACAATGGGGAAGGTGGAGGGAGTGAGCACCCTGGGCCTCTGATCATGAGGGGGATCTCCGAAGAAACTTAATCTTTAAGTATATATAGATATATAGTGAAACTGTCGTGCCATTATTTTCTTCCCTTCAATTCCATTTTAAGTTGTAGGTTTCTGTCTAAGGAGCTTTAAAGTGTAAAATGTGACCATAGAGCGACAACTCCAAAACCAAAAGAAAACTCATCTATATTTCTGCAAATCCTAAATAAGGCAGGGCAAATGAGGCCACCAGTGAGAATTGCGTCCCTGGCTTCTACAGTTGTAAGTCTGCCACTGATATACTTTTTTTTTTTTTTTTTTTTTTAAATATTTTACATGGGGGAAAAAAATGTGTACAATGCATTGTTTACAAAACTCAATGTCAGCTTGCATCGTATGTAAGAAAAACTGTCTTTGTAACAAAATTTATAGTGATACCAGAACTACAAGTATTTGCAAAATCTTACAGAATCCAAATGTTTACAGAATTGTTCTATGGAAGTTCTAAATTAAAATGCATCCCAGATGCTGCTAAATTCTAATTCCTGAATACTGAAATAAGAATAGCATGTATGTTACTTATATGTAAAATAATTTTTAATAACACATAAGGTACTGGTACATATATAACGAGGTGGGGGATTCACCAAAAATCTTACCAGCCAGCAATATAAAACTGGAAACTTAAAACAGAATAACAGTTGCATTACATGTGCTACATGATACACCCATTAACAAAATTTTCTATGCCAACCTGCAGTAAAATGAAATTTAATTGTGACCTAAAAATGTTTGTCCAAGTTTGCTACTTTAACAGGTAGCAAAAACTCGTAAAATAAGCAAAATTTGTATTTACAAAAAAAAAAAAAAAGTATTATAGAAATTTAGTAACATAAAATATGTTTTAAGCTTAGCATTTCTTTTTAAACTGTTAAATAAATTGATTTACCTATATTCTGAATGAAGAAAACGAACTTAAATTTCGTGATTACTTCATTGCCCTTTGCATGTGGTGAAGGAATAAACTTATCGCACCATGGCAAGAAAAGTGACACAAGTAAAAGAATAGCAATTTTGAGTTTACATTAAAAAATATATATGATGTGCCCTCAACGTGCAACCTTTTTTCTTGAATCTAATTTTCTTTTTTTTCCCTGTATTTTACATTCTATACAATACTTTTGACATCCCTCTTTAAGAGTTAAAATCTATTACATTGATCTGAAAGTGAATCTTTGAGGAAAAATAGGTAAAGAAAAAATATCATTGGAAAAAGCATGAAAAAAAGCTAGAAAAGAGACTAATTGAACAAAAAAGAGACTAAAAGAGACAAATGTGAAAAAAAGAGACAAATAGCTAGAATAGCTAGCCACTCCTAGGTCTGATAAGTATAATGGATTTAAGTCCATATTCTTGATTTTTCAGGAGACGAAAAATAAAGTTAAACTAACTAAACACTAATCAGAAGAATCGATTAGGAAAAGGGGATTATGTTGATTTATAGCCTTTATACCATTCAATGATTGTCAACCTTCACTTAATAAAGGGAAAACATTGAATTAAATATTTTATACCAAAGATTAATGCTAGATTTCAGACTTTAATCTTTTTTTACCAACGGATTTTATCAAAGACTAAATGACATGGATTTAAATCCTTTATACCAATCGATAGAGAATTCTTTTCTGAGTCTGACTACGTACTTAACTCAAAATCGACATTTTTGGACTTAAATCCTTTATACTTATCAGTACAGATATACACATATGATATAAATGTGTGTTACAAATTCAGACTAAAAAATAGGCTACAGAGAAACCAAGAAAAAAAAAAAAAAAATCGTACCTCGATTACTAGAAATTTTTAGATGGGCATGAGGCATAGACCTCTGAGTGAACCTTTCATCTTCGAGCAGTCTCTTCGTCGTAGACATGTTACTTTCTTCTTCTTGGGGCTTCCTTTTCATGTTAAGAGGCTTTTGGTCATTGTTATTGTTATTCGAGGAATTTCTAGACACCTCGAGATTAAGGGCTTCCTGCTGTGGCATCACCATGGGGTTAGGGGTGGACGGGATGCTATTGCAATTGTCTTCCTCACCTGAAACGCAAAAACATTACAATTTAAATTTTTTTTAGTTTTTTATTTATTTTTTAGTTTTTTAATTACAAAAGATATAATAAAAAAATATATAATATTAATGAAATTAGCAACAGTGTATATTTTATGAGATTTGTTGTACTTTTTCATTTGTTGCAGTTTCAATTACTTATTTTACTGACGCAACTTTCGTCAAAGATTAGTCATCAATGAACAAAAACTATTTTACAGGGTCAGCGCTGGACAATAGTGTATTTTTTATGAGATTTTTCGTATTTTTCATTCAGTAAATGTGAGAGATTTAAAAGGGGACGATGTTTTTAATTATAAAGTAAATTTCTGTATACGATATACCAGGTATTTTTTTTTATTATTATTTATTATTATCTAATATTTTATCTATTAAGAATGTGAATGGGGCAAACTTTTAAAAAACTTTTCACAACTTTGAAATTATGATATAATAGTGAATTTTTCAATCAGTTTATAAACTGTAAATTGTGTAGGTTTTCTAGTTAAATTTCCAGTAAAATTTATTTTAAAGTCAAACTTTTATGATAACAGGTAAAAGACAAAAATTTATCGAAAAATCTACTCAAGAAAAATTCCCCGCAATATATAAACAATAAAAAAAATTAAAAAGTACTTTGATTTTTTATTATTCTATTACGGAAAGATACTACAAAATGCACTATTATCTTATCTGATAATGCGAAAAACAAAGAGTCTTTAAATTGCACAGTTCGGAAAATGACGCTTAATCCATGCATTGGCAGAAAGTCTTATCCCATCCTCTTGTCGACAACCCTTTTCATCCGCCATTTGCAAGTGCATTATACGAGTTTAAATTAATTGCGCAAAAAAGACAAACAATATTTTATTTTGAGAACTATCGTTGTGGATCGACTACTAATAAGAGAGCAAAAGCACAAAAATTAAAATTATCCATTCTCGATAACGTCTGCTTGAAAAGTTATCCATGTACAGCGTTTAATGGAACAATATAAAAGCCAGCGGGATATTATGACATTTTGACATAGAAGAAATTGCTATGTACACAAAAATCTCGGCATAATATTGAGTAGCACATAATTATACGCGATCTCAGAAATAATTAAAAAAGCGATGCATATAAACGTGAACGAAATGCAGAAAGGTTATTTTTTTCAATGGGGGGAGACATAGAAACTGAATTAACTGAGCACGTTTACAGAAAAAATTCCCAACCCGCCTCTTCATTTAATGAAACGCAGTTTCAATTACTTCTTTTACTGGCCCAACTTTCGCCAAAGATTAGTCATCAATTAACAAAACTATTTTGTTGGGCCAGCTTTTCTATGTATAATCCAGAACAAATTCAGGTTCATTCATCATTCCCAATGCTAGAGCAACAGGATGCAGGTTTCCCCTGAGTATGACATAAAATAAATTGGGTGCACGACAGGCTCTGGGTTCTCATTTTTCAATTATCAATCATTCCTCTCTCCAACGCTGCCCAGCCGTTCTTTTCTCCCCGGACGGCAGGAGGTTAAGATCGTTGACGGTAGATGGCAGCAGCATCCATGAAAAGTGCACTTCATCGGAGAGTGAAAGGATTAAGTTGAGAGTGGTAGGATGAGGATGTAAAGAGAAAGGTTGGAAAGTAATTGGTGGCATAACAATGCCCCCTCTTTCCTCTCTTCCTCACCCCTCGGGTCTCTTCAGAACGGTGATGAAAAAGATGGGGATTATACTTTTCACTTTCACTTCGACGGTGCTTCTAGAGTAGTTGAATTAAATGCATCCAAACAGAAGGCATTGAGTTTTAATATAGATGTGTATGGGATAAGCGCTGCTCTTCCGTCAATAACATGTGCTTTTCGTTCATTAAGTTCAGGAAGGATATGCGGAAAACTTTTTTTTACTAATAAGTTTATTTTAAAAACAAGAGCTCGACTAAAAACAAATTGATGAAAACTTATTTATTTTTTAAACAAAGCATGCTTCAAGAGAAAGGAAAAAAACAATGGAAAATTTAAGTGAACTATATAAAATGATGTAGTACAAAAAATGACTAGAGAAGGAAGGAGAAAAAGTACACCATTTTAAATGTTCGTTTAAACAAAATGCTTACAGACAAATACTTTGATGTCGTGCCTACAATATCTACTGAATAATAAATTCTTCACGCTATCTATAAAAAAAAAAAAAAAAAAAAAAAGCTCAAGAATTAATAGCCATTAACCCTTCAACTGCTCCTACTGCATTAGTCAGAATTATGCAAAATTTGATGCAATGTAGGCTTAATGAGTTAAAAGTCTCCCCAGACATAAATAAATTAAAAAATAAAATAATTTTCAAATGTACTCAATAAGGAACAGGTAGTAAGTTCGAAATGTTTAACTGTAAAAAATCTAATTCCATTGTTTTATATTTCTACAAGTGTGAATATATATAATGAACTACCTGTTTTTATTTTCCAGTTAGTAAAAAAGACTAGTCTGCTAAATTTACTTTATTGTAAAAAAACAAATGCACTTTTTTTTTTTTTTTTTTTTTCATTCGACGAAGGGATTTATAATTTAAGTGCAATAGAAACATGATGTTTAGCTTCCTTTTTTTTCTTTCTAGCATTTAAAAAACTAAAGTTGATATTTATGATTTATCATAAAATATTTTAAAACCTTCACACCAAACTTATGATATATGAAAGAGTTTCGAAAGGGCAAATAAATTGTTTTAAATATCGCATTCCCTTTAAATTACATCCCATCAAGGCCGAGACCAGAAAAAAATTTCGGAGAGTGTTCAAACTTAAACATACTGTTAAGTGTTGAAAATGAAGCATAGTTCAAAAAATTTCCACAAATTTAGGGGAAGGGGGGGGGGGTTAAACACCCAACACCCCTATTCCTCCTTCCTGCATCCCATACAGCACGTTTTTCCGCAAGATTTCCTTCACAAATCCTGGTGAGGACGGGACATTCCGAGAAAATCCTTGGAAGAATGGGCTCTATTTTGGATTATCTGTCAGCTTTGGTCCTGTATAACAAACTGTTGTCTATGGACCAAATTACACTACAAATAGTGCAAACTCAAATGAATAATATATATAATAAACTGCGGCCCCACTAGTGGTCAAGCGGTTCTGCGCTCAAAGCTGGTAGACGGGAAGTGGCGGGTTTGATTCCAGGTCGAGCTCGTTGACCTAGCCGTTCAACGTTTTCAGTGGTTTTCTCCGAAACTCACGTAAATACGGGCTAGGACCCTTTAGAAAAACTGACCATTTTCCCTATAGGCGTAGTACTCAAGAGTAGTCAATCAGATTTATCCCACACAACCACAACATAAGAACTGATTAGACACTAACAAATTAGGTTATGTTCTAATAAATAATATTTTATAAATCTTAATTGCTTTTCAGTGTCTGCAAAATTCCTTAATTGATGAGTTATCACGTAAAGATTATAAATTTTTAGAAATAGTTCGTAATTTGATTCAAAGCAAACGATTTCAGTTAAATTTAGATGAAAGGTAGATTCAGTCGTATAACAAGGATTACAATAAATTTTCGCCAAAGTACATTCGCTAAAATAATCTTTAGATAATATATATAGATTTTATTCTCATATTTACAGAAAACTATTTTAAATATATGAATGAGAAAAATAAAATAAATTAACATATTGCAGAATTTACCTAGAAACATTTTCTATGAGTTTTCAGCTGTAATTTAGTTTTTTTTTTTTTTTTTTTTTTTTTTTTTTTTTTTTTAAATAGAAATAATAATTAAGAAATATAACATAATTACAAAATCATATTTTATAAACAATATTACATCATATGCACGCAAATCCAAAATATATTTATTACGTGTACTAGAGCAAACATTTATGAAAATATTTCAATCCCATTTATGAATTATTTATTTCGGAAGGGAGAGCATTTCCTGATTTATAAAAAAAAAAAAAAAAAAAAAAAAAGAGAGAGAGAGAGAGAGAGAGAGAGAGAGAGAGAGAGAGAGAGAGAGAGAGAGAGAGAGAGAGAGAGAGAAATTACTTGAATATATACCGGGAAAAAATAAACGGCAGTATATCGGAATATACTTGATTTTAGAAAATTTGTGATTGTAAAAAATTAATTATATATAAACGTAAGTTTTATTTTCCTTTAAACAAGTATTTCCCAAAGACTGTTTGTATCGCATAAGATATTTTAAACGTTTAAATAAAATAACGCGGGAGGGGGTTATTTCCTTTTTAAAAATATAATTCTAAAATGCCGTAATATAGAAGAAACACCTTATATACATCATTTATATATCAAATCATCGGACAAAAAAATAAAGTATAGTTATACATGATGCTTATCAAATAAATATACTTTTTTATCCATAATACGAATTTAGTGTCACAAATGAAATTTAATTGAATAACATTTGATGCATAATTTTATACATAATAAAAGCAATGTAATGATGTATATTAATAATATAATTGTATGCTCATACATGAATTGCCTTACTGATAGACGTATTTTACACTACATTTTTTTCTTTCGATGTTCTTATTCCTAAGTATATAGATCTATATTAATTTCTGTGTTAATAAATGTGCATACATAGGAGAGTGAGAGGGAACATATATTGCAGTGCGAATCACTAATCATCAAATCATCAGGAGTAGTAATTACAATTCATAATCAGCAACAGGTTATATACAATGTTCCATGCACAGAACATATTGATTTGAAGTTAGTGTTACCTGCAATCTACATCAGAGGCCTTCATTTATGGCATTTCCTATTCATAGGTGACTGAGTTATTATAATTAATTCAAGTCTATTACGACGTGGCATAATTAATAATATTAATTTATAGGGGAAATTTTATAGAAATCAAATTTTATCTTTAACTGCGCGAGGGGGGGGGGAGGAGAAATAGCATGGCACTACTGCTAATTATATTCTAAAATCTTACATCAGATTTAAATAATAATACAATAGCATTTGGTGTGTTTTACAATGCGGAAATATCTCGTTGTATATATTTTAAACACTGTGATAAGATCAAATCGTAGCATATACCATTATTCATACCCAAAAAATCAAATTTACATGGAATATCTATAATAACACTGCGCTGCGAAATATAAAAATAAAATAAATAAATAAATAAAATAAAAATTTCGAGCCCTGGCACCATTCCTGCTGATTCTTATGTAAAATGACCTCCGAATCTGAATATGACACCCATTTTTGCCTTATCACCCACAGTATTCTCGGGGCACCACCCCTTCTCCCAATATTTATCACTGTTCGGTAATTTTATGGCTATGGAATTTGATTTGGAGAATGGAAAATAATTATTTTAACACTTCAAAAGAAAAAAATATAGTGTATAATAAATAATAATTAATTAAATATAATAAATGTAATTCATAATTTCAGTGTCAAATCCCCCTCTTAATTTTTTTCCTTGCTGCAAATGTTCGTGTTTCAGAATTCTTCTTCACTTTTACAGCCCCTCAGAAGATATTTAACAGTTTAAAAAAATATTTTCCCTCCCTATAAATCAAATTTATAGCCATTAAATTACCGAAAAGTGATAAAAAGTAGGGGGACGTCCTCCAAAAAATGTGGGTAATAGGGCAAAATGGATGTCATATTCGAATTCAGGAGGTCATTTTACATAAGAATTTGCAAAAAATGGTGTTCGGGCCGATTTTCATGTACAGCAGTGTAATTAATAGATTTTGTTACAGTAGTACGTTTAAATTTATATCTAATTATACTTTAAGTTACGAAATTTACAGTACAAATAATTTACAATTTTAAATAAATTAAAATTCTATTACCTAATGTATTTTTTTTTACAATGTTCATAAACAAGAATGTAAATTTACAAAATAATAATAATACGGCATATCAACATCATTGAAATACTGGATTGGCATTTATTTGTTTTTATTTATTTATTTGAAACTCTTGTAGGAGATTTATGAATTTCTGATTTCTTTCTCGCTAGTGAGAAAATTATCTATAGGGAATTTTTTTTTTAAATAACTCTTTATTGCCTAATGCAAGTAATCAAATTTCTGTTTTTACCTTTGGAAAGTAAATGTCGGACGTGGAGGGTTTATTATTACAAAATTTATTTAAAAAAAAATAAAAAAAAAAATTATTTGAGCAAAATAATAGTTTCTAGTGCCATAGTTCTATATTTATATAAAGAGTGACACTCCATAATTATTGATGTATACAGATATAGATTTGATGGTTTAATGTTTTCGAGTTTGCGTGTGGCAACTTCGATTTGCAGATAACTTACTTAGAAAGGTCGCAGGGGTGGAACATGCTACAGTTTCATCGGGGAATTGAGACTTGGTTGAAATGGTAACAGGCTAGAGTGGCAGGTTATTTTCAGGATTTTTCAATATCCACAAAAGCTGTTTATTTGAAAGTGAAAGTTTTGGCATCTCGGGATACAGGCGCTGCCAAGACATCGTCATAAGATCGATTATGAGAACCTTATCCCTGGTTCAAGAAAATGTTTTCAATCTCGGCGCCTTTAATTAATGGCCCGATTGTCAAGGAGACCCCGCGCGCGACACAAAATATTCGAAAGATTATAACCATCCGGTGGGGAAGAGTCCATCTATCAGATTGAGGGGAAGGGGAAAATAAAGTAAATGGGAGTAAAAACAACTTTATCAGATTACTCCGTGTGCTATTTAATCAGGTATTCATGAATTTATCAGGCTCATTTTCTGGCGCGAAACGGCGGGCGCTAATGATCGACCGATTGCAATAACCCTATCGATTCGGTTTTGCAGAAGACGACGGGTAAACGCGCTCGAAAAATCTAAAAATTAAAATTTTCTGCCGCTCTGCGATTGGACGCTCGGTACCTCTCTTCATCTATTAATAAGAAATGCCAATATTTATGTGCCTAATTAGATAACTTTATAAACCCCTATCGCGCGTATGTTAATCAAGAATAACAATATATTTTCGTCACCGCGCTTCCATTAATCCTGCGAGCGTCAAGAAAGGCAAAGCACAAGTAGAAAATTAATGATCGTTTAATGCACAAAATTAGAGAAGAGATAATTATATTTTTCTTCAAGTATGTGTATATGTGTGCGTTGCCTCTAATTTGAATACTGGCGGCGGGGTACAGCTAATTTCTAATTAAATTTTCCCGAATTTTCATATATCTAATTACATATTTCTGAAAAGCGAGCATTTGCGCGGGAGAGAGGTAGGCAGGGGGCGAACGGATGTGTGCCGGCATGGATATATCTTCGCATACAACTCCAATGGATATGTGTGTGAAAGAATAACAAATGCAGTGCAAAACTTGTGCAGACATTTTTGGGCTGCGGGGTTTTATTTTTGGGGTTTCTCACTCACTTCTCTTCTCTTGCGCGTCTTCGTTTTAATCAACACTTATGATTTTACGCAATAAAGTAATTAGGATGGCAACGCCGTGTTCTTCAATTAAAGGGGGACTTCTCTCACGGAGAGGATGCTATTTGCAACACAACCAACGGAACCAATTAAGGGGTGTCAAGGCTTAATGAAAGTTTATTTAGACGCAGAAAACAAAATAGCCCACTGAGTCTGTCAGATCGATGATTGGCGGATCGCTAAAACACCAAATCCAATCGGAAATGAAAGTTCTACAGGATGGGAATCGAACGCGCCTGCCTTACTTTTCAAGGTCACATAATACGAAGTCCTTTCTTAAATCTAGAGTAAAACAAAAGTCACATTTTAAAGATAATTCAGCCGATGTCATTTGAATACCATGAATATTAAAAGAAAATTTCCAATAATAATCTAGCATAAGAAATAGACATGTTCTCAAATAAAGAAAAAAGATAAAAAAAATAAAATAAAATAAACATTGCACGACTGATACAATAAAAACTATCAATTTTTATGCTGCAAGGTTTTAGAGATTTCAACAGGTTGTGTAGGAACATGTTTTGGAAGCTCCGAGAAGTTTTGGGGGATTTTTTTTTTTTTTTTTTTTTTCAAAATTAAACAGGAATTATGAACACCGAAATTTTCAAAATTTCAGGAAAGGGGCAGTTTTTCTATCTCAGGCTAATTTCATAATATTATTTGTAACAGAATTCAAGCAAGATCAAGTTCTGTTTCAAATATATAAGTGTCAACTGTTTGCAGTTTAAAATGAAATCATCATTTAATTATTTTTCTAGTTAAAACTAGTATGTTGGGGCCACCACAAGACTTTCTTCTATATTTTCCTATACAAATTCATTAAGTGTAAATGATTTATTAATTAAAATTATCTAACATGATGAATGTAAATGATTTTAATCTTAGAGAAAACACTAAATATCCAAAGAAAGACATTTTTATTGTCTGGAAATAACATCTTAAAAAAAAAATGCGCTTTCGTAATGGTTATCTCACATCTAAAATTTCGTACAGTTATATACCATAGAAGTTAAGATATAGCCTTCCCATTATCAAGGAATTTTACAGCATAGCAGCGCCACCTATTGGCCGATAAACATCCAAATTGAATCAGCATAATGTATCATAATGGCCTTCTCACATATCAAGTTCTGTTTGATGATTCACAATAGAAACTGAGAGATAGCCTTCCTTTAAACTGCGGAAATAGCTATGTAGCAGCGCCACCTGTTGAGCGATTAACACCAAAAGTTGACAAGCACTAATTTATGTCAAGATGCATCTACATATAAATTTATATGCAATTCTGTTGAGTAGTTCTTGAGATATAGCCTTTCCTTAATTTGCGGAAATCGCTGTGCCACCTGTTGGCCGATAAGCATTTAAATAGAATCAGCGTAATGTGGCCTTTACACATATCAAGTTTTATTTGACTATACGCAATAGAACATGAGATACACCCTCCCCTTAAATTACAGAAATTGCTGCTACCTGTTGAGCGGTTGACACCAAATGTTGATAGGCACTAATTTAGGTCAACGTCCATCTACATACAAATTTATATACAATTCTGAGCAATAGTTCCGGAGATACTGTCGCCACAAAATTTTTGTCTCACACACACAGACAGATGGACAGGCCGACATTTTCTAAAGATGGTCAAATCGTGTTCTAGACCTCTCAAAACATGTAAATCCGTCGAAAACCGGAATTCGAATTTTTTTACGAATCCAATACTTTCTTCTGTTGAATATCGAAGAAAGTAAAAAAGAGAAATAAGGAAAAGCTGTCTGATGACGCATTCACTACTGCCCCCCCCCCTCACCCAAAGGAAGCAGGCAGAGAGCAACTTTAAAATTTCAAATGTGAACTTTCTTTAACTTTCTTTTCAGTCATTTAAAAATGTTAATTATAAATATTTTTAAATAAATTTCTTAGTTAACTAATGATGTCATATCCTTCTGATATCATAATACAAACATGCCAGTTAACTTTATTTTTAAAAAATTTTTAATGTATGTAAATAATAATAATATGCGTAATGTATATCATTCTGTACTGAAGCTGTGTCTCATTTCATTAGCAAGATTTTCTCAATTTTATTTTTATACATAAAAAAAAAAAAACGTATGTTTCCACTTATATATATATAAATTTTAATAAAAATAGATATATTTACTTGTTTATTTATTTATTTTTTTTTCTTTTTATTAATTTTAAAGTTACAATGGGGTTTCTATTTAATATCTTTTGAACCAATATCCGAGTGAATTAATCCGTATTAACCCATATCGTACCAAGCATTGAATTTTTTTTTTTTTTTTTTTTTTTTTTTTTTAATATATATATATATATATATATATATATATGTAATCTTAAATATATGTTTCTTTAAGCCTATGTGTACACACAAAATCAAATCCAATAAATCATAAAGATTTATTGGACTTTTAAATAATACATTGCCTTTAATTTGAATTAAGATATTCAAAAGAATTTATATAAATACCACTCATGCATAGTGTCCTATTTTTAGGACGATGGTGAAATATGGGTTAAAAATCCGGACAGATATAGTGAAAAACTTTCAGCTTTATATATACTCTATAACAAAAAAAGTGACGTACCAAGAAGGTGTAATGCAATCTGGACACAAATTGACATACATACAGGTTTTGATGGAATCAAGCATCAATTCCTCATTATCGTCGATCATATGTGCAACTGGTACTTCAGTGACTTCAAATACCCTTCAAATCAGAGGCGGCTCAGTGGGGTTGAGATCTCCGGATCTCTCTTCCACTGAGGACGTTTGGAGCATCATAAAAAATGGTCCTACAACCAGCTCGGGATTTTACCAATCTAAAGCATCCTTCAGATACTAGCAACGGTGCAGCGCTTCAAAACTCATAAATTATCCATTGTCCGAAAGCGACCCTTGACATTTTGCACACATTTACAATGAAGGGCATTACTTTTTATTGCTCTTTTACAAAAGAGACCCAATTTCGATCGCAGTAGGAGGTTTGTCAGCGAAGAAAATCTCTCTGCTGCTTCGCGTCAATTCGATTCCCACATCAAAGGGATATCAAAAGAAACCGAAGTTGAAGCCAGTCTCTGAAGGGTCCTTAAGACACTGGCAACATACAGCGCGTCAAGACTCATAAATTATCTATTGTCCGAAAGTGACCCTTGAAATTTTGCACACATTTACAATGAAGGACATTACTTTTTATTGCTCTTTTACAAAAGAGACCCCCTTCTCATGCAATTATCGCACTAGGAGGTTTGGGAGCTTCGATTGCTGCGAGCGTCGATCTCCTAAACCAGATCAAAGAAATATCAGTAGAGCCGACTTGCAGTTTTCTTAAGTTGCCAGTCTCTGAAGGGTCCTTAACGCAACAATTGGACAGAATTTGGCACGATATTTCACAGAAGCACATCTGCCAACTCTAGCAATTAATACCAAGCCGAATTACTGCGTACATAAGGGCCAGAAGTGGACCAACGCGTTATTGACTTGTTTACTTTGTGAGGCCCTTTCTCTTGATTAAATCATTTAAATTTTCTGAAACTGTAATCAATTGTTTTTCTCCACATGTACATCACATCTACCAATATTTGTCCCATTCGGACCACCCATTCCACCAATTTTTGACCTCACTTCTTGGTGCGTCTTTTTTTTTTTTTTTTTTTTGTTATAGAGTGTATTTAGATAAAATGAAAAAAGTTTACACGTTCATTCAAGGTGTAATACAATAAATGGCGAAAAAAATCGCTGTCTGAAAGAAATAGTACGACCTGTCGTACTTAAAAAAAAAAAAAAAACCAACAAAAAAAAAAAAAAAAAAAAAAAAAAAAACACTTATTTGACCTATCACATATCTTTTCTTTCCACCCACTGATGCTGCTATCATAAATAAAAATCAAACTGAAGTATAAGGGCACTTACAAATAGGAATATTTAAAAAATATATATTATTTGTTTTCGATAAATTAATAAATACAGGTTAATTATTTTTAGAAAGCTATCTAATGTTTGTAAATTTGACCACCTTCATTTTTCTGAGAGTGGGGTAGGGGGCAGCATAAAATCTTAAATAAAAATTCTTATTTTGTTGTTGGAGATTTAAATATTACTTGAATGCATCGTCATTTTACAATAAAGTCTCAAACTGCGGTTTGTAAGCTAAATTTGATACCAACAATACATCAGTTTTTAAAAGAGGCAAATACATTTATTATTTAATTTAAAATTTTTATTATTTATTATAATAACTTTAGAAGGGAAAAAAGGGGGGTGGGGTGAATAAATTTGTCATCTCATGCATTTTCCATGAAATTTTTCTGCCATAAAAGTTTTATCAATTTTCAAGAACATTTTAAAAATTTCAAAATTGGAAAATTTGATAATCACCAACAATATATATTTAAAGTTTTCAAAAAGTAATAAAAGCAAATTTAATAAATTAAAGTTTGAGTATAAATTATTTTGATATAATTTATTATTTGATATAATGTGAATTAAAAATTTTTAAGCTTTGATCGATCGAAACAATTTATTCATTGTAGTTAAACTTTCTTTTCTTCTTCTTCTTTTTTTTTTTTTTTTTTCAAGCAAGAGGGAAAAGTTAAATATTTGTCAACAAACAGGAATAAACAAACATATCCTATGATTATTAAAACATAGAAGCAGGTCAGAAAATAGTTTTTTTTTTTTTTTTTTTTTTTTTTCCCTTTAAATAATTTGACAAATAAAAACTGTAATCGTTAATTTTAAAGAAAATGTGTAAAGAAAATATTTTAAAATGCAGCAATCATATTTTTAACAATGCGGACTGTTGACCGGGTACAACTTTTTAAAAATAATTCGATAAATAAAAATTATAATAAAGAAAATGTATATAAAAAAAAAATCTTTCAAAATTCAGTAGTCATACTTTTAGAAATATGGTCTGTTAACGGGTTACTTATCTTTTTAAAATCCTGTTTTGCAGAGTCAAGATTTTAGAATCGCGATCCAATGCTCTTTAGACGCTTTCTTGTATTTAACGTTATTAACCACGATATCCATTCATAATTTAGTCCAGATATTGCTTGAGTGAGCAAGAATCAAAGCGTCGGAAGTTCTATTCATCGAACAATTGGTTTACAATACAACACATATATTACATTCTCATATGACACAAACACATACCATTTATTATACCAGAAGATGGAGAATGCAGAATAACATTCCAGGAACATTACTTTAGTGGTATAATAATTCAGGTTACTTTGTAGGTGAATTGTTATTTTAAAGCTGATTTGTTTGATGTTTTGCCATAATGAAAGATTTTTGCAATAGAAAAAAATATACATTTCATCGGCTATACCATTAAAGCAAATCTAACTTTAAACAACGCAATGCATTTGTTTAATCATCGAAGACAAGTTCATATTTCTCTACAGCCAACTTGGAAATTTAATTCTTAAATTTTCTTTACAATTTAAATAATACTATTGATTTAAATCATTTTGAGCTTTTTCTTAATTTGCTTAAATTTATATACACATGTGAATGACATGTGACCTCTGACTTGGCACCACTAGTGGTTTCATCAGGGGTGAAACTACCTAGCATGCAAAAACCCTGAAAACTGATATTTGCATGCAGATAGGGAAGATTTAATTATGAAATATCATATGGCTACCTGTATTAAATGATATTTGCAGAGTTTTTATTACATTATAAAGCAAATTAAACATTCAAAATAAGAAATTTCTGTAAAAACAAAATAATTTATATGAAAATCAGAAACAGCAAAAATTTCAAAAACCCTGAATTCAGAAGTAGCCCCTGAAAAGTTTCACCCCTGTTTCATACTAAAGCTTATATTTCCATTTAATAATTATAAATTGAGCTATATTAGGATTCTTCAATAAAATATACATCCAAGGAACAATTCGTATGGTTTCTGGTACATTTTTTTTAAAAAATAGATTTGAAATTTTTAAATTGTCTCCCCCCCCCCTCCAATTTTAAAGTTTTAATGAATTCATGATCTTCAAAATGCTAAAACTTCTACAGATATTTAAAAATATACTTAATATATATTATGGTTTAATAAAACCTACTTAAAAGAAATAAGGATGACTTTTGAAATTTATTAATTAGATTTTGGGAAGGAACTAATAAAGTGCATGTCTATATAAAAATTTTGGGGAGAAAAAAAAAAAAACATTAATTTTGTTGAATTTTTATTTATTTTTTTATTTTAAAGATATTGGCTAAAATTCATCCTCAATTCTTTAAGTAAGTATGATTAAACATAATATAGATATTTATATATATTAAGTCTTTTCGTTATTATCTGTAAAAGTTTTAGCAGTTTGAAGATCATGAATTTATGAAAAAAAATGGAAACAGAGAAAACCCAATTTTAATATTTCAGATATGTAAAAAATACATCACAAACCATAAGAATTGCTGCTTAAATACATATTTTATTGAACATACCTAATTAAATGGAAATATAAGCTTTTATATGGTGCAATAAATAAATGAATAAAATCAATTGCCTTTAATATTTCTTTGTTGACTCATTACCACAGTTCATGCTAGCATGGTGACAATTATTACCAAACCATCAACAAATGTCGCCAAAATTACACGTATGGACGGCAAATTTATCACCCTTAAAATATTTGTTTATATGTTTTAATATAATAGAAAAAATAGATGTATGCAAAGATATTTTGATATTAGCAAAATGTCGATAAAAACCCTTTTAAAAATCGAAATGTATGTACATTTTAAACAAGCTAACAGAAATTCTGATTGTTTGTCCGGCAAACGTTAACTCAATAATTGACTGTAGAAATATTACTCTAAAATTTCTACAATGCGTTAATTCTTTCCTACTGCCCACATGCCTACTTTTTTTTTTAATGGCTTGAATCAAAATACATGTTACATGCTTTTGCAAATTATTATGTTTGCTTATTTGCTTATCTTTTACTATCAGGTTTTCGGTACATGCAAGTTCTCATAAATTTGTCTAAAAAAAATTCTTAAAATTAACTTTAAAAATTAAGCTTTTCCTATATTTCCAGAAATTAGCGTGAGCCCTAGTATATGATAATTTTCTTATTTCTGCTTACAAGTTTACATTTTTTAACGACCAAATTAGGTGGTTATTTTGGACCTCTAATTTTTTTTTTTTTTTTTTTTTTTTTTTTAATCTGTTTTTTCTGACCCTACTTATCACTTTAGTTTATTTTTACTCGTTATATAATATATTCACATTCCAAACACATAGACCTTTACTCATCTGAATTGCTTTTAGACTAAAGAAGAAGCTTTAAAAAAAAAAAAAAAAAAAAAAAAAAGAGGAAAATTTTGTGTAATTATTTATTTTTTAACTGATAATGAAAAAAAAAAAAAAAAAAAAAATCATTTAAAAACATTGCAACGCAAATTCAAACTTTTCAAAATGAACCACACTTTTTTTTTTAATGAAAAAAGAAAAGAAAGTAAAAAAGAGCGTCTTTCTTAATTATTTCTTTATTAAAAGTTATTAAAGTAAAAAGTCCCTAGTGAACAAATTACTATTAAAGAGAGAAAAATGGGGAAAAAACGAGAAAGAGAAAAATGACAATGAATATCAAAATACATGCCATATAAATAATTTAAAGAATAATAATTTTTGCAAACTAGTTTTAAAAACTTTATCCCCCCTCCTTTTTTTTTTTTTTTTTTTAATTCTACTGCCCGTCATTGTATTTCCTAAAAGAAGCTTAGTACGCAAGTAATATTCGACTTCGATTAGAAAGCTAAAAACATAATCTCATATCGATTAGAGTAATTTTCTATCTATCCCACTAAAAATGTACAGATTAACTCGGAGGGAGAAAAAGAAAAACGGGGCAAGAAAATTAAAAAGGAAAAAAGAAGAAAAGAAAAGAAAAAAGACAGAAAGAAAATTACTTTTATTTCTAAAAACCGTAAAAGAACATTAGAAGATATTCTAAACTTCTGTTAAAGAACTTAATACTTCAGTTTAAAAATTCATACAACTTCATCAGCACCAGATTGTTTAATACGCCAAAAAAGATAGTCAAGGATTAAAAAAAATTTCATTTTCTTAAAATTTTTACGCGATTACGGGGTACCGGCAAATTCAAAAATTTTTACTTTCTTGAAAAACGGGATCCGAAAGATAATCCGTTAAAAAGACCTAAAACACCAAAAAACTTACCTGGAGCAAAACTTCGCGGCATTATATATTAAACTCAAAGCAAAAAGAATACACGCATATTGTTTATAATAACACGAGACAAAAGAACAGGAAAAGTCGCCTTTCATTGACAATTTTTTATTCCACACTCACAGGGGAAGACTTGGTAAAAACCTGATAGAAAGGTGGGATAATCTCTTATTAAATTTTTATTCTGAAGCACAAAGAAGTTGTTAACAGCTTTGCATACTAATTACCCTAAAACGTCTTGAAAAATCTTCCAAAAAAATTACAAGGGGGAAAAAGTGGGAAAGAAAAATTAAAAATAAAAGAGCTGAAATTGATCCGTAGCCATTTTTCGATAATTTTCTTTAGCGTGATACAAAAGCCATGATTCCTGTATACCTACTTCTATAATCCTGTATTCAATTAACTTTTTGTAACCCTAAACAAAAGCCGGTATTTCTTATATGTTAGCAAAACGAAAGGGGGGAGGGAGATGATAAAGGGGATGGAAGGCAGAAACAAGTTGCAAAGGATGGCGGCAGAATTTGATGAATTTTTATTTTTTACTTTTCTTTTGAATTTTTTCCTTTTAATGATACCGAATATATCCACTGATATTATATTTTGGCAAACTAATTTTCTTTCTATAATTCATATACTTTGACAGAGATTGATATGAAAATTCATCGCCAAGATTTCGCCAAATACATAAGCGATAAAAAAAAAAAATATATAATAAAATGAAATGAAAGTATATTACTAATTATAGATTTAAAAAAATTTAGAACAACTATTTAAAAAAAAAAAAAAAAAAGTTTAATATTTCATAATATTTTATTTTTGGAGATGTTCTTACGAAATTCTGTTATAATCTGCCTTTATTAAGATATCAAAATGTTAAGAAAAATAAAACCACTACAATAAAAAGGTATTTTGTAATTTTTTTTTTTTTTTTTTTTTTGTACAGTTTAACAGAATTTAATATCTCAAAAGAGTAAAGTAAAAATTGAATAACAATGAAAATCAATTTATATTTGCGTAAATAATTTTACATGTAAAATATTGTTTAATACAGCTATTAGATTTTTTAAACGTATATAATAGTAACAATCATTTTAATATATATATATATATACAAAATAAGTATTTTTCAAGCTTTTTTACTGACTTTGCATTATAATTTGATGTATTAAAATTTGATAAACAGCTAAACAGAGTTTTTTTTATTATTATGATTATTAAATAAAATTAGGAATGTTTTCTTCACGCATAAATAGAAAGAAAGAAAAAAAAAAATGTACGCCTTAATTTATATTTATACGTGGCTCAAAGTTATGCCAGGAATTATGTATTTATATCCGAAAAAAAAAGGGGTAAAATAATACAAAAAAAAAAAAAAAAAAAAAACTAAATTCATTGACAGTAATGTACTATTATTATGCATTACAAGGGGGAAAGTGGGAGAAAAAAAAATTAAAAATAAAAGAGCTGTAATTGATTCTTAGCCATTTTTCGATAATTTTCTTTAGTGTGATACAAATGCCATGATTCTTTTATACCAACTTCTATAATATATAATTCTACTTTTATAATTGATAATTCTAATAATTAATAGCTTAATAATGAAATAAAATTGCACCATTGTTTAAGCTTACACACTGAAATATCTATGGACATTTTTGCTTTCTATTTATTTCCTAAGCATTAAATAGGTTTTTTTTTTTTTTTTTTCCCTTGCTGACAAATTTTTAAATTAAAATTCCATGGGATACCTATACCATTTCTATACCTATATCATGAAAACTTTCCAAGCAAGACCAGTTTTTACTTCAGTATTTTTAAAAAATTGTACTACCTTGTTTCGATTAAAACAGAAATAATAATCGATTTATTAAAAAATCTCTTCTCTCTCTCTCTCCCCCCCCCCCTATCTCCTTACCTAAAGATTTGCACTAAAAAACGTAGTTTTGTTCATTTTGTATACTACGGTAATGCTATTTGCATATAATTAGAAATTTAAGGAAGTTCAGAGAAAATAATAATAATAATAATAAGATATTGAGATAAATGATTCAACTGAGTGTATAGAGGAAGGTCATCATAATCATTCTAGAGAAAAAGTGGGGGATGCAAAATTCCTTAAGAAGGTAATTTTTCAGTATTAATGTTTATTTCCACCACGGATTAAGAGAGTCTAATCCGTGATTTCCACAAAGAATTGGCCATAGAAATTTTTATCGTCCACGAGAGGGGGCGGGGATTCTCCGAAGTAGCTCTTGGATAATATGAAAACATGTAAGCAGTTAACATGCGAGAATTGCGTGCATTAAATGACAATAAATATGAATACTATTTTTTACACCTATAAATTAAACTGGAGAAATATATTAACGCACAGCCTATAGAATTACCAGTTTTTTTACCATTGTTTCATCATTTGACAGCATGGGAGAGGAAGGGGGGGGGGATGAACTAGTAGGACTGTTACACGACACTTGATTGCAATATACATTTCTTCAAATACTACGAGTGGTAAGCCTAGAATTTATTGTTAAAGAATAGCGAGAGATTGCCAAAAATGGCACAACCCAACTCGTAACTCAATCGAGTGGCGGACCACCAAATAGAAGGAGTGACAGTCACGAAGTAAGAAGACATAGGTGCCCTGCGGACCCTACGAATCACTTTTTTTTATTAAGATTTTTCTATGAAGATCCGTGATTTCTCCAGTGATGATGCACTTGAAAGGTTTTTTCTTAATGTTGCAAATCATAATTGTTTCTTTCACCGTAATTTCAATCTTACTTTTTTTGGGCAACATTCCCCCTTTTCCCCACATCGCTCTCTATATAATGTATTAAATCTAAACGCGTGCTTAGAAGAAATTTTATCACGTATATTGGAAAGGGGTGGCATTACATAATACGAAATCGAAAGAATATGTAATGGGATTTTATTTGTGCATGATCGTGACTATTGCCTACCCCTCAATCAATGTAAAGTTGAAGGACAATATAAAAAATTAACACATTAGCCAAAATGGAATGCATAAAAACCATTTGGAAACTTTATGCTGTTGTTTAATCGAAATGCATTAACGGAGGATATGAAGTGTTTCATAAATGTAATTTTTCTTACCATTAATGTCAAATTACACAGCTGCTTTAATGATTTTTCCCCCCTTCTTCTACTCGTAAATTCAATAGTTTAAAGGGCGTGGTACTAATGTCATTGATGAAATATTAAATACTTTATTGCCAATCACAGGCAATAATATTAAAGCAATCACGTTTTTCCCTCTCTTACCGTTAGAGAAGCTAAAACAGGACCTTCACCTTACAACAAACATATGCAATCATTTCAGAAATGCGCTGTTAATCTTTTCTGTTAACGAATCCACATTAATTTATGAATCTTCACATTTTGATTATTAAAATTATATTACTAGTAATAAAAATTCTTTGTCTGCACTCATTCAATTTCAAACGCATTCATTTATTTATTTATTTAACCACTCATTTATTTTTGAAAGAGATTTTCCTCAATTACAATAGCTCGAAAATGATCATAGTTAAAAGAAATACAAACGAAAGAGTTATTATAGATATATTATTAAATCTAATAAAATCTTCTGTTTTTCTCTATATAACGAACATCCTAAATTATAAACGATTACCCATTTTCTTTAAAAAAAAAAAAAAAAAAGAAAGAAAAAGAAAAATTTCAATAATGGAGAGTATAAACAGGATTCAGATTTTTTTTTTTTTTTTTTTCTTCTAGATATAAAATGCATTTTAAACACGTGCAGTATATCTAAATAAATTTATTTATTTATTTTATAAAAAGCATCACGCAAGATGTTAATATTGTATAGGCGTTTTTTTTTTCCTTTCTTTCTTTTTTTTAAACCATACACACAATCACTGTTCTGTAATTTATGTGATTAATTTAGATTTGAAAGTTTTTTTTTTTTTTTTCCCTAAATAAACTTTGAAATTATATGATTTTAGGATAAGAGCAGAAAATCTATTTTCTTAAACTGACTTTTAAAAGGAGAGGCGAAATCGTTTACCGGAGTTACCCTACCCTAAATATCACAAACGTTTTTTGCGAAAGGTAAATGATTGGCTGGACAAAAGGTTCTATTATTTGGTTGTCTGGTTGAAAAGATTTCTTCGACTTTCAAATTAACGCTCCGATCATCTGAAATAAGAAGAATAAATTACACATATTAATTTTCTTAGTCCTTGAAAATCCACCCAACATTTATGTTTTTATATAATTAAGAATAAAAAGAGAAGTTTAGATTTATAGCTCAAGTTCTGAAATGAATAATTTTCGTAACTTAACAGATAGGAGGTCATAGAGACATAGCTTGAAGGAAATTGAAAATAAACATTACAGAGGGCTGAACCCCTTAAATCACAATCGTTGCAGCCATGTTTCACTCCAAGACAGCTCTATCAGAAGAATACAGTGAAAGAAGCACATGAAATACAGTTTTTGTTTTTGTTAAAAACGATTACTTCATTTTCTATGCTGGTATTCTCTGACCACATTACTCAGAATAAATATGAAACAGATAATAATTTAATATGGAACTCAAATGTCTGGATCTCAAATGGAACAAAATCTAGTCAGTCTGAAATCGAACGAGTTTATTTAATCCAACAATTAAGGATGATACATATAAATAAATTACATAAAAAAAAAAAAGACAAATTTAATTTGTATAAATTGTACAAAAAATTTGTACAAATTTAATTTGGCGAATGAAGCAGCTCTGAATAATCTAGAAATTAACCTTTTGCTGTTTAATATAAAAGAATTTGATTTTGTTGTTTATACATTCCACTTTCATTTTCACTTATTATAATTTAAATTAAATTATAATAATTTTTATTTGAGTGTTGTTGGTATTATCATGCATCTATTAATTGTTAAATTTTATAACGTTCTGAAATTCTTCACATATATATATATACATATATATATATATATATATATATATATATATATATATATATATATATATATATATATATTTATATATATATTTATATATATAATATTAACAATGTATTTTAAAACATAGTGAAAGCCGAGCAACAGATAAAAGATCAATGAAATAACATAGATCAATAAGAATAAATTTTCGTCAGATTAAAATTACCTTAGAAGACTGATGTTTAATCGCTGAAACAATTAATTTTTACTTATTGATCCCGAAACAAAAGATATAAACAAGCAATGAGAAAATAAACAATCAAGGCACTATTTTAGACAAATTTTAAATAGGAGTAGCTCATATATATATATATACATACATGCATAGATACTATATATATTCCTTAATATTTCAAAAACTTTCTTTTTTCAGTGTTATAATGCAAATAAATAAATTTTGACTAAAAAAAAAAAGTTCGGATAGCAGTTTAAGCAAAATTTAAATTATTAAAACTGATTTTACACTCCTTCTCATAATTATAAGGACACCCGTTTTTCTATATTAACTAAACACTGAACACTATTATTTAAACAAATATATTTTTAATTAATTTGAATTTCATTAATAGACTATATTTAAAAAGTTTTATCGTTTTTCTATCTTAAAAAACTTTAAATATGGTAAAAAGATGATTTTTCAGGTGTTCACAATTATAAGGACACCTCGAATTTTAGTAATTTTTTTCAGTTATTCTTTAAATTAATATTTTATTTTAGGGTTAAACAGTCACACATTCTCTCTGGTATATATATATATATACATTTTTTTTTTTTTTTTTTTTTTTTTTTTTTTTTAATATTCAGTTTCAATATCATTTCATATAGCATATATGATAATCTTAATACATTTAAACTATTTAAAATTGCTTTCCACTTGCATGCACTTTTCTAATATCATAAGTTAAGGCTTTTTCAACTTTTAGGCCATGGGAAAGGCAATAATACAGAAATTTCTTTCTTCAAACTATTTCCTATTGCTCTAAAAGTAGAGCAAAAATGTAAGTCTTGTTGAAAAAAATATTATTACCCCCCAAAATCTAACAAAAATCTGATAATTCCACGTTTAAAATTTGCGGATATTCTCTTGATGTTCATAATAATAGAAAAAATTACTAAATTCATTTTGCCTTGAGTAGAAATAGCTCCCCAGAGCACCATAGATCCACCTTTAAAATGCCCGATTCATATCTGCCTTTAAAAAATCTGTTCTGTCTTTCGCTATCTTCAGATCGTGCCAGTAACTGTTAAAACCATTTGGTTAATCAAGAATAAAATGTTTTTCATCCGAAAATGCAACATTTTACCATTTAATATTGTCTTTATTCAAGTTTAACACAGACGTTCTTTCCCCCATTAAATGCTGATTGATTATTACAGGTTTTTTATTCATTTTAACATATTAATTATTTTAAACATGCATAAATATAGACCCTACCCTTTCGTTAAAAATTACGAGCAAATTCGGTAGCAATCATTATGAGTAGAACAGTAAGAGGAATTATGAGTCTTCGATCTCTGTAAAACAACTCTGATTTTGCATCAGATCGCTCTCCTATCGAACCAGCAGTTCAATGTTTGATCACATTTCCTTCAGCAATTTTAGACCTTCGAATTTCATTAGAAATTCGGCGGATTGAAATTATCCTTCCACTTAAAAAAGACATTTATCATACTTCACTACTTGAACGTTCTTTTTTTCGAGGAATTATCAGTAATGTCCGTCCAAGAAAAATTGAAGGCTTATATGAATTAATCTAGCCCAGTAGTTAACAAATTCGCATGTCAACTGTAATTTATCCGCTAGTAAGTTAAATAAAACGAAAAAATCTGGATTGTCCCTATAATTATGAACACCTAAAAACGTGGAGAAAAACACATTTTGCATTATTTTTTTTATTAATTTTGCTTTATATTAAAAAATTATAACAGTTTTGGTTTTTAGAATACTAGATATATTAAGTGCACTTAGTATAATCTTGTTTACAATTATTTTTGCGTTAGTTATTTAAAAATATAAAGTGTCCTTATAAATATGAGAAGGAGTGTATTTTATTTTTATTGCTATTCCTCATCTAATTTAAAACATTTTGATTCTCTCTCTCTCTCTCTCTCTCTCTCTCTCTTTCTTTTTTTTTTTTTTTAATTCTAAATAATATTAAACAAAATTATGCATGGATTTTAAACCGCGTTCGTAATAATTCTTAAAAAACTTTACTTGCCTGAACAGAAGAGAAAAGAAAATCGAGATTTTAAATTATAAAAATAATAACTATAGCACTCAAATATTAGCCCAGACATACTTTATTTTGTAAATATCTATAAGTGTTTATAAAAAGCTTCCATGCTCTATCTTAGATATTATAAATAACTAAAAACTTTATGATTTTGAACACATTATCTCTAAAAAAAAAAAAAAAAAACTTTTTCAAGTTTTTTTTTTTTTTTTTTTTTTTTTATCTACCGCATTATGGTATTTGAAACATATCTTTTTATTACTTACGAATATTTTTAAAGATATACGTAATTAAAATTATGCAAATCACCTGTTCATTGTATTTAATGAGGATTTTTTGAACTAGTAATTTAATGTACCACTGTGCAAAGAAGTCGAAAGGAATATTTGAGCCTTAAAAAAAAGTAAAACATTTATTTTTTATGTACCTCATACTTTTTCTAAGATTAATGAGAGATTCTTGAGGTAATATAGAAACTAAATAAAACACACGTAAAAATCGAAAAAAAAAAAAAAAAAAAATGTCAAGCAAAAACAGCGAGAACACTCTATAAGATTCCTTTCTGGAGTAAAAACGCTTGCAAGTGGTCTAGTGGCTTATGAGATTAAAGTGTGATATACAGGTTCTATTATAATATTCCTAACAGGTTCTATATCTTTGATATTTATTTCATAAATTCGATTTTATATGCTTTTTAAACTAACGGTTCTTTAACCCCCTATCTATTGACCCTATTTTAAACTTTTAAAACTAAAAATTAAATAATGGTCCTTAAATAATTATTTTTTAAATGAACTTTATTAATAACTTAAATTTGGATAAAAATCTGTCACGTCCGTGAGGAAAATTCATAGCCAAGAGAGTCCGCGAGATACTTTCTTAGCCAAAATAGCTGAATATCTAAATTAGAATTATCATAAAGATTAAATAAAATGAAGAGATTAAAAGCATAGGGAAAAAAAAAAAAAGATATATAATAAAAATTAAAGTTATACTATGGTTTATTAGATTGAAATAATATTGAATTTAGAAAATAAAAATCACTTGCAGGATTAAACAAAAAATAAAATAAAATAAATAAGAAAAAGGAGGATGTCATAGGAATCGTTTTTTTTTTTTTTTTTTTAATTAGGATTTTGGAGGAATAGAATAATAACGAAAACACATTTTTCCTGGAGCTTTTTAAAAAGAAAATCTGAACTGATGTTGCTGTTCGAAGAATAAATTACAGATAGATAACTCGGCCTATGTAATTTCAATTAAAGTGAAGTACGCAATAGTTATTAAGTTATTTTCAACTAATGCGAAGTGTGCCACATATATATAAATAATAAATATATATATTTCCAATACCAATTTTCTGGTCCACGAATGTGGGCGTGGGTTCGAATCCCATTTCTGACACCGTTTATATATATGTCGCACACTTCGCTTTAGTTGAAAATAACTTAATAAATATTGCGTACTTAACTTTAATTGAAATGATATAGGTCGAGTTATCTATCTGTAATTTATTCTTCGAACAGCCACATCAGTTCAGATTTTCTTTTTAAAAAGCTCCTGAAAAAAAAAAAAAAACGTTCCTGTGACATCCTCTTTTTTCTTATTTTTCTTTATCCTGCACGTGCGCGTGGTTTTCATTTTCTAAATTCAATATTATTTCAATTTAATAAACCATGGTATAACTTTATTTTTTATTATATATCTTTTTTCCCTATGCTTTTAATCTCTTCTTTTTATTTACTCTTTATGATAATTCTAATTTGTTCAGCTATTTTGGCTAAGAAAGTATCTCGCAGACTCCTTGGCTATGAATTTTCCTCACGGACGTGACAAAAACGAAAAGAAATTTAAAGTTAGAAAGTCTTCTATAACTAAAGTAAAATTAAATTCATTGTAAAATCTATTTTCCAATGAACTGACATAAAAAGTTACATCGTAAAGCTCGATATACCTCACAATTATCTACTAAGCGTAAAATGCATATACTTTTACCTCTTCCTCCCTCTGAAAAGTTAAAGATTCTTCACTAACTTTAAGTAATTAGAATCTAGAAAGAGATGACTAAGTCTCTTATGCAGGTGTCTTATTTTTATTCATATGCCATACATACGTTTGAAAGATCATTGGGGTAAAAAAGTCTTTACTTGGAAATGGGCAAATAATCTGAAATGTACTTCGAGAAATCCTGTGGAGAGTGTTAGCCATTAATGTCTTTTTCACTGAGGTTCAGCAGAACAAGTATTATATTGCCTCCATTATGACTCTTACCGATGTACATAGAGAACCAATAAAGCAATATTCTACTTTCCTTCTCTGTTTGACTCATAAAATATTGGGAAAGATACCTGCTTTACGTATTCTTGACCATGGAGTTAGAATGACCACTGACCATAAAGGGTCATTTTCAAATGGAACTTGGAATGGTTCCTATAACATCTGATCATTGCAATGCAGTAACGTATTTCATGTATATTCTAGTAGTACTCATTGTACATCCATAATTAGATTTTTCTAGTATCAACACGATAAGTCAAGAAAGGGCAAATTAAGCTCTTTTTCTTTTTTCTCCCCTTAGTCTACTGCTAAATTTAGATGCGAAGATAGCTAGAGATCCAATTTATATTGTTTACAGCAAAATTCATGAAATAAGTATAAACATATTTTTTGAGATGAAGCGTAATGTCTAAGTGTAAAAATGTATTAAAGGTTAGAATATCTATATTGCTATATAATTAAAGCAAAGAGTTTGTTGGCGGAACACATCCGAGTGGACCAGTCCTATTTTTGATTGGTCTAGATTTAACTACTTTTTTTTTTTTTTTTTTTTTTTAAGTAAAAACTGATGAATTTTTTTAAAAAGATACTGCATCGATGTTATACTTTTTTAAAAAAGCTCTAAAAACTGTTTTTTTTTTTTTTTTTTTTTTTTTTTCTGAGGACACTATATACATCAAGTTATTAGATTTAAAGATATTACATTGCTAAGTTTCACAACGCGATATCATTCGATTGCTTTTAACTTAAAATAGGAGTCTAATATTAAAGGATAATGAATAACTTTTTAAAATTTTTCAGTTTTGAAGTTCTAAGAGCTGCAATTTTTAAATTACAGCGTACTTATTTCCCATACATAATCTATTAAATTTGCAAACAATTGTTGATACATTCTTGAGAACCATTCACATAAGATCACAGAGCATTGTTGCAAAACGAGTGAATGATTGGCTGGTTGGGTTTTACGCGCAACGGGCGAAGGTCTGGGATTCACCCCTAGTGGTGGTCCGGAGACATGCCATCAAAATTTTGATCCTCCGCTTAAGCAAAACGAGTGCAAAATGGAAGAAATATTATATTTAATATAGTATAAAGAGCGGGGGGACATAGGTTAACGGGTACCCGAAGTGAGGCTTAGAGCGATTTCAATGTAGGTTTTTTTTTTTTTTTTTTGTAAGTTTTTATTTATAATATGATATAATAAATAAATGGTGATTCAATTCTTTTGAAAATTCATTTAAATACAGTGACCAGCGAAGCGGGCGTAGCCTGCTAGTATTATATAAAACTGTATGTTTTACTTACAGTAACTGAGAAAATAATTTGTAATGATGTAATAAATCAGAAAGTTAAAAAAAAAAAGTTGGCTTATTTTGTTTATTTTAAACAAATATAATCCTATTCTATTTATCATTGTATTAATGAATGAATTCTACAGTCATTATACTGACTAGAAAGCGATTATGTATTGTTCTATATAGAAGCAAAAATAAAATATAAGCCTTAAATTAACTAACACGAAAAGCGATTTCGATGTCTCAGGTTGTGTGTCAGTGATGATAAAGTTATAAATAAAACCTCTTAGATATATATATAGACACTTTTTCTTCTTCATTATTATATTGGAACCAGCACGAAATTTCTTTTTTAGTGGGTCTCACTAATAGGCATATAAAAGTATTATAACTGTCTGGATTTAGAGTTTATGAGGAGCATGCACGACTGAGTTAGAGTTCTACGATTATTTTACGATGCAGTAGTGTGTTTTCTGAACTGAACTTCGTACTTATGCAGATCATCCCAGCGTAGAGGATTGCGTGGCCTGAAAAAACAATACGAATCTTATTTAGGTTTAATCCAGCCGTAATTTAACAAAGAGAATCTTAAATGTCTGTAAGGTGATTACACGAAGAAGCCGTAGCTAAATTCAGGCTATAGTATGTCTGACTTTAGTGGAGGAGCAGGAACCGCCGTGGTCAAAATTGTTTACAGAGCAATAAAAAAGGTATTTTTTAAGAGTTCATAACACCTATATATTTTATTACTTATTACGACTCTTTTTTGGGGGTAAAAAATGAAATGGTATCAGCGAAGCGTTGCTTACACCATAAAGAGAGAGAGAGAGAGAAAAAAAATCATAAAAAATAGTTTTGTAACATGTAAAATAAATGTAAAAATTCTAAAGCATTGCTTTATTTTCAATTTAAGCAAACAGAAAAGTATTATTACTTACAAACTTTGAATAAACACCATGAAATGCAATAAACTCGCAACAATTGTTTCCGGTCGAAAAAACACACGATCCTTCATCAGGCGAATAAAGTAAGCACGAGTGCTGCAGTCAAAGCGGCAACGCACAAAATCGTTTATTATGAAAAGAAAAATTTTATAAAGTAGAAAGTAAATATAGCTACTGGTGTCAGTAGAACTATTTTGAAGAAAAAATCTTCGGTGTATATAAATTTCCTCACTGGTTTAGGTATGTGGATGACACTTTCGTTCTTGTCTCCCCTGATGTCGATTTGTCCAATTTACTTTCTTTGGTCAATTCGATTGACCCATGCATTCAATTCACTTTTGAGGTTGAACAGGATTGCTCTTTGCCTTTCCTTGACGTTCTTGTGAATAAAGAAAAGGATTGTTTCTCAACTACTGTTTTTAGAAAACCATTCTCAGTCTCTTTGCCGCCGCATGCTCTCTCTAACCACGCCCCTCAACAAAAAATGTCTGCTTTTTACACTTATGTTTATCGTGCCTTACACATTTGTTCTGATCCGTCTAATCTTTCGAAAGAAATTAATTATTTAAAATCTCTTGTTCTCTCTCGTGGCTATAACCCATCTATCATCGATAAAGCTCTATATAAATTTAAGAATCCTAAACGTTCTGCTCCCAAATTAAACTATCACAGTCTCATCCCAGTTGTTTTACCTTTTTATTCTTCACTCTCTTTTAAAATCTCTAAAATTCTTTCACCGTTTGCTTTCAAAGTTATTTACAAACCCGTCAATAAAATTAAATTATCTTCTCTTAAGGATCCCATTCCCACCGAAAACCGTTCTGGAATTATTTAATTCCGTGTTCGTCCTGCAACTTAGGTTATATTGGTCAAACTAGGAGGCGTTTGAAATACAGAATAAATGAGCACTGTCGGAATGTTCGTAATGAAGAGATTACCAAATCTTCTATTGCTTCCCATTGCTGGTCTCAAGGTCATCGTTTTGATTTTTCCAAAACTAACAATTTCATCTCCTGTCTGTTCCTCCCATTTGGATATTCATGAAGCATTTTACATATTTTAAAATTCGAAAAATCTTGTTAATGATATTTCTTCCACTCCATTCTTCTCTGATGCTTGGAAATTAGTCACGTAACTTAGATTTTCGTTTAATTTTTGATATCCTTAGATTGTTATATGTTTAATCTCACTCATTTATTTATTTTCTTGTTTTCTTATAAAATTCTACTGACACCAGTACCTATATTTACTTTCTACTTTATAAAGTTTTTCTTTTCATAATAAACGATTTTGTGCGTTGCCGCTTTGACTGCAGCACTCGTGCTTACTTTATTCGCCTGATGAAGGGTCGTGTGTTTTTTCGACCCGAAACAACTGTTGCGAGTTTATTGCATTTTATGGTGTTTATTCAAAGTTTGTAAGTAATAATTTTTACAACGCCAGTTTTTTCTTTTTTAATTAAATAAAGAATGACCTTCCTCCTCCTCCCCCCCCCCCCCCCCCCAAGGGCCCAAGGTGGAAAATAACGTAAGTATTAGATCTGTAGCAGACCAATCAATAAATTATTACAACAGACATTTTCTCCCCCTTTTAGTAAATATAACATGTGAGAAATGTATTTAAATATACTTATTTGTGAAAGGCTTAAAATGAAGAATATATATCTATCTTTCCTGGTAAATATAGAAGCCAATATTTTGCATTATTAAGTATATTAATTTCGATGTATAATAGAAATCTTAACATCATATTCAATAATGATTTAAAAATTGGCGTTATATGAACTCAGTGAAACGTATCTATATGACAAAAATATTTTATGAAACTCATTATATTAATTTATATTTTGAATAAAATTACACCACGACATACAATCATAACACGTAATTAAATTAAATTATTAATTATATGTTACGATATTGCAATATATGAAAATTTTTAAGGTTATTAATTGAATTTTCACTTGCAAAATAAGTATTCCAAAATATTATTACTGTAATGGATTTAAAAATTAAGTATTATGATAAAATAAATATAAATCAATTTAATCACTGGGATAAAGTATAAAAGGATTAACGTGATTAAAAGATGGAGGATAAAGCTCGTTAAAGGAAATTTAAAATAAAATTACTGATTGGCTCTAAAAATCATGAAGGATATAAAATTATTACATTTCCCAAACAATCTCTGTTATCACAGTAGAAATCTATATACTCATTTTAAAATTTGGTTGTTAAATTATTTTTACAACAAACAAACATTTTAAATCTAGCTTCTAAATATCAAAAACACCGACTAGTTGCATTACACAAGCATTACTTTAAATACATTTTTCCGGTATACAGACCATTTTCTAAAAATATGCCAGTTTAAAATATTATGTTGTTCTAATAATTATCATTCCAAATGACTGAAGAAAAAACTTAATTTAACATGACTAACTTTAGTTTGTCTTTTTTAACATGACACGAGAATTTTAGAAAAAGAGAGAGAGAGAAATTAAATCAACAATCGTGTACTGAAAATGAAAGTTATCACGAATGTATTAATGTATTAAAATGTGGCTGAAAGAGTTTTTTCTTTATTTGTTAATCTGGATATGTCTGCTTGTTCCATTCCAATGAATAAAGCTAAATGATTCTCAGTATGCTACATTAATGACTAAAAGCTATCGATATACCTTTTGTATTATTTATCCAATGTACGTGCATAGAACAAGTACAGTTTTTTTTTTTTTTTTTTTTTTCTTTAGTTTAATCGAGTTAATAGCTTGATATATATAAACCTGCCCTCCCCTCTTCCTCCCCAAATCTCTCATTTCCTTTTCTTGATTTTATTAATGCCTTAATGCAAAAATGGAGTTTCCAAATTTATAATACTTGGTGTCACGAAAATGTACTTTCTGTTCGTTAACGTCCTCGCTTGCATTGTTGCAGACTTCCAGACCGTAACAATGCAGGCATTGTTTGGCCTGTGGGTATAAATAATAATCGAATTATAGGGATATTTATTTATGAGAAGTGCTTTTTCAAATAGTTCTTGACGAGTGAGCAGGAAAAATTACGTTTTTGTGGTCCAGATGATGTAATTTGTATTTTATGCAAAATAAAGATTGTATTTTATTTCTTTTCAAACAGCTCAACTAGCGTTTTAGAATTAAATTAAAAGTAAGTGGGGCTTTGTTAAAAACTTGATAAGATGTGTACCGGCTACTATGCTTTTAATTTCATCTTCAGCTGGCAATTTAATTTATTCATTTGAAAAAGAATAGTTTTTTTTTTATACATTTAAATTTTCAGTTTGCAGGAAATTAAGTCAATTTGTCCGCTTTTTTCAAAATAGTCTATGAATTAAATTAGAGTTCGGTAAGATGATATTTGTAGGTTTATTTCTTATAAGTATAAAAAATTAGAAGGCATTTATGATTATGGAAGATTAATTTATTTACAACCCTTTTAGTTTTTCCGTATTCAGTTTATTATTGCTATTATTTCGTTATAACTCATGACTCATTCGAAAAAGTGAACTCTATATGTTCATATAAACATTAAGAACACACACACTCCCATATAAATAATCATGTCATCAAAAGAGACAATTTAGTGGTAGCATATTACAATGAAGAGATAATTTTGACATTATCGTATGTATCACGAAATTCCTTGTAAGTTATTAATTTCAAAAACAAAGCAAAACTAAATACTAAAATAGAACAGAATAAGCAAAATTAAATAGTTTTCCCTTAAATATGACTCAACTTCAAAAAAGGCATTCATAACTCAGCAAAGTCATTAACAATAGAAAGGCAAGAAGAATAGCCTGGCATGCGCAAGAGATGAACTTGAGAACACTAAAATTCATCTTCACGTATCCTTACCTTGACATAATCCATAGATGACATAAAAAGAAGGCGAAATGCCATCTTTTATAGCACGATATCGCATTTCGCAAAGCGTGCCCCGCCGTGGCAATTAACGTGGAGGGGCAACCTTAACCTTCAAACTTGTACCGGAACGTCAAAAACATCTAAAAATAAAATGCTACCAAATTCCTCATTAAGAAAAAAAAAGGTAACTTGCTTTACCCCATTGTTTATTTTTAGGGAGGGAATTTATGAGGGGACATTCGTAACCCCTAAGCAGAGGCCCACCTTAAAAAGATGGTAAAGTACTAAGAATAGATGATGCAAAAGCAGGTACAAATAGGTGAAATAATGAAGACTGTAATGGTGTAAGTCACTGAGTATTCAAGAGAAACACAGTTAGTTTCAAATGAACGGAAAGAAATTTTATTATAATTAAAAATTTTTTAATAATTATAATTTTCTTAGTAATTTTTAATTAATATGTATAACTTTAATTCCTCTTTAATGTTATGAGTGACATACAGCCTCTTGTTAATTTCTACAGATTACAAAATATCAATATACTAAGACGTATTTTATATTTTAGGAAAAAGCTTCTTAAGGATGTTTTAAAAAATATTATTTTTCCCAATTAATAAGGCGAAATATTAGCGTTCTAATGTAGTAATTTTTAATTAGAAATATTCAACATTAGATTTCTCAGAATTCTGTTGCATTTGACTTGATTATTTTCCAAAACTTTTTAGGGATAAGTAATGGTAAATTTCCCTAAATTTTCCAGATATTTTTCGTACATACTTGGTATGTGACATTTTATTAAATTCATATTTTTTGTTTGAAATTTCAGTTTTTCTGTTTTCTTTTCTTTTTCCCCTAAAAGATTTAATTTCCCTGACTTCGACAAATCTCAATCGAATTCACTGACATTTTTGGAAAATTCGCTATCCACCCTGTTACTGTTGAATAGACTGATTTCGAATGATGTTTTACGTGTTTGAAGGGGTCGGGGTAAGGAAAGTGCCAAGCCACATTTAGGTGAATTACACCCAACACTGTAATATATTGCCTATTATTGTAAATTATAATATACTACATATTATGGGCTTGTAAAGTCACCATGTGGCAGCATATATATAAGGTCTCGTTTTCCCCCAAATGTTTCCAGAATATTTTTTATGAGAAAAAAAAAATAATAATAATAAATACATATTAGTAATGTATCATTAGTGTAATGTCATATTGTTATTCAGATTATCTTCTAATGTTACTAAAAAACTTTGTTATATGTTTTGATTAGAATATTTGATCTAATTTTCAAATCGATATATCTCAGAAGTTTACAAAAGTGGCTTAGGCCTGACCTCTTCATTTCTTTAAATGTATTATATATCTACTATCCTTGATGATAATGTTTCTCTCGAATCAAATTCAATAAAAATTTCGCCAAAGTGTGCCCACACTTTATACACAATTTACCGAAGAAATTTCTGACTTTTTTTTTTTTTTAATCGGATGGAAAACACAGTTATCGAAAATTTTGCACGTTTTCAAGAAAAATAAAACATTATAGTCAGATTTTATTTATTTATTATTATTTAATTAAATTTTCCTTTCATATCATTTTTAAAACATGCCATTTACGAGTAAATCAATTAATCATCCAAGAAGAATGTAGAAAAATGTAAATAGTAATTAAATTAATATTTTTAAAAATTTGAAACTTTAAACATTTTTGAAGCGATAAAATTAAGTATCAGCTCGTGACAACTAATAACTTTTGCCTTTAAAAGGAACAACTGATGTTACAAAAAGGTTTTTCTAGTTTACTGTCTTACAGATATGAAAATTTGCATACATAAGCATTGGAATATTAAAATTAAGTATATTAAAATTTTTGGAAAATTATTCAAATTAAATAAAGTTCAAAAATTTTAAATACGTATTTTAAAAGGTTAACTGCTAATTAATTTTAAAATCCTCCCCCCCCCCTGGATTTAAGATTATTATAGTTTTGCGATATATTCTAAACATATTGAGGTATTTTGGATTCATTAGTAAGATTTACTATTTAAAAAGGGTGTATGTTTCGCACACGATTATCGATGTGACTTGCACCATTTTTGATCGAATAAGTCATTTACGCCTTCTGTGTATATTTGAGGCCCTTGAAGATTTCAAGGACAAGGGAAAGTCACAAGATGGGAGCTACTTTCCTCCCCCCTTTATTATTACCATTCTTTCTATCCCCCTCTAAAAGACCCCAAGACAGAAATAGATGAACACGAGGGTTTTGATATCATTTACAGGGGTTTTTCTCTAGCACCTTATAATACGAATCTTTTTATAGTAGGGATGGAGAGATCCTCAGATTAGCCCCACTACTGCTTTGCAATATCAAAGTTTAAAAAGTATTGCAATACTTTAAAGCCTGGAAGCTAAGTTAATTTTTGTTCGGTTAAAAAAATTTTAACTTAATAATGGAAAAGATAAGAATTTATTTAAAAGCTTGGGGAAAAAAATCAATAAGCTTTCTATTTATAATATGCAGAGTTTTCAACGAAAATTAGCGCCACTTTTGGATAAATTGAAAAAGCACTTTTTAAATAATATACTGAAACTCAGATACAAATGTATTAAATATCTCATGAAATACGAGAATTTTTATAAAAAGTGTTTTAAATGCACATGTGCGAACGATTAAAAAAAAAAAAAAAAAAAAAAACTCATAATTTGATAGTTAAATGCGCAAATTGCTCAAAATAACACAGGTAAACTTTTAATTGTTTGTTTATTTCATTTTATTCTGGGATACCAAAATATATGTTGATTTTTGATAGCTTGTAATTTTTTTTTTTTATTTTTTTTTTTTTTGTATGCTTCCCTCCCCTCCCCAAATAAAAATGTTTATTTTTATGAAATCTTATTTAAACTAATTTAACGTATTGACATATTAAAAAAATAAATAAAATAAATACAAGATTTTTCAATCTCGTAATATAGTAGTGTATATTATTTCATTTTCACAGGCCAGTAGTGTACTATGTTTAATTTTTTATTTACTTTTTGGAGACTAAATTAAAAAATTAGAATCTTAAGTTTCCTTAGTAAAATTAAATTTTCAAAATTTATGTTTTAATAAAATTGCCTACTAAGCTAAAAGGCGGCATATTTAAAAGAATTTAATAAAAAATATAAAATAAATAATAATAATAAACAGAATTCGAAAAATTATTTTTGAAAACGATACCCTTATAAAAAGTAAAGTAAAAAAGGATGAATTTGATGTCATAATGCCAAAATAAATAAGTCATATTGAGAAAATAACTAATTGACATACTTATTTTTACCATAATTTTTTTAGGTAGTGTGTTAAATAACTTATAATTAAGCATGTACCTAGGGGTAATAAATAACCCCCCCCCCCCAAAAAAAAAAAAAAAAAAAAAAAAAAAAAAGATTTGTGAAGTCGTTGAAAGATGAAATGCCTAATGTCTAAATTTTAGTGCTGTTTTTAAAGTCGTTCTTTTGTCAATGACTAGGAAATTTTGTCAAAACTTCCAAAATTCTCCAAATTTTGCATTTTTTTTTTTTTAAATATTGCATTGAAATATTTTACTCTTAAACAAGTTATTATTATTATTATCATTAAAAATTTTAAAGATTAAGTGTAGTTATAATATATAATAAATATATTTTAAAGAATTAAATATAATTTTAACTAAAATCCATAAGATATTTCTAAAGTAATTAATTACACATTAAAATCATAAAAAATGTAATTTTCAATGCTCTTTAGAAAAGTTTTTAAAAAGAATAAATTTCACTTCCGCTTGAGACAAACTATTTTTCTTCGCTCTCTTTTAATTTTGAAATATATACTTTCAATAATCCATAAAACTATTGAAAAGATAAAAAAACAAAACAAAATTACAATAATTGAAAGCTACACAATAAACTTAAATGCTTAATTAAATATAATCTTTAACATATTTTATATAAGTATTATACATTTTAAATATAAGCAACTATCTTAATTTTAAGAGTAGTATAATTGATAGCGCTCTCGTAATCGAAATAATGATTAATTTTCAAAAAGTAAAAAAAAAAAAAAAAAAAAAAAAGAGTAAAGAAAATTCAACTTCTATTGTGTTTAATAAGATAACATAAAAACAAATTACCTTTATAAAAATAAGCTATATGCTATGATTAATTTTACCAAGAGTAAATAGAAACGATATTTATTACTCAAAAAGAAAATTAAAAAGGAGTAAAATAATTAAATTGAAAAAAAAAAAATAATAATAATAATAATAAACAGAACCCTAAGAAGAATACGGCAAACTTATCCCAGATAAAATAACGGTATATCAAAATTTCATTCAAAAGTATAGCTTTAATTAAATTTCCTAAATTCCAAACAAACAAAGGGAGTTTAATAGAATCTGAATCTTAACAATAAATTAAAAAAAAAATAAATTAAATAAAAAAAAAAAAAACTAATGATTATACACGTCTTACTTAATAACAAATGCTTCCATACACACTTGTAAAAACAAACCTTGCAAAGATCTGTTCATTTATGTTTGATTAATAGAAAAGTCAGTAGCAGCTGGCATTTCTTATTGGAGTTGTTTTACCGCAAAGAAAAGAAAATTTTTATTTTAATAGGAGGGAGGCGTTAAAGAGCTATTAATTAAAACAGCTATTAATTTCTTTCGGTTACGATTTCAATTAAATCATTTTAAAATTTATTTGTTATTAAACTTATTAATCTTCTTGAACATAAATTAGATTTTTGCAAAAGTACCTCTTTTAGAATAGAAAAATTAAATTCTGCAAGGATAGGAGGGGGAAAAAATAAATTAATTTTATTACGATTTCGAATGTTTACCAGCGAATTCATTATTTTTTTTCTCTATTCATTTATATAGCTATGCCTGGAATTAAAGGAGGTTGTTTTTTTCTTAATTGTCAAGGATAATTTTTTGGTTAATTGAAGGCTTGTTTAGATAAGAATAATTATGCTGCAGTTATTTTAAAAACTCGAACCATAAAAAGAATAAGTACTCTAATTACAAGTAATAAACGAAAATGTAAACTTTATTTTCCAGGTAAAAATGCTACCGCATATTTCTATTTATTTAAAGATTTTTTTCTTTTTAATTTAAATATTTTAAAATTTTCTTATTTAATTTGTCAAAGATAAAATAAATGTACGGTTTTGCAACTAGAAAGACTGCATTGTACTCTACTAATTAAATAGGTGAGGAGGGGAGCAGAAAATCCATTATTTTCCTTTAATGATATCAGAAAAAGAAAAAAAAATCGTTGAGAAATACAACAAAATAACTATTATGACTCATATGCGACAATTAAAACCCCTACTAAATAATAATAAAAAAAATTATATTAATAGAACTTATGTAAAACTACTTAGTTAATGTGCAATTTGACTTCAATAATCTATCAGTGTCTTCATTAAAAATAAATAAATAAATAATATTTTTTATTTTTGCTACTTAAGTATCCATGATTTTAAAATAATCTTTGCTATAAATATTCATGATATAAAGTAATTAATAACAATAATAAAATCAAGTAGCTGAATGCACGAAATGTTATGATTGTTAGATTTTATTAATAAATTTTCAAACTTATTTGGATAATATTTGTTTGCCGATAATCTAAAACTGAAAGTTTAAGAAACAAAATTTCTAACTACTAAAAGAGTATAATAATAAGGTTTTGTTCTCATAATCTAAATTCGAACCAATAATAATAATTGCATCATCATAACTGTATTTAAAACTATTGCATTTCCTTTTAAATCATAAGACAAATGTTATATATTATACAGAAAAATAGTTTTTTTTTTCTTCTTTCTTTCAAGATAACTTCGGCAAAAGCTTGCAAATGTCTTATTAGAACAGGAGCACTAATCATCTACATGCCATAGATCACCATGTATAAAGCAGGATTTCTGGCAATATAAGTTTTATTTTATTTTATTTAATTAATTATTTTTAAAGCATCTCGTCAGAAATTAAATTTTGTTTATTACAAAATTTTAATTTGTTTTTCTTTCTTTCGTTTTTTTCTTTTGAATATGTTTTTATTAAAAAAAAAAAAAAAATGTATATACAGTAAAGCACCGTTTATGCGTCTTTCAAGGGATTGACGTAAAAGGACGTATAAACGAAAAGACGTATAATCGAAATTTTAATAATAACACTTTGATTACTACAAACTAATGACACTTAAGCAAAATTTATTTGAAAATGCTAATTAATGAAGTTTCTTAAGTTAGTAAATGTATATAATACTTTTTTATGACAATAATTAAAAAAAAAAAATTACAATAAGTGAGAAAAATCATGCTTTTAATGCATGACTGGGTACTAATTACTAATATCATATATTGAGTATTATATCACATCTCTTAAGAACAATATGAAAACATTCTGAATATGAATTCAATTGTTTATTTGTTCAGAATTCTTCGATCTTTCCTGTGTTCCTCCACTTAAAATAAATTTCTAGGAAAAATACGTGTTATTTAGAATGGAAAATAATGACAGATCGAGAAATTTCGCGAATTTTAGAAAAGTGGAAAAGACGTATAACCGATATTAGCGGCGTATAAACGAAGAATTTTTGCATTAAAATGAATAGGAATGAATCGGGACTTCACTAAAAGGACGTATAAATGTAAAAGACGTAAACGAGAGGCGTATAAACGGAGCTTTACTGTACTTTTTTTCTTTTTTTGAAAAAAAAAGTAAAGTTTTAGGCATAATCTTTGGTCAATTTTAAAATATTATTTAAAATATAAAACTAAGTTAACAAAAGACTAAGTTAAGTCTTGCCACTAATTTTACTAAACATATTTAAAAATCAGAAATGGGGGGGAAATATAGGAACATATCTTGCCTGCATTTGTTCGCTTGCTTTCTTCTACCTTTGAAACTTTGGCTGGCTTCATAGTCTGTGAAGAGTCACAATTTGATAAACGGGAAGGGGAAGTATCGTTTATATTTGTCCTTTCATTGATGGATGCTATACACATGAAAGCAAATAATTTTGTTAAAGCAACCATTTTTTTTTTTTTTTTTTTTTTTTTTTTTACTTGACAGAAAGTTTATAACTTTCAATTCAAGCATCCAAAGAAAAGAATGTTTTTCACTAATAACATTAGTTTTCATTACAAGAGGGAGTGAAGGAGTATTTTTACTATATTATATTATAAATTAACTACTTATTGTTAATAGCTTTTAAGCGCAAACAATAATCTTTAATAAAATGTAATAATCACTAAGTTCATTTTTAAGCATTTTTCACTTATATTTAACAAAATAAGAATGTATTCTACATATTTTAAGCTTATCAGTCTACTATAGATAAAATAATAACAATATTAACTTTACTAAAAAGTAATTAATTTAAGAATATAATTAAAAAACCTGCTTTCAGTAGCAAATTTCTGTATTATTTAAGAGTTTTTAAGGATAGTTTTCAACTTTTGAGAGAGAGAGTGAGAGAAAGAGAGAGAGAAAAGGAGGTGAAAATTCTATTTTACATCTAAAGTCTAACTTAAACATCTATGCTAGAAATAATTATTTGTTTAAATAATCGATATACCATTTATCTGTTTAGTTATAGAATTGTAATAATTAAAAAATAGTAATTTATTATTATATCTATTAAATTACTATGTACAGGGGTGAAACTACCTTGCATGCAAAAACCCTGAAAACTGCTACTTGCATGCAGATAGAGGAGACTTATTAATTAATGATATATCATATGGCTGCCTATGAGAAGTGATATTTGGGGAATTCTTAACACATTATAAAGCAAATTAAACATTCAAAATTAGAAATTTATATAAAAACAAAATAATTTAACGTTGAATTCAGAGACATAATTTTTTTCAAAAACCCTGAATTCAGGGGTAGCCCATGAAAAGTTTCACCCCTGTATATATTTAATAGTAATAAATCATCTATTTTACATGCAACGTTACTGTAACATTTTTTTTTTTTTTTTTTTTTTTTTTTTTTTTAAATAATCCATATGCTTTTGGTTGTTTTGTTATAGAGTTGTAATAAAAATAATTTATTATATTTCTTGAATTACTATATATTTAATAATAATAAATTTTCTATGCATACAAAATAGATTTAATTTATAAAAGTTGAATTTTAACAACTATGTTAGAAAATAATTATTTGTTAAAATAATCGATATGTTTAGTTATTTAGTACACAATTTTAATAATTAAAAAATAGTAAGTCTACAACTATAATAATTAAAAAACCAGTCTTTGAATTTCAATGAATTCTTAGCTTTTATTTATTCATATTTATAATTAAAAGTGTCTTAAATAAAAATAATTTCACAACAAAATTAAATGTTAAAAAATAAATAAGTAAATAAATTTGTAACAAAATTTATATATGAAGAAATTCAATAAAACATACAATAATTTTTTTTTTTAATTGCAATAAAGCATCGAAATTAATATAAAAAAAAAATCAACAATTAAAATCAGCAATTTCTGCCCAAAATTCCAACCGCGCCTCAAAGGAGAGAACCTTTTAAGACTGTAGGATCAGGCACAAAATTAATCAAATTAGGGTAAGTGCACCAGTGATTGACACTTTTAGAGCAATCTCTTATGTTTTTAATGTTCTAGTCATCAGAAAATATTTTAGAAATCTTAAGTTAATACATATGGCATGAAAGACATTCAGAACCACATATATGTTAAAATATATACATTTAATAACAGTTATTATTTAATGAATTTTTATTTGACACCCACTCAATGTTCCAGCAATTGACACCGACAGTTTTTCCTTTTATTATTTATTAGTAATTGGCACTCTATGTTCCACTGTTTGACACTGCTATTCATTTTACCAGTTATTAGCACCCTATGCTCCAGTGTTTGACATAAAATGTTAAAATTCTTATATGTAAAATATGATTTTATTATTTATTAATTATTTCGGGATGGACGTCAATTACTGGAGCATGCCAATCACTGGAGCACCTACCCTAATTCAAATATTTTATAAGAGGAAAAAAAATATGAAAATCATTAAAATAAATTCGTAAAAGAACTACAGTTGATTGCTTTAAATTCTTTTTAAAAAAATTTATCATTAAAATCTATTTAAAAAAAAAAAAAAAAAAAAAAAAAAACCTGTGCAATAGGAAGATATTGTGGATTTATAATGTACGCGTAAAAAAAAAAAAAAAAAAAAAAAAAGAAGGATGAAAAAAATAGTGACATTCAGAGTACATAATTTTAGCCATCTAGATTGAGCAGACTCTCAAAGGATTGAGTCCTTAAAGATTACAAAACTTGGCTGTTATTTTCTACTTTATAAAAAAAAAAAAGATTAATACCTTAATTTCTTTTTTTTTTCTCTTTTCTTTTTTTAAATTTAATTTTTAAATGTATTTTATTAATATTACAAAATTGAATATTTAATGAAAATAAATATTATTTATAAATGAGATATGTAAAAAATTATTTTTACGCCTTTTTTACAAATTTTTTCTGAGCTTTTAAAGAGATTGGACTCTTAAAAGCAGCAGTTTTAGGCATTTATTTTTGATGATATAAAAATAAGTAAAACTATTGAGGGTATGATAATTTTTTAAAGCAAAATAAATATCATTTGAGTTGGGTGCATAAAAGTTGCTTTTACGCCTTTTATATATATATATATATATATATAAATCATTTCTGAGCTTTAAGAGATTGGACTCTTAAAAGCAGCAGCTTCAGGCATATATTTCTGATATAAATAAACACTAATTGTAGGTATGACAGCAATTTTTTAAAGCAAAGTTTTTTTAACCTTAACTTAAATCATTTCAGAAAACATTTTTTATTATCACAAATATTAATAGTCATGTCAAAACGAAAATTCAATCAATTCATAATATACAAATACACAATCATTTGTGTAAATTTCCATTAAAAAAATAAAAAAATAAATAAAATAAAATAAAATAAATAAATAAATATTCAAAACCTTTTAGAAAATAAATTTTACCTCATTTTTTGTCTAAAAATGTTTAAATTGTTTTTTACTTTATCTTTTGCTGTCAACCTATGTAAATCGAAAATAAAAATTAGTAAATAAATTTTTAATTTTTGGTTAGTTGACTAGAATCTTAATTTTAAAAAATCTCTTGCCTGAATGATTGTTTATTCCATTTTCCATATTAAAATCTTCTAACTGCTTCTCTAGATGAGTAGGATTCCAGCTAAAGTCGACAGGTAACTGTGAACCGTTATTATACAGATATTTTTCATGGGGAGCTAAGATGAAAAATTTATGGGACATTTTTATATATAAATTTTTAATGGAAAATAAAAAGAATTATGGTTCAAATCAGGAATATTTTTTATTACAATATGAAATAATTCTGATTATTTTAATTTTCAGATTAACAAATATAACTCATTTCTAAGGTGGATTTATCTTAAACATTTTGTAAAGTTCGAAGTTTATAATGTATGTTTAATATTTCTAAGGAAAATATAATTTTCACAATTCCCCCAATTATCACAATCCCCCTCATTTGATTAAAAAAAATTAAGTGAATCAAATTCTAAAGAAATAGAAACTGATTAAATGCATTTAGGTTAAAAATATTTTTCAGTTATAGTTAGATACCAATATTATTTTTTCTAAATTACTTACTTGCTTGTTTGAAATTGTTTTTTTAATTTATTTTAATATTTCATTTTGAAGTTAAAAAGTGCAAAAAAGTACTGTATTTTTTTTTTTTTTTTTTTTTTTTAATCACAATAGAATTTTAAATTGAAATATTGAAAATTTAAAAAATCACTTTTTTTAAAAACGGGAATCAATTTAATTACGAATTTTCTGAATATCAATGAGTAATTAAAAAAAAAAAAAAAAATAGGTAATGAGTAATTTTAAAAACAAATTTCTTCATAGAATAACATGGATTTAGGTGAAGCATCCACGTTAGGTGAAGCACTCCCCTGAGAATTAAAAAAAAAAAAAAATTATAATAATCAAAACAGATATTTCTCTAAAAAAATAATTAAAAAAAAAATGTACGGACGACGAATTTTAAATCACACACACTTTAATTTTTTACGTTGTACTATAAAAATTTGTTATTACTATTTCAGTTTCCCGTAATACTTTCAAAGACGAACTTGACCCATTCCGTTTCCCCAGGTTTTTTCTTTTTCTTTCTCTCTTTTAATTAAAGTCTCACTTCGTCATATTGATATTAAACAACATTGCATTGTATTTTTTAATTTCCCCTGCCCCACTCCGAATAATAAATAAATACATAAACTTTTACATAGTGAGAAATTTTAAGTGCTCATTACTTTATTTTGAAAGCAATGATTTTATTTGTTTATTTTTAACTCATTCTAACTATTAAGAACCATCGTATTAATATTCAGGATATAATTTAAATAGCAAGTTATAAACCATGCCTGTGTTGAAAAATCTCAAGCTTAAAACAAAAGATTTAATGGTAATTTTAAATCATGAATTTTCGAGAAAAATCCGAATGTTTGTTTATTTTTACTAACACAACTTTTGACGCTTCATTAAACATTTAGGCAACATTTCTAAAATAATGAATTTAATAATTTCAAATAATAAAGTAAAATAACTTAGCAATATAAATCAACATGTTTAAAATAAATCATAGATATCACCAATAATTTCCACCAAAATTTACACTAACGATTTGTAATTATGAATCAGAATTATAATTCCAAGAAAATGCCTGTTTTCCTTTTTTTTTTTAAACTTAAAATTAACTTTTTAAATTATTCTTTGCTTTTTAAAAATTCTTTTAAAATGTTGATTTAACTTCTGTGAACTCTAGTAAAGTTTGTGGTCATCAATTTATTTCATTATATTATATCCTACCAAATATTTTTAGAAACTAGTGACTTATGTATTGTAAAATATAGGATTTCTATTAAAAGTAAATGAAAATAAAAATGACGATTTTATAAAAGATTTTTTTTAATTGTAAATTTCAAACACACATAATAGAACTAATAATATTTTGAACTATTAACAAACTAAGTTATACGTAATACGACTGCATATTAAATTCAGAAAAATATTTTTCATCAGAATAATTTTATGCATATGTATTACAGTATAAAAAAAATCTGATGTGAGCACCACATGACTTCCTTTATACACACCCATTGGAATACACAGGGTGATTATAATTAAAATTATGATTTCAAAACGGTATAACTTTAAAACTACCCATCAGAGCCATTTTATATTTTACTAGAGCAATCGTGAGGCAATGAAATTTTGTTTAGGGGAGGAAAAAAAGTAGTTCCAACATGTTCCTATAGATGGCAATGTCAGGGGAAACGCCTAAACGGACTCATTAAACACAGGAATGTTGTTAACAACACAATGGAATAGCAGGAAACAATAGACTTCAAGAGTTTACTACAATTTTTTTTAGCAAAAAAAAAAAAAGAATACGTGTTTACAGTGGAAACAGTCATAGTGAAAAGAGAAAAAGAGGAACTTCATGAAACAAATACTTTACGGATAATTAACGGCACATTTTGGAACATTTTTTATTTATTTTATTCTTTTTTTTTTTTTTTTTTTTTTTTCCCTTTTGCCAAACAAAATTTCATTGCCTCACGACTACTCTGGTAAAATATCAAATCGCTTTGATGGGTAGTTTTAAAATTCTAGCGTTTTGAAATCGTAACTTTAATTATAATCACCCTGTATATATATTATGAAAACATTCACATTTTTGTGAGGTAACTGACTCGAAAATAAACAGGCAGGTTCCAGCCTACGAAAATTCCTGAAAACAAGCAAGGGAAAAACAAACACCCCCCCCCCAACAAAAAAAAAAAAAAAAAAAAAAAAAAAAAAAACACTCCAGCCACAAGACAAATATAGTATAGCTTTTTCAGGAATAGTGCTCCACGGCTTATTACAGAATTGCCAAATGAATAGCTCGTGTTCAATAAAAATCCTTCGAGTATAGATGACTTACTTTTGTTCGCTTTGGCGAAAATTCGTGACGAGAAACGATATATTTCTTTTACCGAAACAATTATGTTAAAATTGAGAAAAGATGCCAACGCATATTTTGCTCTTGGCATGAAATTCCGCGACTTAGCGACCGAATTTGGCAAAAATTTGTAGTTTAGGGTTGGACAACGTTTGGAAGCTCTAGTTTCAACAAGAATAGAGTTCTGGATTTTCCCCCAAACTTTAATTGATTTATAGCGCAGAACCAAATTCTTTAACAATTCTATAAGGGACTAACAAGACTATATATAAAAGAAAAAAAAAAAAAAAGAGTAATTATTGATGATTGTAGATTAAAACTTGCCTATATCTTTACACGCTACTTTCTATACAGTATTCCTGTAAAAAAAGAAACAGATTCTAGTTTTTTTTTTTTTTTTTTTCCCAGAAGGGTGGACGTTGACTCAGCGTCAAATCAGGAATTCAAATGAGGCAAAAAGTGGCAGTTAAGGATTACCAAACTTTGGAAACTAACTTAATAGGAGTCGAGTTCTAGAACTTTTTGTAATGATTCATTAATTTGTAGCTCAGAAACTAATGAATCATTACCTTGAATTCAGAAACTAATGAATCATTACCTTGAATGCAGAAACTAATGATCATTACCTCGAAAATTCTGTAAACCACTGTGAAATTACTCTCGAAGATTTCAAATTTCATTCACACTTCGAAATTTTCATTTGTTCCTAAATTCGCAAAATTTCTGTTCTGTAGTGTAATTAACAGTGTTTATTTTATTTCTGTAGTAAGAATGACTGTTTCAGTAGATTTTTTCGAGAATATTCATTGATTAAAATACATTCATCGACTAGAACCTGCTATATACTTTTTACACGCAAACAATGTCGACAACTTTTATAACAATATCATTACGGGCTGAATATTCATTAAATAAAGTGCATCCGTCGACTAGAATCTGCTTATGTCTTGAAAAATTACTTTCTACATGCAAAAAATTTGACAACTTTCATAAAAATATCATTACGGGCTCAGAATTCATTAAGTAAAATGCATTCGTCGATTAGAACCTGCTTTATGTCTTAAAGAATAACTTAACTCCATGCAAAAATTTCGACAACATTCATAACAATATCATTACAGGCACTATCATTAGCTTGCTTTGAAATCTCTATAATGGTATGTCATACACAATGACAAAACCTTTGTATTTTTGGTCATGATAAATAGGATTTTCGTAAATATCTCCAAAACGAAAAGTCGCAGTAATACCAAAAAAAGAGGTGCACAACTAGATGCCGTAACAAACCTATATACCAATTTACAACGTTCTACGTTCAATCGTTTTTGAGTTATGCGAGATACACACACACACACGCGATATCTCAAAAACGGGAGCTCGTATTAAGACCAAAGCTGCAGGTGCACAACTAGACATCATGACAGACACGAATATAAATTTTCAACATTCTGCGATTGCTTGTTTTTGAGCTATACGAGATATAAAATCCATTTCACAAATCGGGATTACTATACGTCCTTACTTTGTATAAAAGGTATAAGGAAGTAAAAAGGCCAATCAAGATACAATTTTATCAATCCTTATCATTTCACTATTGCATACACGGAATAAGGACAATACAGTCAGTTTATTAAAATTCAAAAAGTTTTCAAATTTGCCAATTTAGCACATTTCCCAATTTCGAACATTACCTCTGGTATTATAATAAATTAATGTACATACTATATATTAAATGAGTAGGAAGGATAATAAATTTTCATTAGAAATATCGACAGAGGATGTTTGTGATGACTGTTTAAACTTCTCAATAAGGATGGAGTAAAAATTTGGAGGTACATATCTATAAAATGTTCATATATCACAAGTGCTAAATCTATCCTTACTATATGTATGTGTGTGTATTTATCTTGTATTTAAGTTATTTCTGAAATACAATTACTAAGATATAAATGATTAAAAAAAATCTCATAATAATAATAATAATCAATAAAATGTTTATTATCAAAATAAAAATCGTGCTACAAAAAAGTTTAAAAATTTAAAAGTTGCGTAAAATTAAAAAAATTTAATTCAGGAATGAAAATTAGATTTATATACATACACAATTTTGCAAAGAACATTATTAGCTTTTTTATTTTATTTTATTTATTTATTGATATTTTAATAATAATAAAAATTCCTTCAATGATGTCCCATTGCAAACATAATCAGATTTTTTTTTTCTTTATCCATTTCATCAAAGCAAAAAACTTTACTTTAAAATCTCATACAACATTTTCCGCCAACGAAATTAAATACATTGCTACACCAAACCTGCGACATCGATGAGAACACAATAGGCCATTACAGGAAATCACAAAATCGTCAGCGTGTCGGAGAAGAGTTTATCTTCATTAAAGCATGCTAGCGAAGACAGGAGGCGTAATTCATTTCTGATTCACAAGGCTTTGGATACATTTTTGAATGCTGTAGTCAAAGGGGGAAGGGACACGGAGATTTCCTGTAATCCATTACGTCCATGAGATTCAGAGCTTCATTATAAAGATGAAAGTTATAAAGATAGGTATCTTTATATTTTATTTCTACATCTTTTTCGCTGAGCATCAAGGAAGCACAAGGAGAAAATTTATGTATGAAATTATAAAAGTTTCTCGAGCACTATATCGTATTAAATTTATATGAGAAACAGAGAGAACATTTTTTAATACTGTGTAATGTGAAAAAAGCCTTGAATAGCAATACTTCACGGAATTTATCTCGCCAATAATTTATTTTTCAGATCGTGCGATGAAACAGATAAAAAATAAAATAAATAAAATAACAGGATGTGCCAAATTTAATACTAGCTTAGTGAAAGAAATGTTATTGCAAGATATCATCAAAATTGAATAATTACTTACAATTTAAGATGGAGAATATTTACGATAGCAAAAATAATCATTTGTCTTTTCAATATTTTATTTGCTGAAAATTTAATTATATATTTTTAACTTTTCTCAGAAAACTTTGGATTCACCAATTTTATTGTAACGATAATTCTTTTTCTACAATTTTGAATTTGTCTAACAATTTAATATGACTATTTAATCTTCTTCAAAACTCAACGCTTTCTGTTTTATAGTTAAAAAGGTTTTGACTGAGGGAGAGGGGTGGGACCAAGGAACTATATCGCTTAAGGGGGTATTACAACTAATTTGACCGTCAGTCTAACACCATGTTATTGTATGGAGAAACTTTTATAAATTATTCATCACCTAATGTATTTTAAAAATTCTGTTTTTGCATTTAGAAAAATTCACAATTGTCAAAATGTTTTCAAAATTATTATTATTTATTTTGAATATTTAGTTTTATAGGAGCAAAACGCGAAAATTTAACAATGAGCATTATTTGCTCTTTATAGCTTCAAAATGAAACATTAAATATTTAAAAAATAAAATTTTTAGAAAACAATAAACATTTAAAAGGTTGTGAAGTTTCTACATATGAAAAGAGAATAATAATAATAATAAAATACATTAGGTAATGAATCATTTTTAAAACAAATTTCTTCATAGAATAACATGGATGATCACCGGCCAGATTAGGTGAAGTATCCCCTTGTATCACGGTGTTATTTACTCATCTCCGATGCAGTACATAATCTTACCGGTCGTTCTGGGAAGAAGCTGTGCTATGTGGCCTCTCTCAGACAGTCTGAAAATATTAACATTCGTACAATTGAATTGTCGGACACAGCTCAGCGATAGAGAACACTGGCACCTTAAAGTAAAGGGTGGAAGGTTCGATTTCTGGCTTGTACAATTTCGCTCTATTTCAAAATCATCCAGGTTTTATTTTTTTCTCCAAATAGTCTCCAACATGATCAAGGGATTATGCTCTAAAAAAAAATGAACGAGAAGTGACCCAGTAACTGTTTAGTTGGACAGTTTCGAGAATATTCGTTGAGACTTACTTTAGAGATACGCATAACAGTTTTATTGTTCTGTTTCGAGGATATATGTTGAATAAACTGTAGCCATCGATTAGAACCTGCCTGTTTTTTACGAATTATTTTCTTCACGCAAGAAAAAAGACATTTTCGTCACAATAAACACACACACATGTATCAGAACTATTTCGGATAATTCTGAAACCCGGAAATATTAAACCTATTTCAAATAATTTTACTTCGTCAATTTAACCAACAAATTATGAAAGTATTTAACTTGGCGTTAAAAATTATTCACAGGCGCATATTCTTGAGAATTACCTGTCACATCATAGCAGAATAATATTTTGATTATAGAAGGCACTTTATCTATTTATACTCTAAGCACTAGAAAAGTCAACTATTCGTTAAGTATTAAGAGATTCTAGAAGAATAATTTTAGCCTATTTTCGCTTTACTGCATTTTTATCTTATACCATTAATAACTTATGAAAAATATTTATTCTTATTATTTGTTTATATATTTGTTTATTAATCTTTATTTTATTTATTTATCGGACATCTACATTCAATAAATAATTATTAATTTTAAAATATAATTTAAATAAACGAAGGACAAAAGTATTAAGACTTGTCCCCAAATCCTATATTATCCTATATCCAAATTCTATGTTATTCTAACGAGAAACTTGTTTATAAAATTACTCATTGCCTAATGTATCTTTTTTAATAACATTTTCTTATTCAGAAAATTCACAACCTTTAAATTGTCGCTTCACAAAAATATTTTTTCTTAATGTTATTTCATTTTGAAGTTATTAAGCGCAAAAAAAAATGTTATTACAATTTTTAGCTCTAAAACATATATTAATTCAATTTAACAGAACTAAACAGTTTAAAAAAGGTTTGTAATTACTAACGATTTCATCTTAAAAATGTAGAGGAAAAAAGTACAATTAATAATAATAATAAATTCTATAAATAATTTGTGGCGTTTATATCACAATAACTAAATTGTTTTATTTTATACAATGTTGATAATAATTAATTTTAAAATGGCCAAATGTTTCTCTCTCGAGCGAAGAAAAATAAGTTTGTTAAAATATCACTACCAAATAATTTTACTGTTAAATTTCAAGTTACGAAATAAATTAATATTGCACAAACTATCGATTTCATAAACGAAAATCTGGTACAAAGCCAATCCTGTGCTGATCCAACGACCGCAAAAATTTTATTTGATTCGCGATTTCCACTCAATTCGAGCTTAACATACACGCGAGGAGGAAATGAAATTAATTGCCCCGCATTTCAGAGAGTTATCTCCTACTCCCCCACCCCCTCCTCTTTAAATATCACACGCAGCATGGGCTGAAATCCTTAATACTTTCACACACCTGGATCGCTCGCCAAAGGTTTCAAATAATTTGGCAAAAGAATTTCAGTTCAGGTGAAAGAAGCTGTTTGTATTTCGGAAGATGATATTGGAAAAGGTATGTTATTATCGCACATGGCTTGTGATAGGAGTTAGCTATATATTTCGTACAGATATTTTTACGCATCATTAATTAAATTTTATTCAAATACAATCTAAAACTCATATTTAAGAAGCACATTCCTGAAAATTATTAAAAGATGGATTATAAATTGTATTGTACCATAAATTAAAATGTTTATTAATATATCACTTCGTGCAGTTTCGAGATAACGGGATAAATTAAATTCTCATTACTGTTAAAACACTGAAAATGGAGAATAAAGAATATTACGCGAGAGGGGAGAAATGCGCATTTAATAAATGCTCGGGATATGATATAACCGTGTTAGTAATTAAATGGAATTTTTCACTCATTATAGGTATAAGCTTTAAAACATGAAAAGTCCATAATAAATCCGTCTGTATCGGTGAGAAGGAAAGACAAATTGCAACAGATAATGAATACATAAATAGCTAAAAACTAATGATATTTATGTAATGGAAAACTGAGAAGGTTTCCTTTCATTTAATTTTATTTAAAAAATTATACTTTTCAGATTTATTCAATTCTGCGCATTTAACTCTTATGAAATGTAGTAAAATTTATTTATATTTAAACCAATAAAATAAACAATACAATAAATTTTGAATCATTGTATTGTTCATTTGAATACATGTGTATGTGTGAATAATGCAAAGAATAAATGATGAGCAAAGTGAGACAAAGTAAAATACATATACAATGTCAAATATGAAAAAAAAAAAAAAAAAAAAAAAAAAAAAAAAAAAAGTAAATGGTCATTAGTAGAATGAATAAATAAAATATAATAAATTGAATTTATTTGTTTTAATTTTCCTCAAATTCAAAATAATAATTATAAATTGTATAAGTTTCATTATTATTATTATTTTAATTTATAAAATTAATACATCATTTTAAACAAAATGCGCATAAGAAAATAGAGATTTTTCAAACCAAACAGTTTTTTTTTTTTTTTTTTTTTTTTTTTTTTTTTACAAGCCTACTAAATATTATATGGCCAAAATATCTCCACAGAGTTGTTCTATAGTATTTTATTATCAGGCATGTTCACACCGTGACCAATTATAAAGACAGAAAATAAGGTAAAATCGAACAAGTAATTTTACAAATTCAGACTTAGAGGCATAAGGGGATGATAGAAGTTATGATTACTTTTTGTAAATCACTGTCATACAATTATAAAAATTTATTTACAAATAGTTAGAGATATAACAATATTACTACATTAAATTTTCTTGAAAACTAACTGTTTCAATCTTACGTTGTTATGATTTAACAATATAATCTAAATAATCTGAGCAGTATTATTCCGTAGAATCGCGTACGTCCACTTGGGAAGGGGGGGGGGAGGCCATTAAACATAACGGCGGAGAAAGTAATTATAGGACTTCAGAATAATAATTGGAATAAAAAATCAATTAATAATTGGAATAAAAAATGTTTAAAAGTAGAAGTAATAACTCATCAGGGCGGCAAGTACTTCATAAAGCTGTGGAAGTTGCAACGATTTCGTAAAACAATATAGATAACAATAGCAAATTTATATTGTTCAGGCCCCAATCGAGCAGCAAAACCATTTTGAATGAGAAATGAAATAAAATATTAAATCAAATCATCAAGGAAACCTGTGAGAAAAATAGAAAAAAATCAGAGTAAGCACACGTAAAGCTATCAACCCAACATGGGGAAAAGGAAGTTGCCATCATTTTAATGAAATTAAAAATAAACTCTTTGCAAGCTTCGATTAATCGATAAAGAATTAACAACTGAGCATTTTCATTAACGATAAAATTCACAGTGTAATTGATTAAGTTAGTTAAATTTTACAGTGTAATTGTTGATTAAGTTCCATTTTACAGTGTAATTGTTGATTAAGTTAGTTAAATTTTATTATTTAATTTCAGTTAAATCGATGAACTTTAAAAACCTTCATGGAAAAGAAAATTAATAACAGCTAATATTAATTCAGTAGTGAGCAAGCGCCATCTATCGTGTAGCTAGATAAACATTAATAAGTCAGTTAAATTTAAGTCAGGTTTAAACAAACAATTGCTATAAGGTGTATTATTTTATAGAAGATTTTTAACTTAATGATGTAAGTGATTATGCGGCACCATTTAATTAATTAGTTAGTTTATATATATATATATATATTAAATTTGCGATTGAAAACTTAAAATCTGATTAAAAATTCAGCATTCAAGTATTTATTTACTTTTTTTTTTTTATATCTTTTCAGTGAATGCCCAAAGTAATACCCAAATACTTTTTTTTTTTTTTTTTTTTTTCAAAAATGTGATTTTTCACTCGCTGAATTTTTCTCTTATGAAATATTAAAAAATTAAAAAATCAATATTTGGAAAATGAGTACTAATTTAGTGATAGTGATTTTTCTAAATATATATATATATACATATAAATAAAAGAAGAAGAAAAAAGATGTATTAGGTAATGAGTAATTATAGAAAAAAATTTTCCCCTAGAATAATATGGGTCATCGCGTCGGTGCAGATTAGATATTATCCGCTCTTAATTAACAAAGAGTATTAAAAACTTTCAAAACATTTATTACTATTATTTTAATTTAAATAGGTCAGAAAAATTTAATGTGTGTAATATTATATTTTAATGAATATGTATGCAAATTTCCAAAAATCTAAAACAGTAATTTGAAAATATTCATAACGTTCGCCATTGTTTTAAAAAGAATGACTTTATCAGGAAGACGAAAAAGAAATCGCAACTCGTCTTTAAAAAATTATCATCACCACAATTCGAAGTTAATTTGTTAAAAGATTAGGCATTTAGTAATTAAACTAATTTATATTCCTAAATTACAAATTATTAAATTAAGAAAATAATCGAAATTAAAAAAGAATTAGGCAAAGATAATTTTAAATTTTTACTCGTAAATTTTTTCTGATCTCTTTCACTAAGTAATTTTTTACATATTTATTCAAATTTCACAACTTTTTTTCAAATGACCTATTAGATAAAAGTCCCATTAAAATTTCTTAACTTTAAATGTGCCTCAATTTAGAGCAATTGAGGGATAAAGATGAGTCACTGAAATCCATGTCTTTATTTTTTTATTATTTTTTTTTTTGTCACGTCTGTTACTCTACATGTTTACTTTATTAAGGGGACATACGACCCTTAGAACTTAAAAAAAACATCGATTTAATTATAGTCCTTTTTTATGCAAATTATTGTTAACTAATATTCATTTGACATGCCTAATTGTTACATAAGCTTATTATGCATTTTGGAATATAATTTAAATTCTGTGGTAAATAATTTAATAATTTTTGTGTTAATAATATATTTTTTTCCCCACCTTGCGCGCAAGATATCTCTAAAGCTGTTTAGGGTAAGGTGGGGTAAATGGGACCCCTTTTCAGCATAATTCGACTTTAGCTCAACATAGCACCGGATGTAAATAGGTCTAACAACTTAATTTTTTTTGTGGTTCATTCTCTCATATGTTGTTACTGTACCCATGGCAACCTCTAACCAAATTGGCAAATGATGAATTAAAAAAGAAAATTATTTTGGGTAGTCATCGGGGTGGCCCACTTGCCCCGCAAGGTGGGGAAAGTGGGACACCCCCCCCCCCCCGAATATATTTTTACACATAACTGGTAGAGATTTGGTGGGGCAAGTGGGACAATCTACATGGTTTTCTGAATCTTTGAAAAAGAAAATCACTGAAGTATCTCCATTAGTTCATCCATAGCCACTTTTTCTGGCACACAAGCCTGCTAAAAGAAAAAAATGTCAAACTTTTTTCTTTTGCATGTTGTGTAGTCTAAAAGTCAGGCCTACAAAATTTAAACTAGCCTATGGCAGTATTACATGCTAGTAAATATTATATCTTGATAAATCGTTGGTAAACGTGTATTGTGTATTTTGAAAGTCTCTTGGAAAGCGTTGGTTCATTTAGTTTCAGCACAACATCTTGTAGGAATACATCATGAATATCAATATCATTAGCTTCAGGGGGAAAACAGTTATTATGCACAGTTGTGCCTTTATGCATGTATTATATGACAACTGTATCTTCATCGTTTGGACTGTCATTTAATACCAAACCAACATACGATTTCTTTTTCTTTTCTTTTTTTTTTGCCTTCAAACTGGACAAAGGCATAATCCCCATTTTTAAGTTCTGTGGTAGTAGGTGATAACTGATAGTTCATCTTCGGAACTTTAATTACTACTGGTGGAGTCATCCAGAGGTAAACCCTATAAATCAGTCCATATGACTATTTTTTAACTATATTAAAGAGTTGGAGTGGGTGGCCCACTTACCTCGCCATTGTGGTGGCCCACTTACCCCAAACACGGGCCAAGTCGGCCCCCCAATTGTTTTTTCAACCTTATTAACATCATGAATACACGATACTACAAAGAGAATCTCTGTTTTATACACTTTCAAAATATATAAAGTTTTGGTTTGCATCATGAACGGTTTGGAAGAAAAAAAATAATTAGTACGATGGCGCGAATTACGATAGGACTGCAAATTTAAAAATCGTCACAAAAAGGCTTGTAACTTATCACACACATAAATGAAAATGATGCCATAATGTTTTCTACATCTATTGGGGTAGGTACATAAAAATATTATAACAGATTTTTTTTAAGTCAATAACTGGGGAAATGCTAGGGGGGGGGGGTGGCCCACTTACCCCACCTTACCCTAATATTTTTTCTTGAAATTTTCACAGATTATGTAGCCTATCAGATCCTTTAAAAAGAACCTAAATTTGTATCCCCCCCCCTCCCTATTTTTCATACCGGTCATACTTCAGATTTGATTTTAAAAAAAAAAAATATATATATATATATATATAATAGATAACGTAATAAAATTTAATCTTAAAATTTAGCAATTAATAACTAAAACAATAACAGCACACTAAAATATAGAACTGAATTTAACATAGAGGAAAGAATGACACAAAAAGTTGCGATATAGATAAGGAATCAATGAGTTACCATAGTAACTTAAAATACTTACGCCGACCTGAAGGATAATAAAAAAGGACCATTAAACTTGTGAAAGAGAAAAAAAAAATAATAAACCTCATAATCAATTGGATATAAATGCTTAAAATTAGAAGCATAATTTTCAAGGGGCGCATACTCCATAAAGCAGAGAAAGCTGCAACGATTTCGTAAAACGATATTGCTAATCATAGCAATTTATATCATCTCACGCCCCGATCAATGCAGCAAAAAGCCATAAAGAATGAGAAAAAAGTGAAAAAATAAATTAAAACAAAGAATAAATAAATATTAATTAAAATATTAAAGGATACCAAAGTGATAACATGAAATAATCAGAGTAACCACATGGAAAACAGTTAACACAAACTGGAAAAATGGTTGATGCCAAAACCTAAATTGAAGTTAAAATAAAAGCTCGACAGATATCGATTAATCGAAAATACTTCAGAACAATTACATTAAAGATAAAATACACAGAGTAAAGATTAAATGATAATGTTAAAATTAATACTAGTAGAGTTAAATTAAATCGTACCAAAAATATTAATAATTAAATCGTTTAAGATAAGGACTGAATATATTTAATATATTTGTAATCTAAATTTGAACAAATTTAGGTTCAGTTTGAAGAAAATGATATGTTACATAATCAGTGAAAATTTCAAGAAAAAATATTAAGTAGTTTCAGAGATATCTTGCGCACAAGGTGAAAAAAAAAAAAAACAAAAAAAACAAAAAAAAAAACACATTTTTTATTAACGCTTAAATTATTAAATAATTCACCACGGAATTTAAATTATATTCCAAAATGCATAGTAAGCTTATAGGTAACAATTAGACATGCCCAATGAAGATTAGTTAATAATAATTTACTTAATTAAAAGTTTTGTATTATTTATAAGCAAGATATATATAATCATTAAGATAAATTAATATTTAGTATTTAAAATTGATCAAAAAAGCTGTCTGATGTCATGTCTGTCACAAATGAAATTAATATACTAAATGCCCATAAATGTAATTTACAAAATAATTTTTAGTAACATCGTCATGAAAAATATTAAGCAAAATCTACTGATAAAAATTCGATTCATAGTTTAGGACTATAACCGAAGTGCCGACCGAAAATAACATAACTATGTAAAGAAGGCTGGACTAATTTCCTAAAATTTGAAAAAAGTTCATTAAAAAAAAAAGATTGTTTATAAAATTTAAAAAGAAGCATATTACAAAATAAAGGGAGAATAAAGAAATGCCATCTGTAATTCAATATTTATTGGAAATCCTACAAATAGCATAAATAAAAATGTATGAAAAACAGAAAACTTATTTTTTGCAATTAATATTTGTGCATAAGAAGCATACTCATTTGGTCATAGCTCTGCTGGATCCTTTATCGCTATAGCTTATACGCAATCTTGGAAAAAATTAGCATGGAATATAATAAAAGTTAAATCCATAAGCATTTTTTCCCCAATTATTTTTACAAAAAGTATTGAACTATTTATAATCTCGTTTTTATGAATTTATTTTGAAAAACTTCTCTTGCTATGAGAATAGTACGGCGCCATCGAATATGTAACGATATACAGTACTTAGAACTTTTCGCAACTGTTGCAAACAGCAAGTTGTCAGATGTCATCGTTCGGCATTAAAAAAAGGTTAATGAAAAAATAAATAAAATTTGTAGCTAATTTTATTGCCAAACTGAAAAAAATTATGAAAAAAAATAAACTTAGATACTTCAAATCTCTACTAAAAACTCATCTATGTACAAACAAATAAAAAAAAAATATCAAAACATCCCACGAATTTATCTGAATAAATACATACAAGCTTACTGACAAATACCTGCCAAAAAATACAGCAATAAAAAAGTCATTTTGCACACTTAAATAGATTCAAGCTCAAGTACTAAATTTCTTTACCCCACGCATAAACAAGTGAAGCAGATGGAAATGAAAGAAGAAAGAAAAAAAAAAATCTGTATAAACTTCCTCTTAGATATAAACATAATATTTTGCAAGCGTATCGGGTGAAAATATTTCGCTAGCTCTTAAAACAAACAAAGCTTATAAATATCTGAAACAGGTCAACGTGATTTTTTTTTTTTTTTTTTCAAAGTTTTCTCCAGAAATAAAACCTTTATGATAGTATAAGAAGCTTAGAGAAACAGCAAAACAGCTTGCTTTTTATAAGCAGATGATTAAGAAAATTTTTAAAAAGATTCTTGTGTAGGAAGGGCGGAGGCTTTTAGAGAGAGACGAGCTGAATCAGTGCTTAATACCTCAATAAATAATCTTGTAAAAATTTTATATATTTAGTGATACTTTAGTAGATTGCTAGAATGCTTTATAATTTCCAAAATTTTCGCTTTATGCATCCATGTCATATTCTTTTTTAACATTCATATATTTGATGGTTTAATAACTTATTTTTGAGGTACAAGATTAGACATTCCTTTGTTTTGATTATACGTAATTGTCAGTGCATAATGTGCACCACAACACAAACTAATGCATGAACAAATAATTGGATAAGATATTAAAATTTGAAAAAGAAAGAAAGGGGGAGAGAGGAAAAGAAAAAAACCACACAATTTGTAAAATATATGGGTATATAATCAACATACAATAAGTTTAATGTAATTAAACTTTCCACGGATAAAGGGATGTATGTGCAAGAATGTATATGTATAGACAATTAGTCTTCCAAATACACTTCATTTTCTCTAGAAATGAAAGATTTCTACTTCCACAAAATAGTCCCCCCCCCCCCCCCCCATTCTTCCAATATATATATAGCATTTATTTTTTTGATAATGCGAGAGTAAAGAATCGTTTACTAGTGTAACATTATAGTTTGTTGAAATCACATTATATGTTTCATATTTTTCATACGCAACGAAGACATAATCTACATCACACCCTCCCCAGTCTTCTGAAAGGGAAAACAAAAAAAGAGTTGTTAGCTTTTAATGATATAAAAATTTACAGAGCGATCAAATTACGAAAAAAATAAATTTGAGACTTTCAAATAAATATGAATTATTTTTAAGCTTTTTTATGTTTTATACAAATTTCTTTTTCCTTCCCTTTTTTTACCACCAAAATAACACAGAACATAGAACTTTACTAGCTTCATTAAGGAATTTCAATACTATCTCTACTCTCATTTCTTCATTTAAAATAACGTTAATTCTTAATTCTATCACACATAAAAAGACAATGGATTTTTCTACTTATTATCTTTTTCCCAAAGTTTTCCTTGCAGTTACATCAAATTCATATCAAAACAATTTAACTCAAAATATTCCCGCATCTTTTCGTTTCCTTCCTTGTTTGATGGTTGCTTAGCAACCGTCAAACTTTCTGCAGAGAAACAGATCTGCGATTTATAAGTTACTTCTTTGTTTGGATTTCTCGAAAAGCTTCGGTCATTTTGTTCGGATTAGGGTAAGATATTTATTAAATGATGTGAATGGAGCAGAAAATAAAACGACAATGTAATTTGATATAAATACTGAGATTTAAAAAATACGGGATGCATCTGATAGAATATTCTTTAATTCATTATGTATCTCAAGTAGGAAAAAAGAAAGAAAGTATTCAGAATTTATCTAAATCGGAAAAATTATTTTTGAATAAATTTCCACAAGCAATTTGTAATATGACGTCAGTTTGATTATATTATTTGCATGAAAGTGGGCTATGATCCTATAAATTAGTTTGCTATTTTTTACTTCATGATTTTTTATGTCACTTACTGTACGGTTTTCAAAGATAAACACTTTTAAATTTGTAATCGTTTAATACTCTTGTAATTTCAGTCCCATATAAACATAGCACCAGTTTCGAAGTCCAAAATTTTGTGAAAGTCTGATTCTCTCATCAAAGTCCGATTCGTTTACCTGTTTCTTTTGTCTGGTGTAAAAGTGCTAAAAGGGTTTTTTTTTTCCAAAAAAATTCTCAACTTAATTTCTACTAATAAAGTAAATAATAAACGTATGATTTACTTTTATCCTCAGGATATCCTGAGGACGTCCTGGGAAGAAAGATCAACTCCAAAAAGATCCTATATGCTAAAGAAAACTGTTAAAAGTCCCAACATGTAGGGACAAATCCCTATAGTTGGAAACGCTGTAAACTTATCAGGTAGAAGAGTTGAAAAATTCCCCAGATTTCTCTCCAAAAATTTCTAAAATCCCCATGAAATTCCCCACCAACATTCGGTTCCCCAAAATGTCCCCCGAAGCCTAAAAAATCCCAAAAATGATGACAAAATCCCCAATCTGCCAACACTGGTTCTACGAAAGACAACGTTTCATCCACTCCAGAGAAAGCGCCCTCTCGCGGCTCGCCCTTTGCTTTCCGACCTCGCACTATATGGTGAAAGTTGTTTGTTTTGGCGAGTTCTATCAACCCTTACAGTTGTGCCCATTAGTTTTGTTATACCTTGTATAAATACCATATTCACAATGATAACATTACGGTTTTAACCGAATAACTTCGGTTGATACTATGCTTTGAAGTTCATTTCAATTTAAAAATATTTTTAACGAGATTATACCACATTTAAATGAATACAGAATGAAATATTCACCAGAATCTGAATGCTTATTAGCTATTTCAGAGCTGCTTTTTTTTTTTTTTTTTTTTTTTTTTTTTGAGCGAGATTTATCACCACTATTTTTAAAGAAGAATCTGTTAGGTATATTTTTGACGATTAAATAAACAGAAAACATTTATTAAAAATTTTCCCGCATGAAATCTCTCTTGAAAAACGGGAGACTTGGCCCCTATACTATTCAAAGAAGTTAATGTTTTTAATTATATTAAATAATAATAATAATAATAATAATAATAAAATATAGAAAAAATTTATAAATATAAATGAAAGAAACTATATAAAGGTTTTTATAAATTCTGTGCAAATTATTTTAGAATAAAGCACAGTTGTCTATGAAGTCATGTCATTTTAAATAGAGGGTGTTTCATTCCCCAATTTTCCCTTTTCTAATATTTTTTGTACACTCCGATTTAATTAAAATCATCTTATTTTAGAGAAACATTAAATTTAGTTTCCTTAAGCCTGATGATTAGAGCTCTGTAAAAACATAAATCCGTTCGTATAAATTTTCTCATTAGCAGTTTAAGATTGAATTAATCCACTATAATATAATATTATTTTAAATTAATACTTGACTTTAATGCTACTGCATCTACAGTTTGGATTTTTACACATATAAAATATATTTAAAAGTTTTCATTTCCGTTACTGACTAGAAATTGGTATAAAAAATGGTAGATACCCGATTTTGACCTCAAAAAGTGATAATTTGTCAATTCCCAAAAATAAGAAACAAAATGATTAAATGAATCGGATCGTTATCTATAAAGAATCAATTTTCAAAATAAATAAATAAATAAATAAATAAAATCTCGAATTAACAGAATAAAATTCATCCCCTCTTCGCCAACGAATAGTAAAAATTGTCTAACAAGTTAAAAAAAGAAAGAAAAAATGAATTAGCATTTTGTACCTGAGGATAGACCATGACTACCATAGAGGCCGTTCTCTTGGTGTGCCAAATTGAGCGGCAGTTGTGCAGAGGTGGTGTTGTTGTGGAAGTAAGCAAGGGGCAACGGCGATGCCGAGCCCCTTCCTGAGGAAAGTCCACCCGGTGTTGAACCATGACCGTTCACATGCCGGGATACTAAACTTAGAGGAGAAGACATAGGTGGGTGTTGAGAATTCCGAGATACAGCTACCGCTCCTGGATTAACTAGATCACCATAAGGGCCGTAGCTGGACCGCCGTCCTTCTCTTCTGTTGCCGTCTATCGCTGCCTGCAGCTCTTCGGCAGTACTTAATTTTTCTCTATCACATTCATATGCATATAAGTACCTCATGTATCTGAAAAATAAGAATGACTCATATAAAGACTCAGCAAAGACAAAGATTATCAAATCAAAAGTTCCTAAATCTCAGGTAACATACTTAAGAAAATAAAAATGTTAATATAGAATAATAACAGCAATAATTAAAGAAAAAAATACAAATACAAACTAACATATCATCATAATATGCACTAACGTGCAACTATAGCTATTTTTTTGCTTGATGAGCTTTCGTGCTTAATATTTCGACTCAAATCAGTAACACATGTGCTTAGAATATTATAATTAGCTTTAAGCTAGCAATGAATTTTAGTTGTTCAAAAAAGAACACCTACGTTATAATTTAGTAGCCCAAAAATATAAAATAGTTAACAAACATAGTAACCAGGCTAGAATTCAAACTTGCGTCTTTTGATCCAACATGGCAACACGCTCTACCAGTACTGTTAATCCGATCAATTTCTGACAGGCACTATTCGCTTGTATAGAACCTGGACTGGTCACTTATTGCTGTTATTATAAAGAAAAAAATAATAACTCGTGTCCTTTCAATTGAAAATATTCGGGATATACGGGTCAATGTTTCTTCAATGGTTACTTTCTTGTCTCGATGACATACAAATTTGTATGAAACCGACGCACGAAGTTTTCAATTACACATGTTCCTTTTTCTGCGTCTTTCATATTAAAACAAAGATGCTTTAACACCAAAATGCGAGATTTGAGCATGCGCGAAAATCTTTTAGCCAATGCGAAACGATGATATTTCTCTTATTAGACAGACGTCAGAATTGAGGTTTAATGAGTTTAATGCAGTACTCGAGCTACGAAGTTGGCAATGGGTCTGGGGTCCCAAATTTCATTCAGGCCCGGCCCGGCCCCGAGAGCAAATTGAAAAATTCGGCTCGAGTGCCTGTCTCGGGCCGTAAGCCCGGCCCGTGCAGACCTCTACAAACACCCAATATTGCTTTTTTTTTTTTTTTTTTTTTTTTTTTGTATGGAAGTCTGATATTTGGGCTACTGCACATGCGTCAAATCGCCTGTGATTATATCAAAATAGTGATGATAGGAAAGAATGGATCTTTACGTCTTTACAGCTGCATTCTTTCATCGTCCCCCAAAACCTGCAGCGATCACCCGTTTTTGGGGTAAAAACGTGTCTGTTTGATTTCATAGACGAACAAGTAGTTGGCGCAAAACAAAATAATTAAACGCAACATTTCATGAGATGAGAAAAAGGGAGCACGAATGCAGTAACACACGAAAGTAGAGCAAGCGAAAATACTAAATAATAATAATAAGACCCATGGGACCCTGTATTGGGTCCCTCTAAGAAGAGCTCATTCCACTTCCTACTTTCTTTTAAAGAAATTAAAAAATACATGAATCTTTTTCGTTCGCATCAAGCGTAATTTTCGTCAAAAATTTGTGCAAAATGTGAAGAGTCGCTTTAAATTTCGAATTTTTTTTTTTTTTTTTTTTTTTATTATTGCGTAAGCAAACTAAATAATTGGTAAAATCTAGATATACACTGGCTTGCGACTCGGGACAGGGTGAGATTGAATAAGGTTTAACGTCCCACTAGAGCTACATGATGTGAAAATGGCGACGGTCAGAGATTCACCCTCAACGGTGGTCAGGAGATATGTCATCGCAATTTTGATCCTCCGCAGATGGGGATGATTCCCGTGCTTCGATAACCCCAAAAGGTATATATTTTTTTATGGATTAAAAAGGTATTTTTTTTTATAGATATGTGATACTAAAACTTTTTTTATTGTCTAAGAAATATTCGCCGGTGTGCCTCCGCGTACGCCTTAATTCAAACCTAGTTCCTAAATGAGAGTTAAAAATAATATATCTGTGAAAAATATCAAAATCTATCACATAAACCTAAAAAGTTAACAACTAGAGAAATATTATTACTTTCCGAACACTATAGTGAGGAAAGTATTGTAATCATGTCAAAAATCCGAATTCGAGATTTTGATGTTTCTATACGTTTTGAGGTCCCCTGAGTCCGTTTTCACTATTTTTACGATGATATATGTATGTGTGTGTGTATGTGTGTATGTCTGTGAGTGAACATGCTAGCGTCTAAACGCTTTGTTCAATTAACCTGAAAGTTGGTACGCATATTGTAAGTCACCATAGTACGAACCCTATAGATTTTGGTGAATCTAGCACTTATAGTTTTTTTACAGGGACACAAAGAAAAATTCTTTATCATTATGGCCTATGGGAGCAAAATCTTAAAAGTGCGATAGCATCTAAACGCCTTATTCAATTGAGCAAAAAATTTATACACATATTATAGGTCACAAATACTCAATCTGTATAGATTTTGAAGAATCTAGCACTTATAGTTTTTTTACAGGGACACAAAGAAAAATTCTTTATCATTATGGCCTATGGGACTAAATTTTTAAAAGTACGATAGCATCTAAACGCCTTATTGAATTGAGCTGAAAATTTATATGAGTATTATAAATCACTTTTGCACTAACTATAAGCATTTTGGTGAATTTAGCATTTATTGTTTTTTGCAGGGACACAACGAAAAATTCTTTATCATTATGATCTATGGGCTCAAAGTTCAGTAGCGTTAAATAAAACATCGTGTAATAGATGGAGAAAAATACTCAAACACTCTATTATGGTTTTCTCCCTTTTGTTTGTTTAACAGCTCCTCTTTCTTTACTTTATCTACAAAACTGTTAATTACTCAATGTTCGGAAAGTCGAGTGGAGTCACTCCAGATTTTTTTTTTTTTTTTTCCCACATAAGACTATTTAAAAAAAAAAAAAAATTAATAATAATAATTTGATTTTATTGTCCTCTTTTCCTTTGTCGCGAATGAAAAATCATACACTTCTATTAGCCCACATTACTTGTTGCTGGAAAGTTGTAGTTGTACCATCAGAAAAGCCGTCTTGAATTGTTTTGATAGCAAAAACGTATTCTTATTAACTGCCATTACTTTGCATCTTCTCTCAGCCTTAACAATGTAATAAAAATCACAAAATGATTAAACCTTTCGTAAATTGAGTTTTCCAAGCAAACCTTAAAAGTAAATACTTTTGTTGCATATGGTTATGCTAACAGATAAGCCATTGATATATTTTTGACAATTTGTCGGTGTGTCAATGTAGTACAGAGTTATTTACCCGAAAGACATTTTTTGTCGACTATATTTTACTGCTTAGAAATATTATTTACAAAGAAAAAAAAAATCAAATCAATCACATAAAAAAAATATTTTTTAAAAAATGTTCAAATTGTTTAATTTAGAGAAAATTGCCCATATACGGTCAAACTTACTGTCTTAAATACTTATTAGCTAAATTCTGCATATTCTAACTAAATGGCTGATAACCACCCTCCCTTCTTGAAATATTACATATTAGACAGAGAAGGTCTTTAATACAGTTGACTTGCATAATCATCTTAACAATAAACCTACAGTAATGCATTGTGGAGTGATAAGTAGTAATAATGAATTTCTCCTAAGCTTCCTTACGACGACAATATTTTACGATCCAATAAATATTATTAAAGGATTGCACGGGATTATTTAAAATGTTCCTAATGTTGTTTTAAATCCATAAAAATTCATTTAAAGTAAGTCTACATAATATTCACAAAAAATATGTCAGTAAAAAATAGTTATCAAATCGGTAGTTATTAACTTAATCTAATGGAGACATGGTGGATTTAAGACTTCAAAATCGTTGACCTATAGAGCTACAAAACATGTTCAAAAGTCAATGATCTGAAGTAATAGTTGAAGACAACATTTTAATCACTAAAAGGCAGTAAAAACTCTTGGAGTGATCAGTGTGCGTCTCGTAGAATTCACTATAATTTAAGAGCAGTTGTTCCTCAGATGAATTCAATAAATTCAAATCAAAAACTAGTATATGGAGTATACACATTACAAAATTTTCTTCTATATTTGACCATACTGAGTCAAACAGTAAACAGTATAAATTATTTATTAAAAGTATGTTCTATGATGAATGCAGACTTTTATTCTCAGAGTAGTATAAAACTAAACGTCGAAAGGAAGTCAATTTTGTGCTCTATTGGCGACATTTATGGAACAGTATTTTTACACTTCTGGGGATGGGGTGGGGGATATTTGATGCTCTTGCAAGCAATTTTTGAAGTGAAAACTTCTTTAGGCGCGTTGAGCACTTTTGGGTGAAGAAAAATCTTTGAAATTCCGTCATCGTCAGCTGACGCTTTCCATTTGAAGTGAAAACTTTTGGGTGAACAAAAATCATTGAATTCGCGTCATCGAAACGTTTTCCATCCTTGTATGATACAAATAATGTATCATACAATTAACTTGCTAATGTGAAGTATTAGTAATTATATACTGTATATTGTTTTAAAATCTGGTGCGGCTCTACACGACTTCTCTCATCTCCGAGCACTGTCTCTTAAAGATTGCAGCCGGAAATGTTGCAGTTAGACCTCACAAAACCGTGAGAAAGCCCAAAGCTGCCATTTTCTCAAGTTTTTACAATCTGGTGCGACTCTACACGACTTCTCTCATCTCCGGACACTGTCTCTTAAAGATTGCAGCCGGAAATGTTGCAGTTAGACCTCACAAAACCGTGAGAAAGGCAAAAGCCGCCATTTCTCTCACGTTTTTACAATCTGGTGCGGCTCTACACGACTTCTCTCATTTTCGGACACTGTCTCTATTCCAGTTAGACCTCACAAAACCGTGAGAAAGGCCAAAGCCGCCATTTTTCTCACGTTTTTACAATCTGGTGCGGCTTTACACGACTTCTCTCATCTCCGGCCACAGTCTCTATAAGATTGCAGCTGGAAACGTTGCAGTTAGACTTCTTCGAAAAAAAATAATTCCCATTTTACCCATTTATACTAAATTTTATACTGTACTTCCACATTAAAAATTATGAAAAAACAGGATGGCAGCGCAACCCGTTTTGCTATTTTTGCTGCAGTAATTCATGTTAAGGTGCAAGTACACATAAATTTAAATAAAAATATACGCATTAGTTCGGTATCTAGAGCTCCCATAAAGTTTTTATTACATACGCACAGTACAGACGATTTCTAAAAATGTTCAAATCACGTTCTGAACCTCTAAAAAAGAGCAAATCCATCGAAAACCGGAAGTCAAAAATTTTCCTGGATCCAATAAGAAAGTAATAATGGCTTGAAAAAAAAAAAAAAAAAAAAAGAAAAATCGAAATAAAAGATGAGATTTTGAAAATAACTGAAAGGGGAAAATGTAAGGAAAAAATATGACAGCGTAATTTTTAGAGTTAAGAACGGACTAAAAGAAGATAAATAACATTTAATGGCTAAAATGAAAATAAAATGTACAGATTTCACATAATATATTTATTAAATATTAGCAGTAGAAATCTACAAATGTGATATAATAGATAATAGGTTTAAAATTTAATATTTTTTTTATATGTGAAAAATATACATTGGTTAAATTTACATCCCCTTTCACATAAAAGCGCCTCAGAAAGGAAAAATAATTTTAAATTTCATTTCAGAAATTATTTTGTATTCTGAAGTAAAAATAAACTTTTGAGGATTCAGATTTACAATGCTGTCAATTAAAAATCCTACATAACAAACACGTGCTAATTTTTCATGCAGTTGAATTATTTCAGTTTTTTTTTTTTTTTTTTAGGATTGCAATTCACAGAGTTCTGTTTTGTAGAATCTGTGCAAACTTATAAGTTGACGTACTTAAAAATTCGTAAAATAATAATAAACAAACAAAATAAAATATTTTAAAAATATTAAAAATAATACAGTGAAACCTCTCTAATAACACTGCTCGGCATGAAAATTTCCCCCAACACCATTTTTGCTAATTCTTAAGTAAAATGACCTCTTGAATCCGAATATGACTGCCAATTTGCCCTATCACATATCGTTTTTTGGGGACGCCCCCCCCCCCTATTTTTACCACTTTTCGGTAATTTTATGACTGTAAATTTGATTTATAGTGGAGAAAAGAAATATTTTAACTGTTAAATATCTTCTGAGGGCCTAAAGAGGTGAAAAATCCTATAACATGAACATTTGCAGCAAGGGGAAGATTTTGGGGGGGGGGGGGATTTGCCACTGAAATTATAAGTTACATTTATTTTCCATCCTCCAAATCAAATTCATGGGCATAAAATTATCGGAGAGTGATAAAAATTGGGGGGGGGGGGAGGTGACGTCCTAAGAAAATGCTGGGTGATGGGGCAAAATGGGGGGCATATTCGGATTCAGGAGGTCATTTTACATAAGAATCAGCAAAAATGGTATCAAAACGCGTTTTTTTTTTTTTTTTTTTTTTTTTTGCAGCGTAGTGTAATCAACCTCTGCTGAAGTACCACCTCCCTTTAGAACCAATTTTTCTCGGTCTGGAATTTTTCTTGTGGGATTTAATACTAATTTACTAACATTAAAGGCCCATTTAAAACTGTATACCTCTTTTAAGAATCACATTTTGTGAGAACAAATAATTTTATTTTTTTTGTAACTGCCCACTACATAAACGGGGTATATAAAATAGAGAAATATTTGTAGAAAAAAGTTTGAAGAAGAAAGAAGTTCAAGCTTGGAAAAATTACTTTTGTATCATACCGTTATTTTACTCATAAATTTAAATAGGAATTTTTAGTGAGAATTTATTGATCAATATAGAGTACTCTATTACACCCAGAAATTATGCTAAGGAAATGTGTTTCAGTAAGTTCTTAAGTTTTCATAATTCAAACTAACATTAACGATTACATAAAAGCTGTATATACACACACACACACGCAAAAATTAGTTGACATAGTTTCTCATCATATGTATGTTCTCATAAATTTCTAGTACATGACATATCATATTCATTTAAGAGAAATGAATTTGACCAAACACTTGACACAGTGACAGAATGAAATCCCCGCCTAATAGGCTACCCACCGTTCAGTTCTATATATTTATCTTATTCTAAACTATTCTATTGGGGGTCAGTTTCGTCAATTTTTAGTTTTCATGCTACTATTTCTAATGTAACAATCCCCAAAATGCATATTTATATGTAATATAGCCCAATTTTGCTATGTTGATAAAATCTTAAATTTCGAATAACTTTCGAAATTTTCCTATTGGAATATTTGTAGTCAATAATGTTCAAACAAGTATTATAAATGTTATTTTGAAGTTGTCTGTTATATTTATGATCCTCAAAATGGACGTTTAATAAGTATCCTAAATGATATTTTAAAAGTGTTCTGATATCTTAACGATGAAAATATCCCTCAAAATAGACGTGTATGTGAAATTTTGCTCTATTCTGCCATGTTAAAAAATTCGTAAATTTCGAATAATTTACGAAATTTTCAAAGTAGCATGTTTAATGTTAATGATGTTCATCCGGGCATCAGAACTGATATTTAAAAGTTGTTCTTACATCTTTACGATAAAAATATTTCTTTTCATGCATGTTTTAGTGAAATTTTGCCCGTAAATTTCGAATAACTTCTGAAGTCTTTTAATTAGAATGTTGCAAATAAATAGGGTTCTTGCCAGTGGCATAAATAACATTTTAAAATTGGTCTGACCTACCTGCGATCATTAATTCGTGAGATATCGTGTACACAGAATAACACACTAACGGACTAACAGACACCCTACAGACTGACACCATACCCATTTTGATGTTTTCGAATTCCTCACACCCGAAAACGTGTAAAAAAGTAAAAAAATCGGAGCCGAAAATTTTCACAATTACCCAAGTTCCCCATACCTATAGTATGGGGAACTAAAAAAGCGATGATTGAGGGATTAAATAAATTCGATCTAAAGACCCCATAAATTACGATAAATATAAAATAATGATATGCACTCTACACTTTTTCAATTAAGGAAAAAATAATAATAATATTTCGCCAAAAATGCTCTCGTGCTAAACAATAATAAAGAAACAGGTTTTCGATATTCAGACATTTATTAATTCTGTTAAGCAAATTATTAAAAAACACACATTTGAATTATATATTTCATACATTAAAACCCACTTCTACAGCATAGATCGGGTATTAATTCTATTTCACATCTATATAGTGAATATCCTGAAAGCCCAGAATCAACAGTTAAGGCCATAATCATTAAAGACTCAGAAATTAAAAGAAAACCCGAATAACAACAAATTGATTCTCTGCTGGAGAAATATCCATGAAAAGATCAAGCGAAACAAAACGAAAGATCCGGCAAAATATATTTATAAAAAGATGTCTGGGGGATAAAACGAATAGCCGCTTCTCATTGCATTGACGATTCTTTTAATGAAGTTTGGTGGCATTAAAAGCTGGTCTTAAGTCTACGGTCACGGGATATAAATTCTGATTTAAGGCGCTACTTCGAGCCTCGTGGGGATTTCAAATGGTTTCATTAGCCACTTTATTAGCGCGGTATAAATTGAGGAGAGTACCGTGTTTGTAATGGCCCTGGATGTATTTTGGCACTGTTATATAATGGATCTGATGAAGAAGTTACGACTTTATGATGTTCATCGTAAAAGTAGATCTAATTTATACCTGACGCGTTATCTATCGGGTGGGTTGTTGTTTTTTTTTGTTGCGTACTTTGCCCTTTTTATTTTTTTTGTGTGTGTGTGTGTGTGTTTCGTTTTCCTAACTCCTGGCAGTCTTTTGAAGGTTTTAATAAATGTCTCGGAGGAAGCTTTTATTTCCGAGAGAAAGCTCAGCCGAGTTTAATAATGGGTAATGTTAATGTTGCGTATGTAATCGCCCCGTTCAGAGATTCAGAAATTCGGAGAAGTTTACGATAATCGATGTGGATGAGTTGGATGGGAATCTGATTTAGAATTAAACAGGAAAAAAAAAAAAAATGAATAAACATATTGCCCATAAAAGTAACATGATACATACTTAAAATAACATGCCTCTTGAAAAAAAAAAAAAAAAAAGATTTTAAAGAAATTTTAATATGATTGGTTCAAAAACATATTTTTCTCATTTCCTGTTAAATTACGTTTAGCTATCGTTCAGAATGATCGAATTGCAGCAGCTTTGCCATTTTTTGTATAATACATTGTGTAATACTATACTTGTGTAATACTATAAATATTCAGACGACAGGGTGCAATGTAGTCCATAAAAAAAAACCATTTACATATACTTTACTAATAGCATACCTGCCAACATTTGAAAATGATAATTAGTAGCACATCAATATTAAAAATGGATTGGATGGTTGGTTGGTTCATTTTTATCATGCAACACACGAATCCTAAATAAATAAATGTATATATATATGTTACCGTATTTTCTTGTGTATAATTAACGGAGTACTATTTTCAGCCCTGATGAAAATTTTCTACAGATAATGTGCACTGCTAGATGTCAGACATCTGGCTTTTATTTGCCACAGAAATCTGGCCACATTATGTTAAATTTTTTAACCCCCCCCCCCCCTCAGATTAAATATTTTTAAAGTTATTATTTTTATCAAAATAATTTGCATTAATGTTCATATATAATGAAAGACTGTACTGTTTAAGAAACAAACACGTTTTATGAAACCAGATGTAAAATAATTTTATTCAAAATTACTCTTTTTACACTATATTCAACCAGTTATTAAAATTCAGTAAAATTCACCAATCAATAAATATTTTTGTGTGTTTAATTATGTGTATAATTTAAAAAAATATAAATTATAATTGCAAAAAATTATAATCTTAGCATTGGGATAATTATTTTAAAAATGTTAAAATATAAATATTAAACACATCCAAAGGCTTCCGCAGGCATCATCGATTGTTGGGGGGGGGGGGGGGGGTAAAAGAAAAGTGAGAAATATTGAACAATTTTACTTCTTTGTAGGTTCTAGCATCTAATAAAGTAAATTAAAAAAGAACATTGACATTTATGTTCCAGATAGAAAAAGATTAGGAAGGCGTTTATTTGCCGATTTTTAGGGGGTGGCGTGGGGCGCGAGAGGGGCACAAAAAAATACACGAATGAGAAATATTTAACATTTCTATCTCTTTATACATTCTAGATTCTAATAAAGTAAGTTTTAAATGAAAATTGACATTTACGGCGTGGATGAGAAAGATTGAAAATCGCAAAGCAAAACTTCTCAGAAATGTTGCAGTTTTGGTGCTAGATAAAAATTTGTAATTTTGAGCCGATTTTCGTAGCATCGTAGTTTACGGCCTGAATTCGTAGCAACTACGAATTATTCGTAGCAGTTGGCAGGACTGTAATAGTAAAATACTTTATTTCGTTATATATATATATAAAATGAAATAAAGTATTTTATTATTGGTAAATGCTATTTTAACAGTAATTTTTTCTTATTATTTATTTATTTATTTATTTTAGGGTGGGGGGAAATGATGTGCAGCTATTTTTTTAATGAATGAAACCGGAATGATCGAACATAATTTCAAAGAATAAAGGCTCAGAAAAGAAAAATAAAGTCTAATTTAAAAATCTAAGAAGTATAACACTAGAATAATAAAAGTTATACTACAAGAATTATTTTACTAAAGTATTAATCTAATTGAAATCCTTGCATCTCTAAGTATGCCGAATTAAATTTTATAGTTTAGATTTAAGAAGGGAAAAAAATAATTTACAATACTTTTAATCTCTTAATACTTTTTCTAATTGTCTATTTATTTATTTTAGGGTGGAGAGAAATGATATGCAGCTATTTTTTTAAATGAATGGAACCGAAACAATCGAACATAATTTCAAAGAATAAAGGCTCAGAAAAGAAAATAAAGTCTAATTTAAAAATCTAAGGATTATCACTAGAATAATAAAAGCTATGAAAGAATTATTTTACTAAAATATCAATCTAATATCGAAATCCTTGCATCATCTCTAAGTATGCCGAATTAAAATTTTATAGTTTAGATTTAAGAAGGGGAAAAAATAATTTACAATACTTTTACTCTCGAGAAACGTGTCACAAGCAAATGGGTATACTTACTTACTATTGCCAAAAATCATCTGTTACTAAAGTACATTATATTATCGTGACAAGAAAGACCTGAACATAAGAAGCCCGTTATACGATGTAAATCTATTTTTAACTACACTGGTGGCATCATTGTAGAGAACATAATAATGTTAAAATGGTGCTAAAATTCACCTAAACAGCCAATTCACATTCTCCATACAACGTGCGAAAATGTTAACCAACATAAGATAAATATGTCAGATATCAGTCAAAAATCAACTCCACAGACAAAAACTGTCCAGCTGTGAAGAGATGTGAGGGGAGGGAAGGAGGGGGGGGATCATTATACAAAAAACTTTGCTGGTAACATTAGCGACAGCAATATTAATAAGCCCAGCGTGTCACCACGTCTAGAACAAGCTGTATAGAGCCTAAGTTCGCCTACCTCGAAATCCTTGTCAAATAAATCACTTTGTATCATTTAGGTACAAGAATTATGAGACTTGATCTTCCGTTCCAGCTGATGTGTTCCATACACTGGTTAGCGTAATTGAGGAAAATTAGTTTCAATTAGGTAGCCCAATGTGAATACGAATACATTTAAAGATTGTTTGGAAGACCTTATGGGATAGTGCGGGAATACTAAGCGCCGACCACTGTTTTTCTATGAAGTAAATTCTTTTCATAAAATATATTATTTTAGACACTTTAGAAAAATGATTTAGAATTTTTAATGCCGGTTAAAAGATTTCCCTAGGAATTGCACAAGAAACGATGGAAAATAATATATATTAAGAAAGGAGGGTCTTCATAAATAGTACCTGGGCGATCGAGTTATTTCGCTTACATTTTAAAAATAACTTGGCGCGCGGCTTACCAATAAAATCTAATTTTCCTGGAGATAAAATTCAAATCGAATTATCATATCAGAACCTTATTTATATATATTTAAATAAAAATTGGTGAAGCAGTTTCCTAGAAAACCAGATTTCTGCTATATTTTACAACAGGGAAAGCACGAGACACCAACTTCAGCTAATTTTCCTGAAGAATATAAGTCAGATCGGTTTTTAATCTAAAAAAAAAAAAAAAAAAAAAAAAAAAAAAAAAAAAATCTCGCACTAATTTTTATTTATTTATTTATTTTTAATTGTTCCAGTGATTTACAAGAAAACCAAGTTTCTGCTATATTTTTTCCCCGGATTTACTGCGAGTTACCAGTGAGCGCTAAGTATCCTGAAGATGAAGGTATTTGTTATCGAAATGTCATTTCAAAAACACACTAACTCAAAATTTTTATTTAAAAATTGCTTCCCTACACACATGCCACTGAAGCCGTGAAGACAGTTTTACAGGTATTTCTAAATAATTAAATGTCTTAACAATAGCAATCTTTGAAAGTACCGGAGAAGAAATGATACTTGTTTTCGATTAATTTTCACGTTTTGAAAGGTAAAGACAATGATCATTTTTAGAAGATGTACGTCTGTGTGTGAAAAATTCTTTTGGCAAATGTATCTCGGGAAATACTGCACATAATTTCCAAAAAAATTATATGCAGTTGCAACTTAACATAAATTATTGCCTATCAACTTTTAGTATAAAATTACTACTATTATAATTTATAATAAAAAAAAAAAAAAATTCAGCCACGCAAAGTTTTAAATCATTATTCGAACTTTAAAATGCTAAAAATATGTTTTTCAATAAATAGTAAAAATATAAAAATTAATGCATGCCTTCGTAATGATAATATTTATGTCATAATTTATAAGTGTTCAACGGTTTTTCTTTGGCTAATTAATTCTTATTATGCCTAAAGTTATCTATGTTTATCATATAATCTTCACAAATATGACTGTTATGCATCGGCATGCTCATTTTCACTTTCTCTAAAATAAAGAAATTCGTACTCTTCTACCCCCTCAATTTCCGTAAAAACTCACGTGGAGTATTGGAGAGAGAAATTAAGAATATGTTGAACAATTTCAATCAAAAGCGCAGACCACAACGTGTGTAATATTCCTTGCACATTGTATTTCAGTATTTCGTCCCTTGCTTCTCAGCTGGACATACTCAATGCCTGAGCACAGTTTCTATTATTGCCTCAATTTCTAATAAGCTGGACATTAATGAGAGTTCGTATTTTCCGACGGTGTTTGGCGCGGGCGATGTCATGGAAACTCGGGCTCCCTCCCCCTCTAACCCTTTCAGGGGCATTAAATAATTCTCTCTAAATTATGTATCTGACCGAATCGATGCTAAATAAAAAAAAAAGGCTGCGCCTTGCATTAACGATGGGCGACATTTTCAATGGATAAATCACCATTAATGGCCTGCATAAGTATTTTTAATGAATATCTAGCGCAGCAAGTCCCCCCCCCCCCCATACGTGACTGACGTACACTATCACGCAACGACACGCGTGACTATCGCTTTTACTACTTTCCCTTTCTTCTTCTTCATAAATACTTTTTTAATTTTGTTTAATATCATTTCTAGTTATTCGGCTACATTTCATCAGCAGCATTTAAAAGTCCTTTTTGGACGCTCACTTTTTTTTTTTCCTTCTCCTTAATAAATCTTTTAAAAGAAGATCTTTTTTCCTTTTTTTTTTTTAATCAGCGTAAACATTTTATAGAGAGGAACTTTTTTTTTTTTTTTTTTAAAGAAACACAGATATAAGTAAAACTTCCGCCCGCGTTACAACCTCCAATGATTTTTATTTTTGTAGGTGACTTTTAATTTCTTTTATTTATTTATTTATTTTGCGATATATATATTTAAAGACCTTTAAAAAAAATAAATAAAAATAGAATATTAAACTTATTTGCCAACTTGCATCTCTATGTGTGTGTGTGTGTGCGTGTGTGTGTCTATGTCTGTGAATTAAGGATTATAAGTTAATAGATGGTTTTGTAGATTATATTTTACGGATATGTTTCAATTTTCCAATAAATCATACGAAAAAATAGAGGGAAATTTAGAACAGCACCGCGAAACTGTATGTATTTTCATAAATACATACATCATATGTATTTTCATAAAAAAAAAAAAAAAAATGTATTTTAATTTATAGAAAAAAAAAAGGACTCTACTTTATACGATATAGTATACAGTGTAGTATCTTTTATACGTCATTTCCATCCCATAAATTTTTCGCAAAGCTCTGTATTCACTCAAAAATGCATAAAAGTAAATTTTTCTATTAAGAAATGAACAGTTAAAAAAAAAATTCAAAAATAGCCAACGGGTCTAAAAAATTATATTAAATCCAAAATTGAGAAAGAAAATGTGGTAATAGTTCAAGAAAGAGAAATAAATGCAGAGATGCGATTTCAGAATGAATGCCTGTAAGCTAATTTTAAACTCATAAAATCATATTTAAAGTCCACGAATTTCTGTGCTTGATGCAAAGCAGCTTTGCCGGTGTACAGATTACGATAAAATAAATCAAAACGCTCTTCAGAAAAATGCATCGCAAATGATTCATTTACCTAGCTATTTGCTCTTTATAGTTGCGAATATATCGATGCAAAGAGGTTACTTGTCACCAATAAGGATTAAAACACTGAAGACTTCTCGCTACTCATCATCGCGATGAGGATTATGGGATGTATATCGGCAGTGTAGATCGTTAACATTGGGATTTGGTGAACCATTTTGCGATAGTAACCTAAAGCTATAATCTCCCCCAGGATTAAATTATTTCGGACTAAACTTTGTTTCATATAAAGTCAATGTCATTAAAATCGGTGCTTTTCGGAAAGTAAATAGAGAAGATTAAAATAATTTGCAATATGAAAATTTGGAGAACACGAAAGTGACTTTTATGATTATAGCCCCTGGAAAGAATACTTCATAATACTATATAAAGTATGCATATTATATTCCAGTTGATTTCAGCGACAGTTTTCCGTAGTATTTATGAAAATTAGGAAATATTCGTCTTAAATACATTTGTTTGCAAAATTAAGAGATTCCTACACATTACACACGCTTAATCGAATACCTAAAGAAATGCTTCTAGATTCTCTCAGAACTCCCTCAATGTACAGATCGTGTTATAAACACATTTCAGAGACAGTTTTGTCCCAGAGGCAAGAGGGGAATGAGTAAAAATTTAATATTTGGGATCATCTTGTGAAAAATAATTGATGAAATGAGTTTAGTTGCTTTAGCATATGACTAATATTCATGGAGTTTGATTTATTTAACAATATCGCAAACTTTTCGCAAGTTTTTTATTTATAACTTGCAGAATTTTCTCTAACAAATGCAATATCATTTTTAAAAAACATGACATACTGCAAATTAGAGTTTATAAATATAAAAATTTGATTAAATAAGAGCCTTTTGACTAAACATGTTTAACAGCTTATGCGCAAGCATTGACAAAATATATTTTTCATAATTTATTAGCCAAATGAACAGAATTACTCTTAAAAAAAAAAAAAAAGCAAATATCCAGAAATTCAGAATGAAATCGTCGGTAGGTTGAATTGAATATTGATTCAAAATAAAAATTAGTGTAAAACTTCCATAGATTTGCTACTTTTTGACTGTACTTTAAATTGAATTTCATTCTATCGACGATACATTTCTGAACTTTCATAATATTCACTAGGGTTTTTTACCAGAATGACTCTATACATTTGGCTAATACATTATTACGCAAAAGAAATTTTGATAATAACACTTGTAACATTTAGTAAAAATGCTTTGATTCAGGGGTAATTGTGTCCTAAGAAGACTCTCTACTTATCGTCCCCGGAAGCCTAAGCTATTGTCATTCTATGGAGAATTTTGCCCCGTTACAACTCATTAATTAATACATATATTTAAATTCCATTTCCACATTCAGAAAATTCACAACTGTTAAACCAGGTTATCGCTTTCTAAAAATTTATTTTTTTTTATTTTTAATATTTTAATTTGAGGTTGTAAAATACAAACATTTACATTTTGAATTTTTTAGTTTAAAAAAGAAACCTTAAAAAGAAAAAAAAAAAAAATCATTTTTTAGAAAGCGATAACCTGTTTAACAGTTGTGAATTTTCTGAATGGAATTCAAAAATATGTATTAGTTAAGGAGTCATAACGTGGCAAAATTCCCCATAGAATAACATCGGCATCAGCTCTCGAAGACAATAAGTAGAGAGTCTCCTTAGAGTTAAAAATCTTGAAAGTTAGAATATCAAAATAATAAAAATATTAGTAATGCAAATTATTCTTAAATTATACAGACCAGAAGTCCTCAATCGTTTTGTATCTTGTATCAGCTAATCAATAGAAATATACAATTTGTTCACATATCACCTGGATGACAAAATGAACAACCAATGAAAATATAACATAACTTTGTAGGAATTATGAAAATACGGATGGATTGCATTAAACCCCCTAAAATCAGGGGTAGCCCTTGAACACAAACACCGCTGTTTTATTTCGTCACCGTCATATATTGATTATATTCTGAATCTTGATTATATATTTTATATTTCGATTGCAGTTTATTTTTTCTACTGTACTAAGTCATGTTTTCTAAAAATGACATTGCATTAATTGAAAAATCCTGTATGTTTTTAAACAAAAAAACATATAAAAATGTTTCGCTGTTGTTAATGATGTCTTTATATCCTCATTTTCATACATTCTATTCTTATTCAAAAATAAATAATTCAAAGAAGCATCATAATCATATGCTAGAGATACAGTGAATTTCAGACTTTTTTACAGGGCAATCCCAATCTCTTTTGTGCCTTCGAGACAAGCCATTCTCTGAAATGTAAGGTATAACATTATATTTACACCCCTGAAGTTCCAAGAGAATCCACTGGGTTTCTTTAGATAATTGGCCAAATCGTGAGTAATGTATACCCTAAAAGCATTGATACATCGCATTTTGCACGGCTTTTCATCGATTTCTCGAAATTTCCTCGGGTAATAACAAGGATATATCATTTCGAGCAGTATCTAAGATCGGTTTTCAGTGAAAAAAAAAAATGATCGAAAATATACATCGAACTGATAATAAATCACGGCGAAAAATAGATGAAAATCACGTCTTCCTTGGAAGTCTAATCTGACTGGTTGACAAGACAGATTCCTCTTGCGCCATTTTCAGTCGCATGCAGCTACTAAGACTGTGCATCGAAACAAGCACGATATTCCTTAAAGTTTGTAAGTATTTAATTTATTTATTTAAATTCATCGGATTTCGATGATAGGATTCAACTATTCCCGATGAAACATTTCCAATGAATTCTCGATGAGATTCATCGTTTCCTGATGAGTTATCGATGATCGGCCGCTCATCAACTCATCGGATTTCGGTGAGAGGCCGTTCAATGGCCGATTCTATTTTGCTACTAGGGTAAATTCTCTAAATTTTGCACACGAATGTTCATATATAATACATATGATTATTATGTTCATTTATAATACATATGATTTTTTCCCCAAGATTACTTTTTATTTATTTATTCTATTTTTTTTTTTTTTACACGGAAGTGTTCTTTAGCAAAGCTAATAGGCCAATGTGACAATGAGAGATGCAGAATTCCCAGATGCACATATCAACGTAGTAAATCGTTCATACCATACAATTATTCTCAGTCAAATAGGTATAAGAAGAAATGATTCACTTTTTAACAAATCAGTCCTTTAATAATAATAATAATAATAATAATAATAATAATAATAATAAAAAAAAAAAAAGAGTAACAAAATAAAGGAATGCTTCTAAAGGTAAATACGGTAGTCATTTAAAACATATTAAAAATAAAATTTTTGGGCACAGTCTAGAAATTAGCGGTTTACAACAGCATCAGCTCATAATAAAAAGAAATTCCTAATCCTATTGTCATTCTTAATATGATGTGCATAACATACGAATATTTTAATTTAAGCCCACAACAATAAATTTTTATTATTCATAAAATCTAAATGAAAATATTTAATCCCTTGTTAGCTCATTTTGTTCCGGGTTTGAAGGTCAAAAAACGCAATTTCTTCTTTTTTTTTTTTTATGCTTATATATATATATTTATTTATTTAAAACATAACGCCATTTGCATATAATATTTCCTAAAATATAATGAAAAAGAAACAAAATAAAATACAAGTAAAATTTACCTTTAAAGTTGGCTTTCTGCATGGCGGAAAACCCAAAATATTCTTTTTTGAAAATTTTTCCGCTGCCCGAGCTCCACTCGGAATGAGTCAGGATGACAAATTCCGCATGCCCGAGTTGAGCTCGGGCAAAGTCAGCAAGGGGTTGAAAATTGATTATAAAAAGATAAAATAGGCTCTACTAAAATAAAATAAAACATGCATTGCGTTCAGTAGCACACACACACACACACACACAAAAAAAAAAAGACTGCTATTTTGAAAGAAGACCGCGTATAAATCTTATTAATAAACTCGGTGGAGACATTGAGGTGGGCTATGTACTATGTTACGGAGTTTGTCCACTGTCCGAATTTGGGCTCCATTAAATTCAGAATTTCGAAAGTTACCGTAATAAAAAATTTTCATGTGCTCGTCATTTAAAAACAAAAAGAGCGTAAATAAAGTTCTACAACGAACACATTGAAGATAATTGTAAGACAAATCCACTGTTCAACTTTGTTTCCATTTAATTCAGTATTTCAAAAGTTATTATTTTTTATTTATTATCACTATTAAAAGATAATAATATGAAATTAATAATAATATAATTCAGTAAATAAAGTAATAAAAGTATAAAGTACAAAAATAATAATACAAACTAAAACCTTATTTAAAATGTAAAATTTCCTAAACAGAATTTAATTTAGAACTTATTTCGAGTCCAGTTTTTGAGTCAGGCTTTTCTTCGTCATTGTAATATATGTATATATTTTAAAGGACTGAGGACTATTAGTCTCAGTCTGGGATTTTTGCGGTGTCACTTTTCGATAGTTGGGCATTTATCGAAATCTAAAATTTATCGACAATATAATTGAATAATTTGAAAGCAATGTTATAATTTTGAAAAAAAAAAAAAAAAAAACTAATAGTCCTCCGTCCTAAACTAAATTCTGCTCTTGCCAGAATTTCATCAATATTTTTTTTTTTTTCTTTTTTTTCTTTTATAATTTTGAATTAGGAAATAAAAAGTGCGCGTGCAAAATAAAATAAATATAAGTAAAAAAAATGAATTTAATGATTGTAATTTTTTTCTTTTTTTAAGGACAATTTCAGGGATGGGAAATTTCCAGCTGTTTTATTAACACTTATTTATTTATTTATTTCTATTATTAATATTTCATTAATAATAATTTTTTTTTATAAATAAAAGATTATTTAAAAAAAAAAAAAAAAAAAAAAATCACTAAACAGAATTTAATTTACAACCTATTTCGAGTACAATTTTTGAGTCAGACTTTCCTTCGTCACTGTAGGATTTATTAATAAAATGAAAAATACGGAAATATAAATAATTTAACATTTCGTAAAAATAGATAAAATTGACATTTATATTGTCTAGAAATTTTAAGTCGATTAAATCTTGCGATTTCTACTCAGGATTGATTTTCCAGTTTAATTTTTTTTTTTTTTTTTTTTTTTTTTTTTAATGACAGAAAAGCCCATTCTATTCAAATGTTTTGTAAGCGCAAAAATGTCTTTCACTTACTTTAATATATTATTCAATAACTCAACCCTTCCAACTGTAAAAAAAAAAAAAAAAAAAAAAAAAATATCCAAACTTTATTTATTTATTTTTTTAATGGCCACACTGGCTTAGTTCATTAATAATGTAACTGTTTTTTTTTTTTTTTATTACTAATAATGAATATGCGAAATAAACTAAAAAAAAAAAAAAGCAGTACTTAAAATCTTATGCAATCCCTATCCCCCCATTCAATCCCACATGTTCAGCGTATTAATTTATTTTAAAATAATTATAGCTGAATTTTCTGTTTCCGAATTAATATCTAGGAAATATTTTAATATACATTTTCTACACAAATGACATTCGAATGCTCGAAAATTTATTAAACAAAATGTTAATCTTACGCACACTGATTAAATAGAAAAGGAAGACATCAATTCAAACACAAGAACATCGGCGATTTGATGGAAAGCAGGCACGTTGCCAACGGATATGGAAATTCAACTAAATTTAATACAAGCTAAAACAAACCGGCTTCAACAGAGATCGCGCGCTTTTGCAAACATTTCCGCAAATCTATTCTATACTATTTCACTAGGGGGGATATTTTACAAAAGGGGACGACAGGGGGGATGTTCAGAAAATTCTGCAATTGAACAAGTCCCTGAAAAGCGGACATTCGAAATCCGGCCACAACAAGCCACCCCAGCAACCGCATAGCAACAGCAGCCCTATTGTCCGGCGGCGTGGAAAATTTATCAATAACAACAGCATGCCGACACAGGAGAAACACAATGCATTGGAATATCTCGGACACAACTTAATGTCCACGTAACTCGATTATATCTGTTAATTACGCTGGACCGGGTGCCGCTGATCCCAATGTCTGGAGGGACCAAGCCTAATTAATGCGGCAAGCTGGCTCACCCCAATTTCAAACCTCAAACCCGGAATTAATTAAATATTGATTAGGAGGCTTTAACTAATCATTGACTACTAGCTTCAGCTTTAATCAGTCGTTAATTAATGCTGGGGCGCAATGTTAGTCGTCCGGCAGATATTCAATGGAGAGGAGAGAAATTAAATTTCGAACGGACCTTGTTGTTAAATTAGGGGTGGTGATATAAGGGGGACAGAACTAAGGCATTGTTAACCTCTGCTAAGTGAACGGATTTGTGACACTGTTGAAGGATGCGCTGCTCTGCACGTTTCGCAGATCAGCCTCCGCACTATGAATTGACATTATTGACAGAGAAACTTAGATGGGGATTATAACATGTTTCAGTCCCACCTCCGATACTGCAGTTAAATTTATATGAATCGAAAATTAAGTGACATTTTAAATTTCATTCATGAAATCAGAATTGTTTTTAAAATCTTTGCCAGTGATTGACCTTTAGAAAGGGTCTATGTATGTCAGCAGTTGTCACGCTTCACCATAGGATTCTGTACGAGCCCCTCTGGAAAAGTTGATACTTCTGAAAGTAGAATGCACCGAAGTAGAATTATTTCGCAATGACATTTTATTAACACTTAAATATGAAACTTGTCTATCTAAACAGATTTAACAAATTCAAGGTTGCAATTTATTTATTTATTTTTTTTTTTTACACATTTTCTGAAAAAGAAAGAAAAAAGAAGAAAAACAGTCGAAAAATAAGAAATAGTTGTCAATAAAATAGTGTTTAAGAAAAAATAATAATAGAGAGACGATGTGGTTCAGGGCACAAGATTCAGTATGAACATGCAGTTGAAAATAAAGCACATAATGAAAAGGATCTGATATTCTGTTTTTACTTGAAATTTCGGTAATTTTCTTTAATGGCCTGATATTGTGAAAATAATGTTCTGCCATAAAACCGGTCAAAATAATTCACGAGTCCTCAATTCTTAAATTGCGATCAACCTTTATTCTAACGCTAGGATCTTTTCTTTATGAAGAATTATCAAATTCCCTTACATAATAAAAAAAGATGTGTGCTTAAAAATTAATAATAAAGCGAAATTTGTAAATAAGTTTTTAATGACAGGAAATGTGTTAAAATTTTACTCAAAACTTTTACTGGTTGTTCTGTTAAAAATTTTCAGAAAGAATTTTAAATTTCAAATTAATTCCAAGCCCCAAAATAAAAGTAAGTTGGAAACGGAGGAATTCTATATTCCTATGCTGAGAAATATCTAATATGTTTTGGACACCAGAACAAATTATTTATTAGATTATTATTTATTAAGATTATTTTTCGTGGTGAATGCAGACGATTATCTTCTCAGAGAAGTAACACTAAATGCCGAAAGAAAGCCAATTATTTGTCAACATCTGAGGAATTTTTTCCCCCCCATTCGTAAAAAAAAAAAAAAAATAATAATAATAATAATAATCGATAACTGTTTCAAATTATCACAGATCTATGGTTCAAGTTCTTTTAAAATATACCCATGTATTAAAAATGTACACCCCAGGGGAAGGGGTTGAGAGCGATGTTCCTACATGCACATACACATTTTCCCCCCTAGTTTAGTACTACTATTATCAATAAATCATATTAATTTTACAATCATGCATTAAAAATAACTCTCATTATGCACATTTATACGAAATTTTGTCCTATCCTGCCATATTAAAAATTATGGGAAAAAAAAAAAAAAAAAAAAAAAAAAAAAAATGGATGACAGCGCCACCTGTTGAGCGATTGATCCCAAAATGCAATCAGCACCAAGATCAAAGTCCAACTAAATACCTAGGTTGGTTAAATTTCGTTCATTGATTCATGATGGAAATAGTCATCACTCAACACTTAATCTGAAATTGACTTTCGTGTAAAACAACTTGACTACCCAACATTTTAAATGTACATAACCTTGAACTGATTATGTTTACTCAATTGTGTGAAAAGATTTATTGTCTGGAAATGAACATTTTGATTATTTTATTTACTCTAATAGACTGATTTAGGCTGTTTGATTTACAAGATTTTCTAACCTATTTAAAAAAAAAAAAAAAAAAAAGATCCCGACTTTTTCAGGTTTTTCCTGACTTTTGCATTGAAATTTCCTGACTTTTACGTTAAATTTTATAAAACAAACTGAAATTCAATATAGACATGCATCATTTTGTAAATTATGCAGCTAATCAAATTTCCTACTTTCCAGAAAAATCACAGAAAACAATTTAATATTACATTTATTAAAATAAATAAATAATTATCAAAAGCACCCTATTTTGCCATGTTAAGAAAAATCTTAAATTTAGAATAACTTGCAAAATTTTCAAATTCGAACATTCATAATCAATGTTCGTGCCAGATCATGATATTTTAAACGTGGTTTGATATTTTTACGATGACAATATTCTTCATAAATAATGCATGTTTAAAGAAATTTTTGCTCTATTCTCCCATGTTCAGCAAACTGTCAGTTTTCAATAACTTACGTTTTTAAAACAGAATGTTCATAGTCAATCATGTTTACACCAACATTATAAATGACATTTTAAAGATGGTCTGATATAGTCTCGTAAAATGTATTCTTTTTAATTAACCTTATTTAACGAAAATTTCGCTCTATTCTACCATATTAAAAGAAAATTGTAAATTTCGAATAAGTTTCTAAATCAGAATCATGCAAATCCACATTGTACTTAAAAGTACCATTAGTCATTTTTTAAGACTTGTCTGACCTCTTTTTTCTTGTGATAATGTGTACACAATTTAACGTACTAATAAACTGAACAAATCTACGAAGGGACAACATTTAATCTTGTGATTTTGAGTGTAGGTTGTGAAATTAAGGTCAATTGACTACACGAGGGCCTCAGACCTGAATTGTTTGCTCTCACAGGAGTATGGTTTTTGGATTCCCTAAATCTCAAAATGTGTAAATAGTCAAACAACCAAGGTATAAGATTTCTACAATTACCTAAGTTCTCCATACCTGTTGCATGATGAGGAACTAAAAATAAGTAAAAGGGAGAAATTGCTTTTATAGAATAATTTTGTCCAATGAAGGATTATGATTAAATAACAAAATTATTCTTCAAAAATACTGGTATGAAAAAAAGGCAAGTATCAACAATGCTTTGCAGTAAATTATAAAACAACTCTGATTTATTTTCTCCATAGCCCAGACTAGTAATACTGGCAGTCATATCTCATTTAATTCCTTCCTAAAATTTATGTGTTATTGGCAAATATTTTGTTCTTATTACTATTGAATTACTGAAAAAAAAAAAAAATGTTTGAAGACAGTGATGTCAGGTTTATAAAATGAATACAACTAGAAAAGCATAATGTACTGATATAGGTAAGAATAAATGGGTTAGAAATTTCAGTATATAAACTCTACATTTTTCTTGAAAACAACTCCTGATTTTTTTTTTTTCAAATGCTCAATTTTTTTTTTCTTGACTTTTAAGTTCAAATTTGTTATTTCCTGACTTTTTCCTGGCCTGTTAACTGAAATTTGCTTTTTCCTGACTTTTTAGCTCAATTTTGCCTTTTCATGTTTTGCAGGTTTTTCATGATCCGTAGGGACCCTGATTTATTTAAAGAACAATTTTAAATTACCGCGTTTATTTATTCAACCCTATGAAATTATTACTATTAAAAAGTAAATTAATATTCTGTTTATTTAAAATTGTAATATATCTCCTAAATTTAATCTAATGATGTAACTAATCTAAAAATAAATTTAAATGTGTCATTTAAAAAAAAACCTCAATACATAATAAGTTCTTAAACAGAACAGATACATTAAAATGCATCCCACAAATTAAATAAATACCTTAATTAATTTAAATTGTTTCCTCAATTAATTAATATTAATCAACATGAATTTTTCTATTAATCAGAATTAAATTACACTCAATATAAGTAATAAAAGTTCTGATATATGGTCAACACTCTAACAAAAGGAAGTTTTGAAGATGACTATAATTATGTGCTAGAAGACACGAGCGCTGAAAAGTATATAGAAGGTAAGTGAATATTTAATCATTTTCACAAATAAAGACCTACTTTTCTATTATTAACGTTGCTGTTCTACATGAGTCTTCATAATATTTTTAATATCCAATAGTTCATGAAATACAGCGTTCACAAGATTTATGATATGCACACAGAAACAGACAGACACATTGTCAAAAATAATCAAATCGTATTTACGCCATCTCAAAGTGTGCAAATATATGGAAAACCGGAAGTCGAAAAATTTCACGAATCCAATACTTTTTTCTGATATGTATAAAAGAAAGTACAAATGATTATCTTCTTAAAAGTTAAAATTTAGTAAAGCTCATGCAGGATATGAGGAATGCCATATGGGATAGAACATACTTATACAATGAAACGAAACAGTAACTATATGGAAAATTAGCGTCGGTTCTGAAACAACAACAGTATTAAATATGAAAAATGTAGTACAATTTTTACTATTTCAGTTATTTTGCGAAAGTCGAAAAAGTATGTAATACAGATATAAATTTTAAACCATGTAAATTGAATGCAGTAATTAGGTAAAATCATGTCAGATTTATGAATTGAATGTGAAAACAAATACTGCTACAGATAAATTTTCGAAAAACTTTTTAATGACACATAATTGTTAATGCACATATGGCTATGAAAGATTTTGAAACCCCACCCAACATATTTTGTGTGCACCAAAACCAACCTCGCTAATTTATTTGGCAGAATCCCAAACCGCCACAGCGCTTTTAATGAAGATGAGGCCAAAACAGGAAAAATATTCATATATTTTGTTGTAATCAAAACTTAAAAGCATTGTATTATTTTTTTTAAATTCCTTCTTAACATCTTCCTAGGAAAACAGATATACACAGGGTAAAGAAAACGCTACCATTTGCGAAAAGAAATACCCACGGAAATGTTATTAAAGATTTAGAGAAATTGGAAATGCCTCGTTATGAGATACCTCAAATTTTAATGCGATTACATTGGATGGTAATTTCTTATGAAAATTCAAAAATCCTCAATTTTAATCCTTTAAAAGCTTTGTTTGAGAATGACACTAAAAGCCATTACAATAGAAATCAGTGTTAATTAGCAAATACGATTTACTTGGCAATCGGTAGAGGGAGGGTGGAAGGGTTGTTTTGAAATTAGAAAATCACAATAATTACCTTGTATTGCTTACCTACAAGCTTTTTGTGTTTTCCTAATATGGTGTTGCCTGATTATGAATCATTTATGTTTAGTGTACAGCGAGGAGGGAAAAAACTGAATCTTGAAATATCATTAAAAGGAATTGCAAAGGGATTCAGAAAGCGCTGATGATTATTTTCTCTACATCAATATGGCAATTAACGTTTAATGGATACAAAAGGTATGAAAATCTATGACTTTTTTCTTTTTATTTCTCCTTTTTATATGTACTTTTGCATTCAAACGCTGGATTTCATTTCGGAGCAATCATCATTATAGTAGATTTTGTTGTATAAGTTGAAATATGGACTTGATATTAATTACCGAAAGCAGTTTTTAGTAATGCAACGACAAAATGTTGTTGAAAGAAAGCCAAGTTCCCCTCTCCCATTCCTCAGCAAAACATGAAACAAACAAGCTTAAAAGAACTAAATATCATAATGAAATCTTTATTTCTTTCTTTATTTTTTTTCGCCTTATATTTTCTCTGAAATGCTATCATTATCCTATCTGTATGAAATGTTTCACAAACGTATCATAATAAATACAGTAATTCCTAAATTCAATAAGCTTTGACATTTAGAGTAGCAATAAAATAAAAAAAAAGAGGGGGGGGGAGGGGGGGGCGTTTTTTTTTTTTTTTTTTTTTTTTTACTAATTTATGCTTAGTGAAATTTAATTACAATGTACGGAATAAAAACAAGAATTTCTCTGAAGTAAACTTTATAATATATCAATATCTTTGAAAGTCTTCGAAATTTTCATTAAAATTATTCGCTTTCAGTCAATATACTGAAAATTTATTTCTTCTTTCTTACGCAGAAGCTATAGAATGAATATATATCAAAAGCCTTGATAATGTAGATAATATTACTACCTATGATTTTCAAGATCTGTTTAATAATAATGTTTTATCAGACCTATATCAAATTATCAATAATCTTTCTATTAAATACAAAAATTAAATTAAATTACTCAATAACTTTAATGATGAAAAATTTAAAACTCTTCTTAATTTCATTAAAATAACTATATCTTACACAATAACCTCATCTATTTTCAAAAAGTCAGCATCCCGCAAGGTGGATGCAGCTCGAGTATGTTGTAATCTTTATCTTTATTATTATGAGTGCAAATTTACATATGACCATATTTTACTATACAGATACATTGATGATGTAATCATTTTATTCATTAACAATAATAAGTCATCTGATTTAATTACATTAGAATATCCTAATTTAAAATTAACTCAGACTACACATAAAAATAAAACCATTAACTTTCTGGATCTTAAAATTCTTTTTAACGATCATACAATTTATACTGATATTTATGATAAAAGACAAGATTTTAACATTAAAGTAAGTTTGTTTACTCATTTTAAATAATGCCTACATCTCTCTGTATTCAGAAATATCATTTTTAATCACTTATATCCAATAAATAATTTATGTTCATCTAAATATAAAAATGAAAACATTAATAAACTTAAACTTATTAAAGGAAACTCACATATGGACTTCCCAAAATATTTTGTTTATTCATTAATCTATCAATAAATGTTTCAGTCAAAAAAAAGAAAGGGGGGGGGGGGAGGACGTTGTAGGTTGGTTGGTTTATTGAATTAAATATAAATTATATATATCAAAAAAAAAAAAAAAAAAAAAAAAAAAAAAAGAGGAATGGCTACATTTAATTTAGTCCACAAATTGAATGCTTGTTGTAAAATTGAATCTATGAATCAATTACAAATAATAAATAAATTGTGCAAAGATTACATACAAAATACCTGTTTGAATTTAGTTTATAGGATTCTCAAAAATACAAAAAATAGTTGTAAAACATACAATATTTAAAAAAAATTAATGTTAGTAAAACTGGGATAAAATATTAAATAAAACTAATAAGAAGAAAAATAATCGAGGAAAAAAAAAAAAATATATATATATATATATATATATATGTATATATATATAAAATAAATAAAACTAATAATAATATTAAAAAAAAAATTGAGGAAAAAAAAATAAGGAAAATATCTCAGTATACTGATTATTCTCTATGTTTATTATTATTATTATTATATCTGTATTTCCCTCACCACTAAACTCTTAAAAATTTTATTTTGAAATTAACCATCTTTAGACTAAAGGTAAAATGTTTTTTGAATTCATGGCAATGCATTTCTTTTCTTTCTTTCTTTCTTTTTTTTTTTTTTTTTTGAAATAATTTTTTTTTTAAATACATATGTCATTAACAAATAATTATGATTTATGTATTTAATTAGATGGGTAATTAAATTAAAATTTATTTAGTTAATTATTTAATTTTAAATTATTTTTAACTGCCAACCTAGAACACTACAACTCAACTTCGTAACTGCTAGATGGAACTACGACGTTCCATTACTCGTGTTTTGATTTCAATACTTTATTCTGGTGAAAATTTCAGTATGTATTCTGTCTTTATTTCATTTGGTTCATTTCATGGTAATATTTTGATGTAGGTTTGAGCTATCTTATGGTATTTTGATTAATATTGCTTTACCAGAAACAGAAAACCTGCATTTCTCTGCTCAATGTTTTTAGGGATAGCTCCTGATGAAGTCCTATCACATTTTGAGCTTTTTATTTAATATTCAATCTAATTATCGTGCTATGGTCCGAAAATTTTTTGCTAATCTCAACTTTTATGGTTCATTTCATTATTGTAATCTCGAATTTCCCCTCTTATATTAGTATCCTTTACTAGAACCTTGTTTTTTACATTGCAAGATCCTTCCTTTATTTGTTTTCTTCAGGTATTGTAATCTAATTAGTTATTAATATTCTAAGTAATATTATTAATATTCTAAAAAATGATATCACAGTTCAAATACAACAAATAATTAAATCAATTCGCGGTAACTAGTTACCTAATTGACATTTGTGGATTTTTGTGGTGATTTATTCGACTGTATATATATATAAAAAAAGTGTACACTTTAGTGTATCTTAACAAAAAAAAAAAAAAAAAATTAAAATAATAAGACAATAAAAAAGGTGGCGGTTGGGCGGGCAGATGTTTCATTACGGAGGATGGGTGGTGTTGTTTGGCTGGATTGTTGGGTGGGATTGTGAAATTAAATTAATAAATTAATTAATTAAAAAAGTTTCTTCATTGTTGAATTGTCAATTATTCTTAAAATTCTAATCATACTATTAAACACATAGTAATCAATAATTTTCATTGTTGCTTCATAGTTTCATTATTCTTCATCTGCTATGAAATATTGCTTTTTTTAATCCATATGACTCCTATTCTGGTCTTGGCAGGCTGGGGAAGTGTCGGCGTGAAACTTAACCCCACAGGCAAGTCACAACGCCTGCCTCCTTCCTTTCTTTCTTAAGTTTCTTAAATTATTTTTGCTTAAATTTCGTTTCAGTTTAAGTTTTTTGTTAAGATTTTGTTGAATTAGTTTATTGTTTCGTTTGTTTTGCAGGCTGCTAATTAATACATTTGGTTTCTTTAAATATGTGTATTTCATCCCCTGATAATTTTTTTTCACCTTTCTGGGCTTTTCCTACATAATTTTTTTTTTCATTCTTATTGGTCTTTGTGGTTTCAGTGATCTTGTATCTGTTGCTTGGGTTTTACTAGGCTTAATAAATCATTATTACATATATATTAATCCTTCAAAAAGCAAATGTTATATCTGTTAATAGCTAAATGGTAACAATATTGTCTGAAAAGGGGTAAAGAAAAAAAAAAAAGCAGGTTGGCTTTTTCTTTGATTTAGTTTTGAGACCTTAATATCAATACTACTGTGAAGCTCATGAGATGGACTTCGTTTTGCTCGTTTTATTTTTAAATTTTATTCGCAATTTTTTTTTTTATTTTTTTTTTATTCGCATGCTCGTTTTATTTTTAAAATACCACATTATTTTCAATAAAAGAAGTGGTTCATAGCTTTAATGTCAAACACTTCACTTAATCTGTAACTTTATCTTATATATGTTGATCATAATTTATGGCACAGTATGTCTTTAAAAGTACTTCCTATGTCGATGGGTGGACAGAGGCTTATTAAGGAGGTTGGGTGATGATGTTCGGTTTCCTATAACTTTATAAATATATTTGTATGATTCTCACAATAAAGTAAATTTTCCAGATTGTGAAAACACTAATTATTACATAATAACTTTATTGCAAAATATTGTTTTAACTTTAATAAGTTTAATTTTTTAAAGAAGTTTAACCCCTTACCTACCGAGGAAAATCTAAGGGTTTTGTTTCAAAGTGCCATTGTTCTCTTTCAACTTTGAAATGAGTAAACCTTTCGAAAACACTGTCAAGTTCAATTTCACAGTTATTTTATTGCACTGTCAAGCAGTGTCAATAGTTTCACTGGTAGCAGTACAATTACAAAGAATCGTACTTCGGAGCAACGTATATATACGTCCGGGACAGTAAAGGGGTTAATCATATGCTTATTTAAAATAATTTCAGCATGTACATGTACATTTAAAAATTGGCACCCCGCAAAATATGTGATAAGTCAAAAAATGGCAATTTGAATTATGGTCATTGAAAAACGTGTATAAAATGCCCCCAACATGTACAAAAAGCGTCATATCTCTATCTTGAAAATTCTTCAACTGAGAGGCAGCTATGCCAGTTTTATTATATAACGCTAGTTAATATGTTACCTTTATCATCAAGTTTAATTTTCCCCATAAAAATGGTGATCATACCGCATCGCGGCAAGAAATGTGATGCAATTCAAGAAATTGCAATTTGCGCCAATGAAATATATAAATAAAGTGCCGCAATGTACGTGAAAAGTGTCACATCTCTTACTTAAAAATTATCCACCTGAGAATAAGTCGAATTAGTCAATGCTAGTCAACGCTTTATTGTTATCTTTCAGTTGATTTTTCTCAAATACTGTTTATTTATTTACTTATTTATTTTGAGTTGTGTCCTTTTTCTTGCCGGTGTGCAATATGAAAATAACAAAGAAAGTTCATAAATATCAATACCTTGGATATTACTAGAATTTTTGAATTTCGACACCCGACGATCCTTACAAATGACTGGCTTTTCAGTCCAATTCGCGATATTCTCTGGGATGTTCTTGTGAAATTTAAACATATAATGTGTTTTGAATGAATGCAATATTTCAATAAATTATTACAATCAACACTGACCTTTTATTAAACTCACATTCATAGTTAGTTGATTGATTTGTTTCTTTTTTAAGTAGAACCTTTTGAACTTTTTAAGTACAGCCACTCCACACAAGATAAAAGTTCAAATTGTGTTTGATCGATACAGAAATCTTATGAACATGATGTATGTCTAACTGTATTATTCAAGAAATACACATTATCGTCTGACATCAAGCTTTGGTGCAATTTCGGAGAGTATGAATTTTAAATTAATAAACAGGATACAATTTCTTATGCTTAAAGATCGAAGTTCACAGCAAGCATTTGGAAGAAGAGACTCGGAGAAAATTGTATTATTGTTTCTATAGAATAATTAATATCGTTTTCAGTCGGTAACAGAGATCAGTTCTCTCTGATGAAGCATCACGAATGGTGATTTATTATCTTCTGCGGCAATTTATTTTTAATTGAGTAAAATAATCTTTATGCATATTGAGTCACGAATTACTATTCAAATGATAGATGCTGGCTTGCTATAAAGTAGTTAGTTTCAATATAAAGGAAAGTTTAGAAAGTACTTTATGAAAAATACATAATCAGAACTAAACAGGATATTATTTATTACTTCAAATGGTTTTCTATAAAGTCGATAAGTTCTAATACGACGATAAGTTTTAAAACATATCTTAAGAAAAGATATAGAATCATAACTAAATAGAGGAATAATTATTACAGTTAGATGGCTGAAAAAATAGTACCTGAACAGCGATATTCAGTAACAGTATTTTAAACAACATTAATAATAAAGGAGGGATTTGACATTTGTATTCTATTAAAATAATAAAAAAATAATAATAAATGAAAAGTTTTATTTTTAATGCTCGTTTTTTATTTACACATATTTCGTTTCTTACTTTTGATCATAAGCGCATATTTTTACCTAATAAATTTTCTTAATAAATTATTTTAATGAATTTATAATTTTCAAATTACTTTTACTTGATAAAATTTTATAAGTTTTACCAGAAAGGGAGGGGGGGGGGGACACCCTAAGATGTGCGACTAATTTATACTAATATGAACTGAGCATGAAGACACTTAACAATAATATAAGCTTTAATAATTTAACTTGAACAGCAATACTCTCAAAATTCAGACGTATAAATACATTTCTTAAATATTGAAATAACATTTTCAGATATATTTGATCAAATAAAACAAATATTTAAATTCTGCTCTAAAATTTAAGGAAATTTCAAAATAAAAATATTCAGATGAACACAAGAATAAAGTTTCTTTCATTTACTGTTTAAAGAACATGCTTGGATGTAACTATAAGTTTGGATATTTCCACTAAAGCCTTTGGATGACTGTGCATATTTTACAAGCCATGAAATATTAATTTCAATTTGTAAATTATATTACTCTCCTGCGGTCATAAATTGGTCATCTGATTAGAAGGAAACCACTGCTTGACCAGCAGTACCCACAATGTCTAAAGCAAACACATAGGGAAATGGGAACTTACATATTCATATTTTCTTTGTCATATGCGAAACTAATAAGCACGCAAATTAAAATTGCATAAAAGACCGTACAATTAGAGAGAGATAGAATCAGCCTCGAGGATTTTAGAAAGAGTTGATATTAAGCATCTTTTCATAAGATAGCAACATTGACTGACAATTTTTTTTTTTTTCCCCTTAGTTTGACTGTCTATTACAGAGAAGTCCTTTAAATATCAGATATTATCATAAATTTTCACCCCTTTAACGTGAAGACAAAAATTTACAAATCCAATAATCCTAGCCCGTATTCACGAGAATTCCGAATAAAACCACGGAAAACTACGGAAGGCTAGGCCGACGAGTAAGTTCTAGGTTCGAGCTAGACACCAGCTCAGAGTCGAACTTCTTGGCCACTGGTGGGACCGTACAAATTTAGGGGGGGGGGGAGGGAAATAACATTAATAATCACTTAAAAAGAAATTCTAAATATTTAATGACGAATTTCTAAATATTTAATGAAAGTCTAAGAACTAGCACTATTACAAATTTTAGGCTTATCTTCTTCCATACACAAAAGAAAGTAAGTACTGGATTCATGAATAATGTAGACTTTCGGTTTTCGATGGATTTATACGTTTTGAGATTTCCTAGACAATTTTAAGAAAGTGCCTGTCTATGAGCGCATCAAATTTTTAAGACGCTACATCGTCTCACAAACTTATAAACAAATTTAACCAAACTTGGTATTTAACTGGAACTTGACCTAACTGGTGCCGCATGTTCGAAAATCAGTCGCTCAACAGATGACGCTGTAATCCCCCCCCCCCCTCCTCTTTTTTTTTTTTTTTTTTTTTTTTTAAACATGGTAGTACAGGACAAAATTTTTATAAATATGTATAATAAGAATTATTTTTTAACAAATTATTATGAAGTAGAAAAGAATTATTTATAACAGTAATAGTCAACTAGAAAAAAATCTGTATATGTAAGAGCATTGCAACCCCCACTGGAGAGAGAGAGAAGTCCTCCCACGAGGGAGGCAGCACGGGTGTTTTTCAAGACTCGTCAACACCTTTAAAACATAGCATAAAATTGTTTTTCTTTGGACATTTAATGTTATACTCTGTGATGAAAATCGTCTATATTCATCATGGAAAATAATTTTAATAAATAATATGTACTGCGTGAAATTATCATAATAAAAAAAAGTATAGAAATTTCATGGTTGTTCACAATATACTAATTTTTTTTTTTTGTAAATAAATACACAAATTAACATTAATTCTTAAAAAAAAAAAAAAAAAAAAAAAAAAAAAAAAAACACCTAAATAATAATGTGATGGAAATAAAATTGATTTTAAGCATCATAACATGAAATATAAGAATTTTGGGGATAAATACTTTAGACAAATGCGAAGATGCAAGTATTTAAATAAAATAATAAAGATCGATAACGAAAAAAGAAATGAAGAAATTATACAAACTTAGGAAGCATAAATAATAAGGGGAAAAAAAATGTTCAGAATTAATTCGTATTCCACGAACGAATAAATTATTATTGTTTTTTAATATTAGATCTAATACTACATTAGAGGTTACTATAGTACTTAATTACATATCTGATACTATAATGCATAACCATATCCTAATAATAAACACATACTATATAACACATATTCAAGTATATATTATATTATATGGAAATTTTACTTCATTCATTAGTGATCTTGATTTCATAATTCTTATATGTTTATCTCTCTTTCAGGTGAGTTCATTTTGAAATAAGTTTTTTTTTTTTTTTTTTTAATTAGTTTTTTCTTGTTTTGGTTCCAAAGAATGTTTCGGTTCCGGATCAAAGATATTCTTAGCTATTGCTATCTTTGAGACAGAAAAACATTCTTTTTGCATATTTGTGTTCTACCAGGCCCTCGATAACGTTAGAATGCAAATATGTATTTATCTATTTCCAATTTATTCCCTTTTTGTTTGATTTGGTGGTCTTTGTTTTCGATCAAATTAATTGTTTGAATACTGATAATATTTAAAAATCTTTAAATTTCACTGACTGATTATCAATACATATATATATATAAATCATTTTTCCCATTAAATTTATTATTGACTTTTCTTTTCCTCTCAGGTTCTTTTTTCAAAATGTTAGAAATTTCATCACTCAAATTTCATTATATTAAAATAATTCATCTCTCTCTCTAATACATATACTTATTTTTTGTAAATCACGAAAAGGAAATAAAAACATTTTTGTTATGACGTTTTAGCAATGGAAATGACAGAAATATTATCAAAAATTATTTAAATTAGTTAACTAGAAAGAAATATGATTAACTCATTGTGTTTTGTTTTGTAACCAAGGTAACTAATGTTATCTACATAACGCCTGAATCGATTGAATTAAAACATTTAAAATATTAAAAACATAGAAATTACATTATCAATTCGGAAAACAAAAACAACAGATCCTGTAATAATAATAATAAAAACATCGAATTAATATTATCATGAATTTGATGAAAATTTAAAATACTCGATAATTGCATTGCTCGAATGTTGCATGATTCTAATATAAAAGAAAAAAGTTAGTCCCATAAAGAGAATTACTATAGACATTCAAAAGGCTACGGGGCAAGAATTGAACGAAATTGCTTATTATTGTATTATGCTTTTTAAGTAATTTATACCATCTCATTTGTTATGCATTTTATTCAAACGAAATGAATATTGCAATGAATATTTAAAAAAGCTGAACAAATAAAAGGATTTTAGTTATGAACTTATTGAATATTTTTTTCCAAGGCAAAGAAACAAATAACGGTAAACAACATGGAATAATTTACTATAATTTTTAAAATAAATTCCGTGTAATGTGCGTGTGATAGATGAAAGACAGATTCGTGATTGCGCCTCTAGCAGTAAATGTGAGCTTTTATAAGAAATTCCAATACGATAAATTTCTGAGAAATAAAGTTTTATGGAGAGAAAAAACATTTGCAAATTAGGACAAACTAGGAATAAAGATTAATATACTGTTTGTAAAGCATCATACGTGTTTAAATTTATTATTATTATTTTACCTTTCTTCTATATTCAAGAGAAGAAAGTGATTGGATGTGTAAAAATTTTCGACTTCCGGTTTTCAATGAATTTCCAATCGCACGTTTTGAGAAGTCCAGAATACGATATGACCATTTTTAGAAATTATCTTCTCTTTGCGTGTAAACGTGACGAAAAAAAAAAAAAATCTGCCAACTCCATTTCAAGAACTAATGTACAGAATTTCATAAAGATTTATATGTAGTAGCATCTTGACAAACTATTGCCTATTGACTTTTGGTATAAATCGCTCAACAGGTGGCGCTGCCATCATCCCATTCTTTCATAAATTTTAATGTGATAGTACAGAACAATATCTCCTATAAATGTGCCCAATAAGAATTATTTATAATAAATCATCGCGAAATTAATATATATACATAAAATACTAAAAGCCAATCTGAAGTGTATATACACCCCGCGACAAAAAGATAGGTATACAAAGGGTTTTTTCTTTGATTTTTCATAAAATAACATTATTCCCGAACTAATTTTTGTTTTAAGATTAATTTAGAAAAGTTTTAAGACTAAAATTTTTCTAATTTAAGACTACACTCCACGACAAAAAGATAGGAACAAAGGGGTTTTTTTAATTTCCCATAAAATAACATTATCTAAATTGTGCTGATCATTTATTATCATAACAAAATATTATCATATTAAAAACATATGAAATATTTGAATCATATTCAAAATACTCATATTCAAAAAAAAAAAAAAAAAAAAAAAAGAAACCTTTGTTCCTATCTTTTTGTCGCGGTGTGTAGTCTTAAATTAGAAAAATTTTAGTCTTAAATTTTTTCTAAATTAGTCTTAAAACAAAAATTAGTCCGGGAATAGAGTTATTTTATGATAATAATAAATGATAAGCACAATTTAGATGTTATTTTATGAAAAATCAAAGAAAAAATCCTTTGTACCTATCTTTTTGTCGCGGGGTGTACACACACACACACACACACACACATATATATATATGTGAGGACATCGTTTCCTCCAATGAGGTGTTTAACAAAGGAAAATGATTTTTAAAAGTACGTTTTGAAAAATGTAAAAGTTTTTACGAATTTGACAAAATATTTTAAGATAGTTTAAGAAATTCAATGTTAAAACTGAATATTGGAGGGCATCTTGTCAAAAATGAAAGTGAAGTGGTAACAACGCAAAATCGCTGTCTGAAAGAAATAGTCCTGTCGTACTAATAAAAATAGTAATTTTAATAAATAATTTGTACTACGTGAATTTGTGTAGGCAAATACGGAAGAAAATTTTGTAATAGCCACAAAATTACATCATGTATAGATTTATGAAACTTTTTTAACATTAGGGGACTGTCTTACAGGAAAAATGAAAGCAAATGTGAAAGAAAATAAACTATTTAATTTTTTATTTCTATTACTTTCTTTTCTTTTCTTTCTTTATTTAAGAATGTAGTAATATAGTTGCCACTGTGGGTGAAACTAAAATCTGGTACATGCGCAGATGCTTTATTGCGAAAGGATACAGACATCGAAACCGTACTGTATCTGTAGTACTTACTGACTCTGGGCTAATTTGCAGATTGCTCCACTCCGCTCCCCTTTTAAACCTATTTTAGTCCCCTGTGGCCCTTTTAAAAACATTTTAAATGTTCAGAGGCCTTTAGATATTTTTCTTCCTGACATTAACTTTCTAGCAATAGTTTTACAACATTCTTGAAAGAACAAATGCATATAGCCTGTACATACATGTAAAATTAGTAACTTACTTTTGTCGCGTACAAAAATCATTACATAGAAGACTGCAAAATATGCAAATAATGCTCTTTTTGAAAACAGGTTGCCCTTTTTATTGAATTCCCCCGTCGACCCTTTTATTCTAGATTCAGCTCTAATCTGGAAAATCACCAATAAAGACGCTAAAGTTTTTTTTAAGATAGATGATGACATCTTAAAAATATCTTGTCAAACTGTTTATTCGAAGATTGCGTTTTCAGATTGTGAATGTTCGCTAAACATCAGGCAGTTAACTGAATTTGAAGTCTAAGTCTGTAAAATTATTTTTCTAGCAATAATAGTGCCAATGCGGGGAAAAGTTATAATTCGTAATATTTTCAAGTTCTTTTTTTTTTTTTTTTTTTTCTAAGCTAGTCTCTGTAACAATTGTCTGGGATTTTCGTTTTGCCAAGTATAATTTTAGAGAAATTTGAGAACAATGTTAATAAATAAATAAATAAGGTAAATTCGGATAAAAGAGGAAAAAATCTCTTTTTTATTTTTTTCCTCGTTTGATGATGAGTAGTGTTTAATAGTTTCTGACCAAAACAACTGTTGCGTGTTTTTGCATTTAATGGCGTTTGCTCACAAAGTATATCCCCCCCCCCCCTGCAAATTGTGAAGGTCGGTCAGTCAAATAACTAGCCACATTTTACTGAATATGAATCCTGTAAAACATTTTTTCTAGCAATAACCATAACAATACAGGAAAGAAATTACAAATTGTAATAGTTTAACTTTTTTTTTTCCGGGGGGGGGGGGGGAGGGGGAGTATTATTATTTCCGAAAATTGACAATAGTCTATTTTCCAAATATCTATGGGAAAATATATTCAACAGCTATTTATTCTACTATGATCATCTCAAAATTATATTTTCCTGCGATATAAATATGCAAGACTTCTTTTGTTTACACAGTGTGTGTTCTTGCATGCGTGTAATGGTGTTTGCTTACAAACTATTTATTAATCATGCAATTTGTTAAAGTCAGTCGATCAAACATCAGGTCACATTTTATTGAATACGAATCCTGTAAAACGATTTTCCTAGCAATAACACTATCAATGCAGAGAAGAAAATTCAAATCGTAAAATTCTTAACTTTGATGGGATTATTATTAATATTAAAATTATTCCCTAAATTGAATAATTATTCTTTTCGCAAATAAATATGCCAAAATATATTTTATAACTATTTATTCTATTATGAACATTTTACTATTATATTTTCCTATGTTTTCCCAATGCAAGACTTCCATAACAGACCCAGGCATATGAAAAGACCCATGCCTTTTCATAGGACTTTCCATCAAACATACTATAATTTTATAGAAATTAAAAACCCCGCTAAACAAATAAATTAATAATAAAAAGTACTAAAAGGTCACTTACTGCGTCCGTAGTGTAAAGGCAGCACTTGTGATGGAAGAAGGAAGATTTAAACCTTTTGTAATCTCCCTCCAGATTTTTTTGTTTATGACTTCGACTAGACCACCTCTGGCTACTACGAGCCGATACAGTTCGTACAGGTCAAGCACCTGTTTTGCCATTATAGGTACTCTGTTTACCGGCGTCCCTAGAAGAAGAAGAAAAAAAAAATATATATATATAACATGTTAAATAAAATTTCAGAGAAGTTAATTTATGATCATACATTCGAAATATAATTTGTTCATTTGTTTAAGCTTAGTGGCATTTGAATAATTTAAGGACGTCATACTGAGTAACAGTTGTTGCTAATGTCGCACATTTAATATAAAACTACATTGTGAATTGTAGAATATCAATATAAAGCAATGTTTTATCAGATTTACTTTTATTAAGAAGGGAAAAAAAATCTAATATTGTGTATTTTAACTGTTTCACAGTGTTTAAACGTTAAAAAAAAAAAAAAAAAGGAAAGAAAAACTTATCGTTGTATTACTGATTTGTTCCTAATTTTAAACATAATTTCTTCTAAAAATGCCAACGTCATCTATAATTTTTATTTATTAATTATCTGCTATAATAAAGTATTTTAAGTACAATAATTAAAAAAAAATAATGGGGGGGAAGGGGGAGGCAGATAAAATTATCCCTTTTCTACAAATTTTTCTTTCTTTTCAATGAAAACATATGTCAATAATAACGTATGTCAAAAAAACAGGTCTAGTTGAATTCAGAGAAACTGAAGAATATTTCTATTTATGAAAATCAATAAAAATAAGCTGAGAACAAAATTTATGCATGATTTTAAACATTTTATTTAATTTTACTTCAGTAGCTTAAAAAAAGAAGAAAAAAAAACCCTTAAAATGGTTTAGTTACTAATGTAGCACAACCTATTATACTTTTATTTTTTTTTATTTTTTTTCTCTAGTACAGGGTATATTTTAAAGTGATGTTGGAAAAAAAATATTTGAAATTATAAAACTGGTTCAAGAGTTTTCAATAGTTAAATTTAAGTTTAATAAATATAGGTTACGCAATTTTTCAATACTCAAATTCATGCCAAGTATCCTTGCACCTTTGTTTTAAAGAAATTTTAAAAAAAGTACCCGGACAGATTTTATTTTATTCAGAAATTGTCTTAAAATTTTTCTAATAATTGTATTGTGGTAGATGTAGAGGCATATAACTTAGGAAATGTCTATTCTAAATTTTCTTTAAGATTTCTAAAATTTGAGAGGGTTGAAAATGAATCTCGACTAGCGTTCTTCATGCAAAAAAAAGGATGAATTAGATTTTTCTTTTTCTTTTTCTTTTTTTTTTTTTTTTTAACCAAAAACACTTTTGTAAAATGGAAAAAAATTCTGAATTTCAATCTCTTATTTTTACATATAATGTATAAATATTTTAATTACTATAGAATGGGAGGTAGAATAAACGTATTTAATACATATACATACAGTGTTTCTATAGTGTGTATATATATATGTGTGTGTGTGTACCTTTACTTTATATATGCAGTCGAATCTCGTTAACATGAACATGTTTAACGTGTATTGTTTCCACAATACCCGTCAAAATGAAGATTGTTTTCTGAGTTACTGATAACATGAACTACTGTTAAAATGAACAAATTTTTTATTCCCCCTGTGATTCACGTTGAGAAGATTCGACTGTATATATATATATACACATACCATAGAAACATCCTATATATGTGTGTGTATGTATATATACATACATATATATATATATATATCTTAACATCGAAGTAAAATTCAAAGGACGTCTTTGTCATAATGCTAACCAGACTGATTCCCCACTCAGTTATAAATCCGCAAAAATTTAAATCCGGTTCGCGATCTTTTTCTGAAACTTTTTACCTCTTATGAATAAAAACAAATAAAAAAATATACAATACCAATCGTTTCAATCCTCTACATTTGCAGGCACTTAAGTCTGACATATTTCATAAAGGTTACGGCGGTGTCTTTGATGCCGCCCAGCCCGCACACAAGGGTAGAAAAGCAAAAGACCCTATTTCTCTCATTCTCACGTTATTTATAAGAAATCCGTGACGCTTTTAAGCTACGTTCACCTTTTTAAGAAAGCTATTCGTATTGGATAACAGGAATTAATTACTGCTTTATTGACGAGCTATTTTTTCTTTTCTTATTTAAGAAATGATGAGCGACGCAGCGGAATCAAAAGACATATAAATACTAGAAGAATCGTACCTGAGTCTTGACTGTTATTGCTAAAGCGTGTAATGAAAGCGACGTATTTATGGAGAAAATGTTATAATAAGTTCTCATTTGAATAAGGAATCCTGCATTAAACGGAATTCTGCTAGAAGTTGAGACGTTTGGGCGTTTTTACGTTTGATTTGTCACTGCATAAATATTATTTTTAAATGTGAACATTGTTTTTACAAACGTTTACGCTATTTTTATGATAAATGGGCAGAATTTGGAGGAATAAATCGGCTTGCTTAATGGTTGCAATTTTTCCTTCTAAAATTCCGAGTTTAGATTTTTGTATTCATTAAAGCTGAGTTGCTCAGTTAAAGTTCCTATTTAAATAATTGATTCAAAATTAACTATTTTATCTTTCTAAGTAATAATATAAATTGTATAAGATGATCCTCTCTTAATACTTTATAGATTATTATTAAATTAAGTGATTATTAAAAACTTATGATTTTGAATAAAAGCTTCATATTTAATGGTTGTTTAAAAAAATATTCCCTTTCGACTAGGGAAGGGAAAAAAAAAATTATCGCCATTAGATACTAAATTATATATATATATATATATATATATATATTTTTACAGAATACATTTTTCTATTTTAAAATAAAAATCCATAACCTTATAATCAAATCTCGATTACATCTTACAGAACAATAGAAAATTATTCTTATACCTAGAATAAAAATATTAATAATTTGAATTAGGAAATTTCGCATATATCATCACTACCATGTCAAATTGTCGAATGAGAATATGGATACTTTTGAAGACATAAAAAAAATCTGCTGTAATCGTGAACTCAAAATCAATGCCAGGCAAAAATAACCTAATTTTGTATATTTCCAGTGATACTAAGTGTATATTTTTTGGGCATTTTATATATCATTCTAAAAGCAAGCGTAAGATATCGAATATGTAAAAAAGCATTTTTGCACATTCGATAATTTGATATGATAGCGATGATGTGTGCATTAAAATTTAACCAACATATTAAAATTTCTTCAAAATTATTTATAATTTAATTATTATTATTTTATTATTTGAAGAACTTTTAAATATTACAGGTTTGAATTCACTTTCTCCCACCTTCAATTTCAAATTATTATTGTTAAAATATACGTACATTTTGAATGCATTTGGGTATTGCTCTGTGGATCCATTGTCAAGCTAATTTATAGGAAGTATTTTCTTATTTGAATGATGAAATTTCATACGAATTTGAGTTTAAGGTTTTTCAAAATTTTAAATTAAGTTTTAAAAATCTAAATTAACACTGAGATTAATTTAGAGATTTAATTTTAACCACTCGTCGTTTCGAAATATTACATTTATATTTTGCAAGATGTTTTTCCCTGTTCAACAGGTGAGTAGAAGAGAAATTTGCCTTTTACACTTCCATAAGTACCAAATAGAGTCATGCCAACACATCCTACAACACATCCTTGTAGGATGTGTTGGTCATGCGCGGGTCGACGAAACTTCGACCCCCACGACGAAGCCCGCAACCGACCCGCAAGATGACTTTCGACCCGCAACGCGACCGGCGACCCGCACTATATAAGTTATAAGCACTATTATAAGAAACTGAACCGGAATTCTATTACACAAAATATAGTTATATTATTCAACAGATTTTTTTAGAAAATTACACGTTACATAAAAAATTACAAGTATATATACGTCTAATTAACCCACTTCATAAAAGAGGAGAATCAAACTGAATTCAAACAGTATGTTTTTTTATTTTTATTTGTTTATTTTTTAGGACTGAGGACTATTAGTCTCAGTCTACGGATTTTTACGATACCAGTTTTACGATAGTTGGACATTTATCGAAAATATAAATTGAATAATTTGAAAAAACTAATAGTCCTCCGTACTAAACTAAATTCTGCTTTTGCCAGAATTTCATCATCTTTTTTTATTTTTTTTTAAGAAAAAGAAAATTAATAATAATCAGTTTAGAAACGGACAGTATTGAAAAAAGTTTTTTTTTTTTTTTTATTAATTTTGAATTAGGAAATTAAAAGCGCCCGTGCAAAATGAAATAAAAAATAAAATAACATTTATAAATGGATAATATTTAAGTTCGTAAACTGATATAATAAGAAAAAATGACGACATTAGTCTAAGGAGATTATCTTTTATTATTATTATTATTATATTTATATTATTTAAGTGCGTTACAGAGATATCTTAATTTTTTAAATATATATCACACAGAAAAATGTTTTTTACTATTATTATTATTTTAAATAATGTTCTTTGAAGTGCTCTGTCTAGCTTCAAGGATCAGATTTATAACAAATTATTTTTATTTATTTTATTTTATTTTTTGGAGGGAAAAAAAAAAAAAAAAAAACTTGTGACTAACGTAATATTTTTTCAGAATCAGTATTGCATGAGTCAAAAATCTTCATTTTGGCAAAAATAAACAGAAATGAATTCAAAATTTAACATTTAAGGTACTTTTACGATTTCTGAATAAACTATAAAAATATAAAAGAACTTTTAATTGTAAATTTAAATTTTACTTTTTCCAAAATAAAATTTTATTCTTATAAACAAAACTTTAGGAAATAATATAACAAAATTTCAAATGATTAAACCTTGCTTTTAAATTCAAGTTATTTTGATTGTATTAGAAAATAGATAAGCAAGAAAATATACATTGAAAGAGAAATAATTTTCGCAAATAAAGTATTAAAAGTTAAATATTGATATATACTTAATTGTAATTAAATTCATGTTATGAGTCATGTTCCTTTAAATTACTGTGAAGGGAGAAAATATCATCCAATCTCCGAATTAGATTCCTTAAAAAAAAAAAAAAAAAAAAAAAAAAAGGAGTAAAAAAAATTCTTCGGAGAAAAATTTTCTTGTGGGTTTTCCGCGGGGTTTACCCGCGGTTCAAAAATTAATGAAAATCTGACCCGCACCAGACCCGGAAGGCAGGTAACTCGCGGGTTCATAATCCGATGCAGGACTCTAGCGCCCAAATCTCCCGTTTTTCATGGGAGACTTAATACTTTTTTTTTTTTTTTTTTTTTTTTTTTTAATAATTGTTACTAGTTTATTTAATCATCGAAAATGTATGTAGCAGTTTCTTTTTTAAAAATAGTGGTGATAAATCTGATTTAAAAATAAAAAATATTGGCAGCTATGCACTTCACATTTCGCTCGCTGTTTCCACTTACAGTTTTAGCTATTTATTAATTTATTGTTATAATTTATTCTATTTCTAGTGGCACTTTTTACTCATAATTTATTCAGAGATAATATCAATTTAGTTTCACATTCTCCTTTTGTATTATTAAACTCTTGTAACATTTTAATAAAAAAAATTGCATTGCATATTTAATGAATTGGGTTGCAATAATTATGTATGAAGGTTATGAGATTTTTAAAAATGTTTTCACTCACACGCACAAAAACACACAGATGTATACAGAATAGTTATAATTAAATTTTCGTTACAAACAGAATCCCGCATAAAAAGGATTGGTGAACAAAATGGTGAAAAATTTGAGACAATTCAGGAAAAACGCTCAAGGAATTAACTAAGGTGGAAAAGGGAAAAATATAACAAAGGAAATGACTCATACGGAATGCATAAATAATTTGACCATTTAATGATTAGATTTTGATCACGGGTCATTATACCGGGTGATCCAAAAGTCAGGACAAACTTTAAAAATGAATAATTCGAAAACGAATCAAGATACAAAGATACGGTTTGCACCAAACGGATCGAAAAGAAGCCGGGTTTTGTGTGGCAACGAAAAAATAAAATAGTTCAGTTGGCGACCAACTGATGGCGCTTTCGGATTTCTGATGTAGGATTATGCAAAGCAACAAACGATATAAAAAAGGAGCAACTGCGGCAGGTAATGGTTGTCGAAACTTACATGCATCGAAATATCGCAGTCTCAGTCGCTACTTTAATCACGCATGGCCTCCAAGATCTCCCGATCTGACGCCCTGTGACTTTTGACTGTGGGGATTCTTGAAGTCAAAAGTGTACCGCGACCAACCGGAATCACTAGCAGCACTGAAAGATGACATCCGCCAAAATGTGTCTGCCATAACGCAAGAAATGCTACTAAATCCCGTGAACGGTGTGGTGAATTGTGTGTCACAGCTGTACTTCTGAATGATGGACAGCACGTTGAGCAGTTATTGTAGTAGTACTAATTAACTGAAATTAAGCTGACTTGTAAGTTATCAACACTTTTTTCATTTGTAAATCATCTTTTGGTGAAATAATACACTATAGCGTCATCTGTTGGTCGCCTTTTCGCCTAACAGAACTAATTTTTTTTCGTTGCCACACAAAACCAGGTTTCTTTTTCATCCGTTTGGTGAAAACCGTATCTTTTTATCTTGATTCGTTTTCGAATTATTCGTTTTTAAAGTTTGTCCTGACTTTTCGATCACCCGGTGTTTGTTAAATTTGTCATTTCTCCATAATGCTACCTAGTGGACATTTTTGGAACTAAAAATATTTTCCTTGAAGTTTTTGGGGGGACACCTCGTGAATCATCCACATACTACATTTGTTGGCAATCACATTAAAACCTCTTCCCGGCTCAATTTATTCCGGGTTGAAGATAAAATAATGTCATTTTAATGCTTATTTTCATAGATATGTATATTTTTTAATATAATAACACCTTTCGCATATAACATTTCTAAAAAGTAAGGAAAAAAAAATGTTTATAGCAGAAATTTAATTACATATAACCACCTTTTATAGTGATGTCGCAATTTATTAGGACTGAGGGCCTATTAGTCTCAATCTGGGATTTTTGCGTTGTCGATTTCGATAGTTGGACATTTGTCGAAATCTAAAATTTATCGAAAATATAATTGAATAATTTGAAAGCGATGTTATAATTTGAAAAAAAAAAAAAAAAAAAAAAAAAAAAAACTAATAGTCCTCCGTCCTAAACTAAATTCTGCTTTTTCCAGAATTTCATCAATTTTTTTTTTTTTATTATTATTATTATTGAAAGAAAAAGAAAAGAAAATTAATAATATCGTTACAAGCGATATCGAAACAGTTTTTTTTAATAATTTTGAATTAGGAAATAAAATGTGCGCGTGAAATAATATGAAATAAAAATAAGTAAAAAAATGAATTTAATGATTTAATGTTTTTGTTTTTCGGGGGCTGCTCATGCATATAAAAAATGCGTATTAAAACGAGTCGAAGAAGGAAGCGAAATAAGTATTGAGTTATATTACGATAAATACGATATATAATATGATACGATATATTAGACCTATCGTCCAGGGTTAGTAGGCATTTTCGTTGAAAGAAATAGTTTGTTCGTTCGGTGCAACTTGCACATTAGTCCCGTGAGGTACAACTTTCACATTAGTCCCTTGAGGTACAACTTTCACTTTAGTCCCGTCAGGTACAACTTGCACATTAGTCCCCTTTAAATATAGTGATTTTTGATATAATGGTGATGAAAAAAAAATTTTTTTTTTTGGCTTTTTTTTTTTTTTGTAAAATTAATATATTTGATAAACTTCTACAGATGAATGCAAGCTGCAAAATATAGTTTAATAACTCATTGGAAAACTGTCATTATAATTTTCATGATTTCTAAAAATTATTAAAGCAGTTTTAATTATTTGAAGTACTTCTTAAAAAATGCTTCTGATTTGTCTAATTTAATATTTCTTTAGCGAATTAAAAATTCGTGCATGACATAAAAAAAAAAAAAAAAAAAATAGTAATAGCAATATAAGTTGTTAATAAAACTTTTTTTATTTATTTAAATGGTTAAATATTTTATTAATGGGCCTGTTCTATCTGTATATTGCAACAATGGCTACAAGATGCCGTTATAGTAAATGGATATTTTGAAGAAAGAGTGAGGAGGAAGGGTTACGCTGGATAAAAGTATTGAAATGCATTCTTGTAAGTAGTGAAGAATTTTTTTTTTCTCCCTCGTCATAATGAATGACAAAATTTCAGCTCTCTGATGAAATTATAATTAAACAATACTCTAATCGATAACATGCCTGAAAATAAGTCGCTGTTAATAGTGTGGGATTTAAGGACATTTGTCAACTCGAAGTATCTAGGCCTGGGAAGTCATCTGTGGAGTACTTTCTAAGAGGTCTTTAGCTTGTATTAGTAAGTATTCCGAAAAACCATAATAAAATTCCGAACGACTAGGCCAACGAACACAACATGAGTTTGAATCCGGTATCTTCCGTCTACCAGTTTCAGGAGCACACCCCCTAGGTCACACTAGCGTCTCGCCGCAGCGCCGGCTCCCTACAAAAATGCTAACTGAGCATGCGTACAGACTTGGATTTTTGAAACTTGTTGGATTCGAGCAAGTTAAACAGAGTTTGGCGAGGCATCACCCTTTTAGCACATTTTCCTAATTTATGTGTATTCCTTTAATTCAAAAATGTTTCAAATGAGAAAAAAAAATAAAATAAAATAAAAATAACGAAGCTGCCATTTCCTTGAAATATCTTCAATACAGATTTAAATTTATTGCTTTTATTTATTTATTATTTATTTTTTTTTCCCCTTAGCTTAAAGAAAAAAAAAAAAAAAAACTTTGGATTTACATTACAAATTTAAAATATGTAAAATATTTATTTTTATGTTTAAATAATAAAAAAATAATTATTTTATTTATATGTTAATTATTATATAAACTTGTTTAAATTTGTTAAATATGTTATTTAAATTACTTCTTTTTAAAATTCCTTTAATCCAAAGATGTTTGAAATCACAGAAACACTCCCCCCCCCCCACACACCTAAATATTTCTTTCCATATTCAATATAATAACTAAAATTTATGAATTAATAGACTACAAAGAGAATTTAAAAAATAGACCAGGTAAAATGTTTTATTAAAAAAAATAACAACTTTTTTTTTTTTTTTTTTTTTAAGGAAAGATAATAGATAATTAAAAGAAAAAAAATTCTTTAAAAACGAAACAGCCATTTTCTTAAAATATCTTCAATACAAATTTAAATTTATAGCATTTCTTTTTCTTTTTTTTTTTTTAATCTATTAAACAGTTTATTTTATGTCTTGTTTAAAAAAAAAAAAAAAAAAAAAAAAAAAAACGTGGATTACAATAAAAATTTATAATAGAATTTTTAAATATGTAAAACATTTATTTTTATGTTTAAATAGTAAACAAAAATTACCTCATTTAAATTTTAATTATTATTTAAACTTGTTTAAATTTGTTAAATATATTTCTTTTTAAAATTCCTTTAATGCAAAGATGTTTCAAACGACAAAAACATCCGCCCCACTCCTAAATATTTCTTTCCATATTCTATTAAAATAACTGCAATTTATGGATTAATACACTACATAGAGAATTGCTTTTTTATTTAATACTAATTCCTGCGAAGATTTAAAAAAATATTTTTATGAGAGTTATCTAAGTTAATTAATGTGAAGAAAATAAGAAAAACTTCTGAAATTGTAAAAGCATTCAACAATTATTTCAATTTAATAAAGCATGACTCACCATCAGACCAAAAAAAAAAAAAACAGGCAAATGTGCAACATGAATGCATCAGCACAAGGCAGCAATTTTTCTACAGAATCTTTAAAAGTTTGTTTCTGAATGTGGGATTAGGCCTGAGTGAGATGTTCTCTGGGCAGTCTTTTTAAGGTGACCTAGCACATTCTAATGCGAGTCCCTAAGAAGACCATGGAAAAGTCGCACAACTAGGTTAACAAGTGTGTACCTGATTCAAAGCTAGCGCCTACCATCTATCACCTTGGATGACAGAATCTCTTTGCCAGTGCAATAAATTTAGAATAAGAAATTTGTTTGAAATACAGATTTCAAATTCTAAAAGAAATTTTTTAAAACTGATATTTTGGTAGTATTTTTATTTATTTATTTTTTATTTTTTTTTTTTTTCATATAAATAAAAAATATTAAAAAGGTTTTGACAACAAATTTCCGTCTGTAGTCAAAGCCTGACTATAGCACGGGAACCTGGGGCCCCTGCCCTGAGCACCAAGAAAAAGCACTAAACTCCTTAAAAATGCATTCATAAATGTTTGTTGAGACAATATATTATTATTATTATTATTATTTTAAGAAGTAATTTAAATAAAATATTTAAGAGGCAGTTTCGTTTTTAAAGAACTTGTTTACCATTTTTTAAAAATATCTATTAATTTTCCTAACAGAAAAAAAAAAAAAAAAAGGATTGCTGTTTTTTAATAAAACTTTTTACGTGGTCAGTTTTTCAAATTCTCTTTGTAGTTTATAAATTCATATATATTATAAATTCATTGCAACCATATTTTATTGCAGCTATTGTAATAAAATATGGAAAGAAACATTTAGGGAGGGGGGAGTGTTTTTATCATTTGAAACATCTTTGCATTAAAGGAATTTTAAAAAGAAGTAATTTAAATAACATATTTAATAAATTTAAATAAGTTTAAATAATAATTAAAATTTAAATAAAATAATTTTTGTAAACTATTTAAACATAAAAATAAGAATAAATATTTTACCTATTTAAAAATTTTATAATAAATTTTGACTACTGTAATCCACTTTTTTTTTTTTTTTTGTAAGCTACGTAAAATAAAATAAACTGTTTAATAGATAAAAAAAAAAAAAAAAATGAAAGAAAGAAAGAAATGCAATAAATTTAAATTTGTATTGAAGATATTTTAAGAAAATGGCAGTTTCGTTTTCAAAGAATTTGTTTAATTATCTATTAATTTTCCAAAAAAAAAAAAAAAAAAAAAAAAAAAAAGTTTTTATTTTTAATAAAACATTTTACCTGGTCTATTTTTCAAATTCTCTTTGTAGTCTATTTATTCATAAATTGCAATTATTGTAATAAAATATGGAAAGAAATATTTGGGGGGGGGGGGTGGGGGGTTGTCATTTGAAACATTTTTGCATTAAAGGAATTTTAAAAAGAAGTAATTTAAATAACATGTTTAACAAATTTAAACAAGTATAAATAATAAATAAAACTTAAATAAAATATTTTTTGTTTACTATTTAAACATAAAAATAAATATTTTACATATTTTAAATTTGTATTGTAATTCAAGGTTTTTTTTTTTTTTTTTTTTTTTTTTTTTTAAGCTAAGTAAAAATAATAATAAACTGTACAAGAGATTAAAAAAAAAAAGAAAAAAAAAAAAAAAAATGCAATAAATTTAAATTTGTATTGAAGATATTTCAAAGAAATGGCTGTTTCGTTTTTTATTTATTTATTTTTTTTTTTTTATTTTTTTAAGTTTTTAGTTAATTTTTTTTTAATTATCTATTAATTTTCCTAAAAATAAAGTTACTGTTACAAAAAAAAAAAAAAAAAAAAAAAAAAAAATAGTAATTCAATATGAACTACCATACACATCTAACGCATAAACATAAATGGTAAACAATCTTACAACTTACAACCCTACAGAAGTGTAGCAGTGCATCGCCAAATTACAGCATGCCAAACCTGCCAAGGCAATTTAATCAGCTTTTTCGTAGGGAGCCGGCGCTGCGGCGAGACGCTAGTCCTAGGTCACTGGTGAAGCCTTTCTTAAAATTAGAGTAGTGATGAAAAATAATTTCAACTAATTCTGTAATTCAAAAATTACCTTATATAACACACACACACAAAAAAAAAAATAAAAAAAATAAATAAATAAATAAAATAAACGTTCTTTGGTCTTTTGACAAGTTAAAAGTTTCTGTATGAAGTGATTTTTTACGATAAACAAATTGATAAGTATGAATACACAAAACAAACAAATACAGTGCGAAAAGAAGTATTTTACACGCTCTCTTCATGATTAATATATATAACATGATTTTTTTTTTTAAGAGTTAAAATAGAAATTCTGTTATATTTAATCATTTATGTCTATTCAGTAGCGGAAAATAAATTGCTGATGATGAATATCTGCTAAAAAATATTAGTAGGACAAAATATTAATAAAAGAAAAAAAAAAAAAAAAAAAAACTATACACATACAATTTGTTTCATGTAACACCTCTTACTCGAGAATATTTTATCTCCAACTCAAATAAAATGTATATTATCTCAGATATTTAATTTTTCTTTTTCATTCAAAACTCCTAGAATACGAAACTTTTTATTTATTGTATAAATTTGAAATAAACTGTTTTATGTAACTTTGAAATAACCACGTGCTTTCTGTTTCTCCTATGCTTCACCTCTCTCACGCAAATGATAACGCGTTTAAGTTTCTCCAAAGCATCGTTTTCCAAATCTAGATGGCGCCAGGAGATCAAAATGGATAAGTAACTCTATTCCCAAAGTTTTAAAAGTTTTCAATCATAACTTACGCGGGTAAAGGAAAGAAACGTAGACCATGTAAAAAATAAAATTATTATTGCAACAAAAGCAATCAGCAGATAATTAAAATTCTTGGGATTTTATGGAGTTACTGGCGTGTTGATTTTTTGTCACAGCTGTTCAAGAAACTAAAAGTAAAGAAAGAAACAGGAAGAATAGGAGGAGAAGGGGGAAGAGGGAAGAAATGAATAAAATGTGGGGCAAAAATTCACAAAATGGCTGCAATTTAAATTTGGACAACACAAGAGCACCCCACGTCCCTTGTTTTTCTCCTTACTGTATCTTGAGGGTCTTCTCTTCTTTCTTTATTCATGGTAACTGTGCTTTTTTTGTTGTCTTGAGAAAAAGAAAAAAAATTCTCGTCTTAACCCCTCCCCCCCCCCCAAAAAAAAAAAAAAAAAAAATCTTTTGTAGATTTTTATTTAGTTTCAAAGGTCTATATTCATAAAAACACTTTGAAGTTTTTCCAAAAGCCAGACAGATAAAACTCAAAAACTTTAGTTGGCAGATATTTAAATTATGACCACATGATCTTAAAATCGCTACCGATTAATCAAATTTTTAAGTTTCTCCATGATTGTGTCATTGTAATTTTCACGCTTTTGATGTAATTATTCTAAATAATTAATATTGTAATAGTTACTGGTTTATATAAATAATAAAATAATAATAATTTTTCAGATTAATATATAAAAATGCGTTTTTTTTTTTTTTTTTCATAAAAAGTTATTTTCATTAAACGGTCATCATTACTAAAAAAAATTTTTTAGCATATTTTCTATTATTATTATTATTATTTTCCTATACTTGGTGTGTGTATATATATGTATAAAAACGAAAAAAGTTTTCATTTGTTTAAATACACAAAAACGAATACATAAATAAAATAATAAATCTTATTCTTCACCTTAAAATACGGGTCAGCATCCCTTAGCAATAGTTACTATATTATGTTTTTAAAATTTCTCTCAATTATTATTTATTTAATGCCAAAGAGGAAAAGAAAAGAAAAGAGAAAGAAAAATCATTTTCATTTGGTCTCTAAACATATAAAAAGCGTTCTTGTAAAATATAAATAAAAACTAATTTATTATTTAAAAAACTATGAAGATGAATTTATATATATATATATATATATATATATATATATATATATTAAAATTTGATGCAAAAGAAAAAAAAATCTGTGAAAAGTAATATTTCTAGTTACGGAATGTATTCTATGTATTCTCTGATCGCAGAGCTACTAAACTTGGCAGAAGGGTATAGTAGATCATGCAGGGTGCACCTCATTAAACTTTTTTTTTTTTTCATTTTCGAATTTGAATTACTATTATTATTTATTTATTTATTTTTTACTTCATTTTTTTTTTTTTTTTTTTTTTTTTTTCAATCTCTAAAATTTTATTCAAAACGCATGTTCTTTCATTAGAAGCGTCTGCATTCCTTAGCAACGGTTACTATATTTATAAAGTAACGCGATTAAATATAATTTAGATATAATCACTATTTTAAGGGAGCACTGCCTCGATTTCTTTACCGATACGTCTCGATTCAAAAAAGATTTCTCATTCTGGTGGGGTTTTTTTTCCCCCCTTCATTTCAATGGTTGCTATTTAAAAACAATTGTGTGTGTGGAGAGAGAAAAATTTCTTTGAAAGGGAATTTTTATTTATTTTTAAATCATTTTCCCATTTATAGTTTTTTTCATCGGGTTCAGGACCAAGTGGTAATATAACCAGGGCCCGACTAAACTTTTTGAAGACCGAGCACTGCCTCGATTTCTTTTATACCGATACGTCTCGATTCAAAAAAGATTTCTCATTCTGGCAGTATTTTTTTCCCTTCATTTCAATGGTTGCTATTTAAAAACAATTGTGTGTGTGGAGAGAGAAAAATTTCTTTGAAAGGGAATTTTTATTTTTTTTTTTAAATCATTTTCCCATTTATAGTTTTCTTCATCGGGTTCGGGACCAAGTGGTAATATAGCCAGGGCCCGACTGAGCTTTTTGAAGACCCGGGGCACTGACGCTGTTTGGAGGCCCCCTTACCCTGCTCTAAAGAGATCGCCAAAAGGACTCATTCTCAAAAATAAAAATAGTACATTTTTTTAAATTTTTCCTCTAATTTTATCTTCTGTTTCCTCCATTTTATTAGTTTTATGTTCAAGATAAATGAAAAACTGAAGCACATTGATCAGTGAATGTTTAGGTAATTAGTCACAAAATTTAATAATTGTTTAAGCTCTCTGCCCGTGCCATAATCTGGCCCTGAAAAAACATAACTTATTAAATGTTTAATTTAATTGAAATTTATAAAAATGAAGTTTATTTATACTTTATATAATATAATCACACAATAGCATAATTATGATTTTCTTTTTTTAAACCTATAATTATATTATAACAGAGCGAGGACTAGAAAAACTAGGTCTCATTAATATATGTGTGAAAAACTAAAATAGTCTGTAGATGCTAAGACATAGTCTTCTATAAAAACGAAGTTCTTAAATAGCAGCGCCACCTGTCGCCCGAAAAATATCCAAACTGAAGCGTCCAGATTAGACACTGCCGCAAACAGGGGGAAATCAAAGCGAAATTTTGAGCGATTTCAATAGATTTTTTTAATTATTATTATTTATATTTTTATATATATTTTTTTAAATAAAAGTTATTATAAATTCGAAATCTTTGTGAGATCAGATACATAGTATTACGGGGGGGGGGGGGGGGGGGAGTATGAATTAGACATGGAAAGATCTCTTCCCAACATTTGGAATATTGGTTTCATTTAATTTTTTCACTACTACATGCACACACACTACCAAAATCGAAAACAGACGATGAAAAATCTTCACGTTTTAAATTATAATTAAAAGTTCATTCAGATTTAGATTAAGTAATCATTTAAAGATACATTGATCTTCAAGACACCTTGACAATATTGTACTGAACACGCTGCATCTATGTAAGAAGATATAAAGTAGTTTACTTCAAACAATTCCTGTAATCCTAGAGTATAATTTCCATTTCATTTTAGATATTCGCAATACCTAAAAGATCCAAATATTCAAATCCACGTGACAATGTACCTTATTTGTCACCAGGTTTTCCATTGATTTTCCTATTAACAGGGTGTTTGGGCATATGTTTTTGGATTCCCCAGTCACGAGTGCATCCTTTATTGTCTCGATACATAAGAGAGGAATAAATACTTATTATGCACCTCTGTAAAATCACACACATAAGCCATCCAAAGCAACGGCAGTAAGCTACTAAACATCCATTACATCGAAAGTATAAGACACATTTTCTCGTAATCTTCCCCAATGAAGAGCAACTTTACTTTAATTATCAAATATCTTAATTACACAAACCGCGCAATCGTATGCAAACAGCAAGCGAAATCGGCCTTAATGAACCTCTTCAAATATTTAAATTCGTTCCCAGATGCCCTGGGGAGGTTCTGCAGAATCTATTAGTGACCCCGGGCGCTTGAAAGAACGACTAGGGAGACAACTCTTGGGCCCCCAGGGAACTATATCGGGCGGATAATGAAGGAATTCTTGATGTGTCTCCCGTGCCAACAAAAATAATAGGAACATTCAGAGGAAAGAGAAGCATCACTTTGCTCAAAATATAGAAACATACTTTAATCAATTACTTTTCGAGAATGATATGCATTGTTTTCAGATATTACCCATTAACGTATTTCCCTCAGAAATTAAAAGTTCTCTCTGTACAAATCAATGTTAGAAATATAAGTGGTTCAACTTTAAATTACTCGATGGTGTAAATGGGTTTGCATTTGCATAAGGAATATACTATTTAAATTTTTAAGCAAGCCCGTGGACAATTAACTAAATAAAGATGTATGGTAATTAATTAGTAATGATACCGAAAATATAATTTCGTAAAATAAATTATCGGAGTATAATATAAATTCATTTGTTTATGTAACAAATATTTAAATTTTAAGAAAATATTATGTTTAGTATTTATACAAATTTTTATATTTTAAAAAAAGCGCAGTTTTTTATTGAACGAGAGTGAAGAATTCCACATTCCACAGGGCGTGATAATGTGCAGACAATACCCTGATCATAGCTCCTCAATAAATGCGATTATCTTAAAAAAAAAAAAAAAAAAAAAAAAAGTTTTAAAGTGAAAGTTTTATTTTAGTGTAGAGCATCGGAGGTATAACTCAGTTATCTACATAGATATAGGTTTATTATACGTCTTTTAAGAAACAGAAACAGACCCCCGAAAGATCCCCACACCATGGGGCCCTCTTTGAAGTGATCGGACTACGATACCACGGTTATCCATTTGAATATAAGAATCTTCTTTTTAAAATAAAGTCTTATATAATGCTTTCCCTTCTTTTTTTTTTTTTTTTTTTTTTTTTGAATGCTTTCTAAATTATGGTATTTTTTTTTTCCGATTTTTGAATATTAATTTTTTTTTTCTATGTATTTAACATAGAGTTCTTTTAGTTGGACCTTCAGTTCTCTGCTGATAAGTATAAAGGATTTAAGTCCATATTCTTGATTTTTCAGGTGGCGAAAAATAAAGTTAAACTAACTAAAAACTACTTAGAAGAATCGATTAGGAAATAGGGATTATGTTAATTTATACCCTTTATACCATTCAGTGATTATCAATCTTCATTTGATGAAGGGAAAAAATTGAATTAAATATTTTATACCAAAGATTAATGCTAAATTTCTGACTTTAATCTTTTTTTACCAATGGATTTTTCTCAAAGACTAAATGGAATGGATTTAAATTCTTTATACCAATCGATAGAGAATTTTTTTTTCTGAGTCTGACTATGTACGTAACTCAAAATCGACCTTTTTGGACTTAAATCCTTTATACTTATCAGTACAGAGTTGGAAGTGGAAGTATGTCTTTCATTTAATCTGACTTTCCGAAATTTTAATCAAACTCAAACTGCTCATTATTTATTTATATAAACTGTTAAAAGCTGCATACGCTAAAGGAAGGTTGGAGCGTATATGTTTTATAATGTAGAAATCAGTTAAAAAAAGAAGTTAACTTTTCTGATATAATAAAATATAAATTTATGATATAATAACAATCTACATGTAAATTTATTATTATTTATTGTATTTAATATTATAAAATTATTTATTATAATCATTTTAATTATTTTTTTTTAAAAAGGTTGCTTCTTATTTAGCTAAATATTTTGAAAATAATTTTGGGATTGCGAAAGAAACCCAAATTGCCAAGTGGCAGTCATCAAACGATAAAGTACCATACAATCAAATCGAACAAATTTTAAAATATCTGATTCGTTTTATTCTTAATTAGAAGTAAAACATATACGCTGAAATTTACGGGAACATTAGACATAAAATTTTCAAATGACAATTACGAATAAATTTTTGAATTACTAATTTGTTACAATGAACGAAGTCCGATTACAGTAAAATAAAAAGAACACCGTCCTGTCTTAAAACAAATCGAGAAAAGATAAAAGTGTATGAACCACACACGATGCTTGGCTCATTTTACAATAAGAGGATAGTTCCTATATTTGTAATAGATCCTATCATCATTATCATTTACCGCACACGACAATTTATGAATGATTTCTGTCTATAGGATTAGTTCTGTTTGTTTCTAAGCGAAGATAATTAATACTTCGTTAACGCAGGATGCACCAAATGAATATGCAGGATGTGCAATAGACAAGAGATAGTTAAGTACAAAGTAGAGAAAAAAAACATTCTACAAGATTTTATTTTGAGGACATCATTCTCGCGCAGGGTTGGGGTTTAGGACGTCTGAAACAGGTTTTGGACAGAACAGGTTATTTTTACCGTCCAAACGTGTCCTAAAATGTCCAAAACCTAAAATTATAAGAAATTATAGTCCCTACATTCTCAGCAACAATTATGATTAATAATTAATAGTAATTTATACTAAAAATTTGGACTTTAAGTTAACCCTTTGCGGCGCAAGACAGTTCGGATCATTTAAATTATACTGCCACCGGAATTCATGAACTAAATTAAATTAAAATAAATTTTAAAGTTAAAAAAACCGGCCTTTTCTGCTATGTTATAAACGTAAGTTTTTGCTAAAAAATTTCCGGGATGGATTTTTGCAGCTGGTAGGTGGTTAAAATATATACCACCACCCCTGAAAGGGGGATCTCTCATATATATATATATATATATATATATATATATATAGAGAGAGAGAGAGAGAGAGAGAGAGAATTTAATATATATATATATATATTAAATTTTAATGACTTAAATTTTACAATAAAAAATGTATGATGAAATATTCGAAATTAATAGTTTGTCGTTTTTATTTATATTGAAAAAAAAAAAACTTACATATCCAGTATTTTACAGAAATTATGTTTAAAAGTTGTTTTATTAAAAGTTCTTTCATAAATTACATTAGATTAAAAGATACCAAAAAATAAATAAAAAATATAAAAGTTATAATTAGGCAATGAAATCTATGCATTTTCAAAAATGGCAGATAGCTACCCCTCCCCAAATAATAATAATAATAATAAAATACAATATATAAATAAAGTGTGTGCCAATTAATATTTTTGCATATATATTTCCTCATTTATTAAAAAATAAAATACAAATATGTTTGTGTAGCGGCACATTTTTAATATTTATCTCAAGATGATTTATTGTAAAGATATATATAACTATAATAGTTAGACATCTTGTTCTCTTTTAAATCAAATGCGATGTATTTATTCATGTTGCTTATACGTCTGCATGTGTGTGTAAATACTGTATTGTCAATTTTGCGGTAGAATTATCCACATTTTTCCATTAAAGCTTCAGTAATAAATTTTTGCTTTTGAATATTATAATTTTTAATTGTTATATGCATCTTTCACTAAACATATTATTAGAACTTAATGGAAAATACTAGAAAATGTTAACAAGACAACAATTATAATAATAGTGTAAATTTTTTAAACATTTGCATAATTTTAATAAAATATAATTCTATTAAAAAATATAGTTTTGGACAGTTTAAAACACTGAGGTTTTGGACAGTACGGTAAAAAACCATGGTTTATACCGTGCTTTTTACCATAGCAAAAAAATGTCCGAAACTTTGCCAATCCTGTTCTCGCGTCATCCTTCTAATTACTTTTCCAACATAAATAAATAAAACTAGTATGTTATGGCCACCACAAGACTTTCTTCTACATAATCTTATACAAATTACTTTTTAAATTATTCTCTATTAAAACTATTTTACAATAGAATACTGAATTTATAATGTTCATGTCAGTAAAGTGATATTTTAAAATTAGTCTGACTTATTGATGTTGAAAACCGTTGTCATAATGTTTATGTGAAATTTTACCCTGTTTTATGTTAAACATATACATAAAAATTTAGAATAAAATATCGTACATATAATAATATAAAAGTTTTCAAACTTCTTTATTATCAGAATGAACAACGTATACGCATTTACATGGGGGGGGGGGGGAAATCACCCTATTTTGCCATCTTAATTAAAATCTTAAATTTTGAATAATTTACGAAGTTTTCAAATATGAAATTCAAAAAAGTTCTCCCTAGTATCAAAAATGATACACTACTTAATGACTAACCTACAGACGGACGTTCCATCGACTGTGAATTTCTTATACAATTCAAAACGTGTAAAAACCGAAATAGAACATTTTCACGAATACCTAAAGCTTTCGATAACAGTATCATTGCGAACTAAAAAAACTATTCATTCTTTGTGCCACTAAAGGGAAAAAACAAACAAACAAACAAAAAAGGCCTATGGCAAATATATTCTTAAGATTACATTAAAAGAGAATATTTATACAAGCTGATAATGCAAAAAATGGTAAAAGGTAGATCTAAGTAACATTTCTCTCTAACCAACATTCTTCATTGAATATTATATCAATACCTGTAGAAGAAAACCCACTATTATATTTTGCTAACGATTTTTCATAAAATAAGCTAGCAAAATAAGCTTTTAGGAATAATAATATAACATTCTGGTGTTTCTTTTAATGAAAGTAATCACGAAATATTTCAGAAAGAAAATAAATACACAAAGAAAATTTATAATCTAGCTTATTCCTATTTCACAATAATTGTTTACAGTAAAGAGTTAGTGAACTGGAGCAGTCTACAAATCATTAATATCCAACCACTTTGCTACAAAATAACTATTGTTATCAGTTAAACTATCCTCTTAAGTAAAGTAATTTAATATGAAACGGCAAAAACAAATCGTTTAGAATAAATCTCAGACCATTAAGACAATAAATAAAAAGTGGAAAAAAATGTAATCGGATAAAAATCATTTATCCGCACACTTTTATTTTTTTCTTCATTCTTTTTAAATAAATTCCTAGAATACGAAATCGAAGAAAATATAAAAGTTTCTCACTAGGGTTATAAGATGTCGGTCGGAAATTTATAAAGCGATGGGAACATCAAGCATTTAGATCGAAGTACAAAATGAGTAATGATAAAACACTGGATGGTGTGCTTACTGAAGCAGTTTCACTTCGCTCCCGTGTTCTAACTTAAAGTACTGGAGCGGAAATTAACATTTGTTCTTAGGATTAAGATGCGAGGCCTGACGTTTAATAAAGTTGAATAACAGAAACAAAATACGCAAAATATTCTTTCCTTACATTTTCTTCTGATTTTTGATGCGTGGCATGACAAGTTAAGGTCGGTTGCTGGATGAATAAAGTTCTATATGGAAAATATAACAGATGAAAGGCGTTCAGTAGATATGCAGCAAAATATGAGACGATAATAATCGATTTCTTTGAATTACGTAGTTATTGGGCTCATGACCGAATTTTAGTTTTGAAGTATACATTTAAGAGCGGACAATACCTAATCTCGCCGGCAGCCTACGCCCATGTTATTCTATGAAAAAATTTGTTTACATAATTACTCATTACCTAATGAATATTTTTCAATTCTGTTTTCACATTTAGAAAATTCATAAGCATTAAATTAGTACTTGTTTTCCAAAAATTGATTTTTTAAAATTTTAGTATTTCATTTTGCGATTAGAAAATGAGAAAAATGCATTTTGTGAAAAATCGCATTTTTGAACTCAAAATTAAAATGTAAAAAAAAAAAAAAAAAAAAATGATTTTTTCAAAAATGAGTACTCATTTAACGGTTATGAATTTTCTGACTGCGAAAACAGAATTTAAAAATATTCATTAGGTAAAGTGTAATTGTAGCAACAAATTTTTCCCTTAGAATAACATGGGCGAAGGCTGCCGGCGAGATTAGGTATTGTCCCCTCTTAAGCAAAAATATCGTTGGCTTTAAATAAGAAAATTTCCACCTCACCCATCTTGATACCCATAAATAATTAAAATATATATTAAAATATACAATAATTTTCAATTTTGGGAAAGAAATTTTTTAATAAAATTACAATTACACTATAGAATAAAAAATCATGTTTTTTTTTTTTTTTTTTTTTTTTTTTTCGTTTTTTAAAATTATCTACCTGTACTAAAGTTAAGAATTCTCTCAATTAAAATTCATGGTATCATTTCAAAGCCTTAAAAGAAAAAATAAAATAAATAAAATAAATCATTTATACTTTTTTCTATATTTAATTAAAGAAAGTATTGGATTCGTAAAAAAAAAAAAAAAAAAAAAATCGACATGTGGAGCTGCAATTACTCACCTTCTGTGATTTTTCACATGACTATATCACAGTATCTGTTGATTAAAATTGCACTAAACTCCATATGTAAAATTTTTATAGTGAAAATGATTAAACATTTGTGATGTTTAACAGTAAGTGACACTATTATATAAAATGATATAGAAGAAAGTTTTACAATGGCCACAACATATATATATATATATTTTTTTTGGTCAAAGTTTATAGACAAGCTTACTTGAAAATTTATTGAAAACAATGACAGTTTGATAAAATTAAAAAATAATTCAGTTTTAAGAATTTAAATTTATATTTTCTCTAAAGAGTCAGTTTTATCTGCAAGAACGTTCTAACTTTTGAATACTGGAAAACAATGAAATATCTACATCATTGATATAAAATCCGCCTCCCCCCCCCCCCCACCTACCTCTGCAAATAAATAAAATAATTAACTAACCGACAATTAGAATACCTAGAAATATCATAAATATAAATATCTGTCTCTGAAATTTATTTCAATTTAGATATTTGGACAGTTACTGCTAAAACCTAAAATAATTACGCAAAATTCAGCTTCATCATTCTGAGAAATTAGTATGAAATACAGACGTGATTATAAAATTCAGTGAAAAAATATGAAAAATAAAGATGTGTTGTACATAGAATATAAATAAGAACTTCTGGAATAATAAGCTAAATAACGCAGTGATCATTTTTAAAATGCAGATTCTTTTTCTTTTATTATTAAATTTATCATAAGATTACCATGGCAACATAACTGCAAAATGGCACAATTTGGCTTTCAATTCATCCCTGAACAAGGACAAAGAGTATAAAATATGTAAACAATTATTGCAGTAAACAGAAATTCACAACAACTCAACACATTCAGCCTTACTCTTTCTGATTAGAAAGGACTCGTGTACACTACCCGCAATACACAGAAGCTGTAAGCCATATTTTAAAATTTTATAACTATTTGAAAACAACATTTCGTAACCTATTAAAAAATAAAAGCATTAAATATATATATGTAGCCATTTTATTATTTACCCCCGATAAGAAATAAATTCTTCCCTTTTTTTATCAGCTAAGTTTGCATCCCGAACTCTTTGCCCTTCGCAAAGTATGCATGCGGTCCTTATCAAAAGAGATTAACCATTGGGGCTTTGATTTATTTCGAAGAATTTGATGTAAACACTTATCTCTTCGACTCGCTATAATTTCTGGGATTTGGCTATGGAAAGGAAACAAAAGGAAATAAGACAATATAAATCTTATTTCACAGATTTTTTATGGCGTTTCCGGTGTACTACCAAGATTGCATTGCCCCCTCTCAAATGTTTTTTTCTAGTTCTATCAGTAAGACTCTCCGGCTCCAGCAAAAATGATAAGAAGAATGTATTTAATGATATAACTAAAGTATTAATGTAAGGATAAAAGATAAAAATTACAGTAGCAGAAAAGTGTAAAGTTTATTTCAATAACAATAATAATAAAAGTTGTTTTTCTCTTATTTGCATTTAACTTTTTCTTTCGATTAATTTTCACAAAAAAATTTTTCGGGAAGAGAAAACATTAAAAAAAAAAGTTATGAACATTTTATTAACACGCTATCGAAAAATATAATGTAAAATTCTTCGGTTCAGTAAAAAGAATTTTGTTTTCTGCGATTTATACAAGATAATTTTTTATTCTATGAGAAGGGAGGATAATAAAAAGCACCCCATAGAAAATAGTCTATTTGCAATTGTATTGAATTGGACTGTCTTCAATTTACAAGCAGCTGAACGAAGTTTTGTGTGATATTTTCATATTGTACTATCATTAACATTTACTGATGTACGCAATTATGTACCAGCTGCGGTAACCTGGACAGTACAGCATTGGGTTCGCAACTGGAAGATTACGGGTTCGATATTCGAGCCGGCTGTAGACCACCGTGTGCGCTAATGCGACAGGTGCTCGTTAAATATGTCGTGGTCGCTAAGTCTTCAAAAATCCCATTAAAATTATGCTTCTGAGTACTGGTTCAGGGACTACTCGACCCTGATTTGGATCAAAATTACCAGATCTTGTTTCCTGGTGCTGACATCTATCGCCAGTTTGCCGAGCTGAAGTTGTGTTTCCATGCTCGTGGTGCTCTTCAAAAATGAATGGCACTCTCCTTTCACCCGAAATTCGAATAGTTTCAATACTGGGCTCGGAGTTCTGGGTGGCATAATTAACGAATATTCCAAATCCTATTAAAACTGCAACTACCTTTTCTGGAATTTCCTAGATAATAATCTGGCACCATCCGACATTCTGGTTAATATTTTTCGAAAATACTTTAAGGGGTTCTGAACTTTAGCGTTATTTTATTTACTATGAAATATAACGTAGCATATGTAGCAGTATCGTGATTTCCACCGCAATCTATATTTTCACTTTGTTAAGTAAAACTACTTTTTCTCCAACAATAATAATTCCAGTGCAGGAAAACATTCACAAAATTTTGCAAAAATAATCATTTCTTAACACGTTGAATGCCATGTCAGCCATCGGTGGCTGAAACTGGACTTTCCGTTTAGGCCGCGTCAACCACCGGTGGCTGACAGTGTAAAATATGATATAAAACTAAAAAAATTACTTCAACGTTTTTTTTTTTTTTTTTTTTTTTTTTTGGGGGGGGGGGGGGGGGAAGGTAAATAATTGCAAAAAAAATTATGATGAATAAAATTTATATGAACAAATCAAATTAAAAATGGTTATTTTTTGAAGCAATACAATAAAATTACATTAGAATATAAATCAATCAGGTAGATAAATATCTGATCAGAAAAATAAATTATTAAAAATAACAATAAAATTCACAACTAATATGTGTCACAACTAACAATGAATGTGTATGCTTAAATTTTCTACAATTACAATGAAATATACACTAACACACTTTGGTAAACGCGAGGTTGCAATATAAATTTATACAGCAGATCAATTAAGAAATAAAATACCTTTGCACTTCCTGGCAACATAAAAGAAACAAGAGAGTAGGGCACCCCCCCCCCCCCCTATGTTCTATTTTAGTCCATCCGTCCGCAATCGCGGCTTATAAATCAGTGCTGTTAAAGCAAAATGGTCATCCAGCACCTCCAAAATCAAAAGAGAAAGAACCCAGACGTTTTCACAGCTGGAGGGATGCTATTTTGATACGAGAGAGAGAGAGTACCGGGAGAAATCGAAGATACAATGTATCACACGAGCTCTCGAGAGGTAGGAATTTGAACAAAACAAATAAATATGATTCGGTATCAAAATCATACTTCGTAGGGAATCAATCGTATTAAATCAGCTTTCATGATAAAGTAGTTTAAAATTATAAAACTAGCAAATAATTTTTCATATAAATAGATACCACTTAAATAATTGTTAATAAATTCAATAACATAGTTAAATTTTTAAATTAATAATAAGGTGTCGAAAGAAAAAGTTTTTTTTTATAGACATATATCTTATAAAATTTCATTTTTTTTTTTTTTATCGTAAACTTTAAAACCTAAATAAAGTTCAGATTTAACTAAAGCGCGCTGAAACGAACGCTAATTGTAAACAAAAGGGATAACAAAATAGATATCGAATTTTACATATTAACTGTTCAGATATTATTTTGCTAATATTTAATGAAATTTATGTTGCAAATTCATATGGTAGCAATTCGATTGTTTTATTGTAGTGGGAAAAAAAATCATGAATAAATAATTTGAGCTATTACTTTCTCATTAAAATTTAAATGAAAAAAATATAAATAAACTTTTTTTATTGAACAAACATTTTAATTATTCTAAGAGTGAAATATATTTTTCTTTTCCCCGGTTAGGTATTTATTTATTTTTAAGTGCGTAAATTTTAATATAAATATTTATTTAAACTTTCTTTTTGTATATAATTACCCCAGTAGGATATTTTAACTAGATATTGTAATGAAAACATACAATTATAATTGAGAAAACCTCAACGTCTTATTGCATAAAATTAAAATATTTTTGAATTAATATTTATAAGACATTATCATTATATATATATACACATATATGTATATACGTGACTGGACATGCTGCATATTATGAGAATTGTTTGTTTTCTTGGTTGAATATTTAATTTTTCGCAATCAATTGTTTTTCATACTCTGCCTCTTAATCAAATTAAATTATTTCAATGTACGATCGAGAGCCCACCGGAAATTTTCTATTACAGACATTAGCGAACGAAATCGTACATAGGCGTTCAATAATGAAAAAGGTCTGCCTTAATTTTTTTTTTTTTTTTCGCCGCTCTGAATTTTTCTTTATTCAAAAATAATTTGTCATACTAAGTGTTTTAATTATCATCGTTGCTTTATTCGCTCTTTGCTTGTTTGCTTCTCTTGTTTTGTTTTCATGTCGATTCACTGTAAAGGCAACATTATTTAAATTGTATCTGATCTTTGAATAATATTTAAGTTAAATAAAAAAAATCAATAAGTAAAATAAATTGTATCGATAATTAACAAAATGTCTTCACAGGTAAATTTAATTTGGTGAAATTTTATTGTTATTGCTCTATTTTGGTTTCAGTGGTCTATAATCTTCTATTTCTCGGCTATTACTACGTTTAAAATATATATATAGGGTAAGTGCACCAGTGATTGACACTTTTAGAGCAATCTCTGATGTTTTTAATGTTCTGGTCATCAGAAAATATTTTTAGAAATCTTAAGTTAGTACATATGGTATGAAAGACATTCAGAACCACATATATGTTAAAATATATACATTTGATAACAATTCCTTTTTTTTAATGAATTTTTATTTGACACCCACTCAATGTCCCAGTAATTGACACTGCCAGTTTTTCATTTTATCAGTAATTTTTCCCTTATGTTACAGTGTTTGACACTGCTAGTTATTCATTTTACCATTTATTAGCACCCTATGCTGCAGTGTTTGACATAAAATGTTAAAATTCTTATATGTAAAATATATGATTTTATTATTTTTTCTTATTTATTAAATATTTCGGGATAGATGTTAATTACTGGAGTATGCCAATCACGGGAGAAACTACCGTATATACATATACATAAACTCCTATTTAATATAAGAAACCGAAAAATATAAAAAGATCCCATACCATGCATCACAAAGGGTTGTTTTTTCTCTATTTGGTTATCATGAAACTTCATTTTATTTAAAAATGAATAGAGTAGAATTTAAGCAAAACATATGGATTTTCGACTGCTTAGGGTTAAAAACAGTTTATAAACAGCATTAGTTATGTTATTTTAATATTAATTTAAAATTAATCAATCGCACATAGTTAATTTCTTTTTCTCCTTAAAAAAGTATAAATAAATTTATTTGCAATGTAATTAGATATGAAACGAAAAAAAAAAAAAAAAAAAAAAAGTAATCTGTAAACAGGTTACTGATAGTGATAGTTTATTGAAAATACACTGCGTTTTGTCACGCAATGATGATTACAGTAAATCCGTTTTCCCTTTACATTGAATCAAAATATGCAATTAATAATTCAATGGTAATACTTTTAAAACAGTAGTAATTTTTTTTCTGCAATAAAGACTCCATTTAATTCCAATACTAATGGGGAAATGAAGATAATATAAAGTAAGTAAAAATCACGCAATTAAAACAACTACTTTGAGACAACTACAGATGGAGGGGGGGGGGGGTAGGCAGCTTTTTTAAATGTTAAGAGTATTCACTAATTTGCATAAATATAATACATTAACAGTAATGTATAGTTTAAAAATAATTTAAAAAACCCAAACTAAGCAGTTCTCTCTCTCTCTCTCTCTTTTTTTTTTAATAAATTCATGGTAACGTAGAATTTTGCAGAGTATAAAATTAGTTCTTTTAAAGTATTTTATGCTGTTATATTTAATATGTCCTCTCTATCAACTTTATCAACCTTTTTTAAAGAGTAGCATAGCTTTATTTTGATAAAATTTTATTAAACAAAAAGTATTTTTTAATTGCGAAATTTTTATGCTTTTTTATTTAATGCCTTGTTAAACGAACAGAAATAAATATATAGAAAGAAACATTTTATAATATTCTCAAAACATATAAAAAGAGTGTTTAATTTGTGCATTACAAAGTGAAACAGAATCATTCAAATTACCACTACACGGAATGAAATTTAAAAATTTTATAGCAAATGAGCACAAAAAGAAAAAACGGAACAAGTAAAAAAGAATGAAAAAACAGATTACCTGCAGTATTTTTTTTTTTTTTTAAATAATTAGAACATAAACAGCAAAAATAAAACTAAAAAGACTAAACTGGATTTATTTAACGAGTCTGAATAAAATTTGTTACTTAATTCTGCTGATCCTAGAAACCCTTTCATTTTTGTTCATTAATTTGAACTGGAAGACCCATTACAAAAGAGTCTCATTTTTATACCAGTATAAAACTTCAGACCGCTGATTATATCTCCACTAATGGCCTTTATTTGGGAGAAAATAATGTAATGGAATGTCCTTTTTCTCCCACCCTCTTGTCCAAAAACCCGCAATTAATAATTTATTTAATTACAACAAATAACGCATTTATGCAAAAGAGTTCTCACTGCAACAATTCAGCCTCTCCCTCCACATCCTCCCACATACCTGCAGTCCAAAGCGCCATCTCATTATTTAACTTCACTTTTTTTCCCACCCCCGTTAAGGTGACACACGCACACCCCTTTCCATAAATTAATGAGAGAAATAAAACAAGAACGATTTGTTTATCAGAGGAATTAATCTAAGTAAAAGAAAAACGTCCTCATCCGTACGTGCCCCATTAAGACCATTCTGAAGGAACTTTTGATATTTCTGAAAGACTAATTTGATAAACGAGTAAATGCGGCACCCCCTCTCTGTGCTACCCCCACAGTGTCATCCCCCCATCCAACACATGTGTACAACATTCCCTCATATCATGTGGGAATAATTAATGACACGGTCAGCGGAACCTTAATGGACGTGTGAGATATCCCTTTTATACGAATGTTGGGAGAAAATTTTTTGAACAAAAAAATTTTTCACTCATATGTACCGATATATATAGGTATATGTATATATATATAACATAAATAAACCTCATCTACTTAAGATTCTTTGGCATACAGATTTAATTAAAATGCTTTCGAGAGTTTTTTAATTTCTTCTGCATATGGCTTGAACAGTAATTAATATTACCTCATTAGAGTCTGTGGCTGCGTAGCTAGCACGGGAAATTTACTTTGGCAAACAAGTAATTTTAATTATGGCAAAGGCTCTCTCTTTCATTCGCTCTCGTAAAATACAAACAGAAAGAGTTAAGTGCCATCATAGGTTCGTGGAGGGGGAGGAAGAGGAATGTAAAAAGATGGGGGGAGAAGTAGTGGGCTGTGGAGAAATCGATATATATATAATTCATTGATATTAAAAACGCAAAAACACAAAACGCGTAGCTTTTTAACAACGCAGACTTGCGATTTCTAGTTGAACACTAATTGCATTAAAGTTGGTGTAGAGCCAGATAATTGCCTTCAAGTGAAATTAAATCATCTAAGAAGTGTAAGGTATGATGCACTTTATTAAAGACGGGGGAACACTTTTATCTTAAGCAAAAAGGGGGGGGAGGGACAACTGGAATTAGATTTACTCGAAAAGATTTTGCTGTTCAAAGCAATGGTGGGAAAGAACAGGAGTATTTTGTTTAAAAAGTAATAGAAAAATGAGGAGCAAAAGAGAGAAGGGGGAAAAAAAAAATGAATAGCGTAGAACAAATTTATTTATTCAAAAGCAGTTAAGATAAAAATCACATCTTAATAAGAAAGTAAATTTAAAATAAAGCTTGTTTTGACGCGTAATTATTTTGATTTGATTAACTTTAACTAGCTACTTTAAAGTGCTATTCTGGTGCCTTGAAAATGATTTGAGAAGGTTAGATAAAGGAATACGTGTTGGTTACACGGATTATATGATTTATATGTGGAATGACTAAAAATGATAATTGTCATAAAATTTTATGCATCAATAAAAGCAAATAGGTTTTTAGCAAGATTTTTTTTTTTTTTTAAGTGTATTTAAAAATAATTACGCATAAAATCGATTTTTTTTTTTTTTTTCTTAATCTTGTTTGAAAATTTCATTCATTTAGAAATTCTGCAAATACATTAAATTTAAGGTTTGTAAACTAAACGGTAAAATTTGAAATAACTAATAGTAATTAAAAATTATTCATACATTTTGAAACTAGGATTAAATTTTAAAGTGGAAAGAACATTTTTATCAGATAAAGGAGGGGAATAAATAAACCTACTTTTAAAGTAGCTTTTAAAAAACATGTTTTGAAGTGAAGTTTTTTTTAGAAAATACGAGTCAGTTAAAATTTAAATTACTGTCCTAAAAATAACAGAAACCGGAAGAGAATTTATATGTATATATATATATATATATATATATATATATATATATATATCTGTTTTGTTTTTGCATTCTACTTCTTTTCTTGCAATATAAACATATTTCTAAAGTAAACATTTATTCACAGAACAGACATATTTAAATCGTGGTCCAACTGACAGCTAATTTTTTGCTATTAAGCAAAACAGCTCATTAGAAATCGATCTTTTTTTTTTTAAATTACAAATAAAATTTGTGGAAAACATCTCATCACGCGAAACTTTAAATTCAAAATTTTACAACATTAATAAATATAATTAAAACATTTATTCAACATTAATATAAAATATACCATTATCTAAATAACAATTCGAAATACCGATTTCAAAAATGCATTTTATATTTTATAAAATTATTCACGTAGTTTTTACTTATTAGTAAGTTTAGGTCAGTTTGCTTAAGGAATGGTAGAAAAAAAAAGGTAGTTACAGAAAAAATAGGAAATAGAGTAAATTTTGATTTTATTTATTTATTTATTAATGGGGGGGGGGTCTAGTAAGCTAAATTATTTTATTATCGTTATCTTATAAATTTCATTTAGCATAGCATTTCTTCATTTTATACTAAAGACACTTTTGCTTAAGTATAAATTTTAGGCAACTAATTCATTTCAACTGAAAAAAGAAAAGAAAAAAATGCTTAAAAAGGACTGAGCATTAAAATAATAACATAACAAAACAAATAAATTGACATTCTTTAGTGATTCTGATTACAATCCTATTAAAGATTACGTATAAATAAAAAAAATCTCAAAACGAAAAAAATTAGTAAATACTATTTAAACATCACAAAAGTTACTGGTATTTTATTTTTCTCTGCCTCGTTATTATTATAATTATTTATTTATTTATTTATTTATTTTTATTTTTTTGTTTATTGCGATTATTTGATTTTATCAAAGGATCTTCAACATGCAATATATATATATATATATATATTCTTCTTTTGAGAGAGAGGGAGGGGACGCAGAGGAATAGAAGAAAGATGTTTTTTGCATTACCTTTTTACAGACTTCAATCAGCATAGTCATTATGTACTCATTATGAGGGAAGGGGGGGGGGAGGAGGACAACAAAACACTGAAATATTTAGATGTGAAAAATTATTTTATTTTCGATTTCAATCAAATTTTGTACAATTATTACTTACTAATAATAGCAAAAATACAGTGAACTAGATATATCTTGGGGGAAAGCAGAGAAAAACAATTTATATTATAAAAGAAATATATTTATAAAAAGAAGAAAGATCCTGCTCTCAAATAAGTTTTTTTTTTTTTTTCGTATTTCGTAAATATTTGCAGAATCATAATTAGTAGAGAAAAAAAACTGGTGGTTTTTATGCACAAAAAAATAGAATATAGTTTTTATATCTGTTTCTTGGTTCCAATTGCCTCTCTGAACCTTTAAATTATATCTAAAAACACTTTTTTTTTTTTTTTTTTTTTAATTTAAAATAAATAAACAATTACATTGAATTTCATTGAAATGGGTAAAAAGTTATATAAAATCATTTTTATTTTTGTTCGTCCTGCTCTTACACCCCCACTTCCCAGCTGAATGATATACCCTTGGGGGAGGGCAGAGAAAAAGAAAAGGATGGCTGTTTTTTTAAATATCACTTACGCTGAGTTTAAATATATTTTTTTTTTTAAAAAGAGAACGGATCTTGCTGTCAACGAATTTCTCTTTTTTTTTTTTTTTTTTTCCGTATTTCATAAATATTTGCAGAATCATTTATTAGTAGAGAAAATACACTGGTGGTTATATATATACAGAAAAAGATAGAATATAGTTTTTACACCTGTTTCGTGGTTCCATTTACCTCTCTAAACCTCTAAATTATATCTAAAAACCATATATATATATATTTTTAAATCTAAAATAAATTAACGATAATTGCATTGAATTTCATTGAAATGGATAAAAAAAAGTGATATAAAATAATTTTTATTTTTGTTCCTCCTGCTCTTACACCCCAAACTTTCCAGCTGAATGAGGTATATCTACAATCTACTTCTACTTAAGCAATAAAATGTTAATTCTACAATTTGGTTCAAATAAGGAGAAAAATGGGGAGAAAAGGTATTTTTCCTTTTCTCTGTTCACCCTTTGGCCCCTCTTACGTATATCTAAATTTATCTGCCTTCTTGTCTGAATTAATAAACAATGGTTTTAATGTAATAATTACAAACTTTGGATAAACACCAAGAGAGAGAGAGAGAGAGAGAGAGAGAAGAATACATATTTTTTCCATCTCTTGCTTCATTCATAAAATACCAAGTATATTTTCAATTAACAGTGTTATAAAATTTAGTAAAATATTTATTTAAAAACGGCACTTTATTGTTTTTCTTATTAATACTTATTCAAAGTTTGGTTAAAGTACTAAGTAAAAAACATGTATTTTTTAAGTTAGTACATACAGAGTTTGGTCAAAAATTAGTAAAAAGGGATTTTTTTTTTTTTTTTTTTTTTTTTTTTTTTTTTTTAAATTAGCATATAATTGTACAAAATATGATTAAATTCGAAAGAAAAGTTCTGAAATGCCTCAACTATTAGGCTACTCACCTTTCAGTTCGATAAATTTACCTTATTCTAATTTGTTAATTTATTTTATTGGGATCACTTCGTAGTTTAGTTTACGCGAATAATTGTACACAGTTTGGTTGAAATCCTTAAAAAGGCGATAATTTTTTTTTTTTTTCTTCTTCTGCCTCTTTTTCTATTACCATTATTTCCAGAATGCTGTCCGTATAGTATATTCTCCGCTGTTGTTTGAAATATACTTTAAGCTGCAATTTCTCCAATGTAAATGGGAAATTTCTAAATGCCTGTTTATGTTTAGAAACTCAGATTTAATCATTAATTTCGTTAAATACCTTGAGTTCTGAAAACAAATGTCAATCATTTTTTAATTAATCCTTACTTTCCTTCCCTTATCAACAAACCAAAAAACTTATAAAATATATTTTTTACAGGATAGAGGCATTAGAAACTGCATCCTTTTAAATGTAAAAGAAAGTATTTATTAAAAAAAAAAAAAAAAAATCTGAAATACAGATTAGGTTTCTAAAATTGTCGGCAAATCCTTATGTGTGTCCGACATTCCGTTGGAACCCGCCTCTCCAGAGCTCTTTCAATAATAATCGTGCACACACAACTAGCACTCAACAATTAATCGACCGGTCCCCGTTTGCAACACAATGGGGACATCGAGTGAAAGACAGTGAGAGAGTGGATGAAGAGTGAAAAGGAGCGAACGAAAACCGCGACAAACGGTCTGTAATCTGAATCCGGGATTCCTTCGATTTCCCCCCACAATTGAAAGTGAGCGTCCGAGAAAGGGCAAAGCATCGCACTCATTAATCCACCCTGCGCCCATGCAGTCACTGCCGCCTCGATATTATCGTAATTCCTCGGCAACCCTTAATGAGGCACCTAATTACGCCTGCCGTGATCGTTAATAATCGCTAATTACAAACAGACATCACCGCGCCGAGCGCTTGGCGAAATGTTCCTCCAGGTACAACAGGGCCTCCAGAACTGCTCCAAAAGAAGCAACAATGAAAACGCACCGCCACAGTCACCTGATGGGGGCTGTTTGATCCTTTTATTTGTTACCCCCCCCCCTTTTTAAATTTAATTTATTCCTGGATTTGTAAAGAATGCCGGATCGTTAACGATTGGAATTTTTTGAGGACAGGATCGAATTATCAAAAGATAATGAGATTAGCTGCTTGCCGAAATACGGGGGCCAACCTTTGAGTGTAGTGTTACTTCAGAAATCGCAAAACGAAAAATTGCTTCCCCAAGATATCCTTGCAATAATATACGGCACTTTTTATTCTCTCTCTTTGATACAACAGGTCCCGGAGTTAGTAAATAAGATACTAATTAAAACAGTATGAAAATTAATTAGTTCATAGCGAGTGGAGGTAATTAAATTTTACATCGAATTCCTGACTTGATGCGCCATTAGAACGAACGGTAGAGACTCAAAAAGTTTTCCATCTGATATTGAGCTATGTTCGGCGCGTAAACGCAATAAAAATTTCGCAAGCGTTTCAGATGACGAGGGGAAAGAAAAAAAAAGATTTTGCTGAACTCTCACCAGAAAATTTTAATATTTCAAAATATTAAATAAATTAGCTCATTTTTATCAACTGTTTATACTCGATAAGTGTTCAGAACAGAGTTTGTGCATGAAATTAACCCCCTTGATAAGCTAATAATCAACTACGAGATGGATGTGAAGTGACTGAATCCGTAGGATAAGCAACACGAAAGAAGAGGAAATTTTAACAAACTAACCCTTTTGCGCTTCACAAAATAAATATAATTAATGTTGAATTATTAAATTTAATAAAGAGAGAAAACAAAACTGCCGAAAAAGAAAAAAAGGCGTGTAACATATAATAAGCCCTTCGTTTTTCTTTAAGAATATTACGCATGCTAAATTGTTTGATTACTTTAGCAATTAATTCGAAATTTTCCATTAATTAGATTCGGAAACCTGGGCAACAATAACTAAATATACCATTTGATAAGCAAGAACTTAATAAAAGATAATATTTTTATTCCGAAAGACAAGAGAAATTTTCTCCGAATGGATATTTAACAGTATTGTGAAATATATATATATACGTATATAAAATAATAATTTATACAGATTTTTATAATTCCTTATCCCCCGCATAATATTACCAAATTGTGAATTTCATGGAAAACTAATAAAATTTCTACAAAATAATATAATTGATAATGTACTTATTTACTTTAATTCTATAAAAAAAATAAATGTTTTAGATTTAGAGAAAATCCAGATTACATTAGTAAAACTATATAAAATTGAAATGGCACGTTATCAAATTTTAAATACACAAAATGTTCAATTCTTTTAAACTTTTTCCGATATATGTTCAAATCAACAATATAAATATGTCGAACTTGTCTCACTGTAACGCCGAAAAATGTAACGTAAAATAAAATAAAATTATTAAATAAATAGCAATGCAATTTCGTAAAATTATATATAATCTATTATTAAATTATATATATATATATATATATATATATATATATATGAACTTTGTAATCTAAATATCCATTTTTCCCCCATTTAAAATTTAGAAATAAGTATATTTTTATCAAGTTGAAAATCTATTTCCGTAATGACAATTGAAAAATAACATATCTTCTTATCTGACCTCGAAGTCAAGAAAAGGGCAAATATAAGAAAATAATTTGTATCTTTCCATATAACCCAATACTAATTTTTCATACATCTCGTCTATCATTTGGATGCATAGCTTCTACTCGTTTTTGGCCGACTCGTATTTCTCCAAAAAGTCTATTCCCTATCAAGGTTTCGCCCCCTTATATTGACTTCGGTTTAATATTGGTTCTGGGGAGAGGGGTCATGGGAATTGGTTTAGTTGAAGTCGAATAAACAGGGTTGCAATTTCCATAAACATTAATCGTCGCCGAGCAACGTTTTAATTTCGCCAATTGTAATGTGTATAATATTTCTTAAAAGCAAAAAAAAAAAAAAAAAAAACTGATCCTCCCTTTTTTTTTTTTTTTGGGGGGGGGGGGGGGGGGAAGGTACTACATGTCGTCTCAAAGATAAAAGTATACTTAAGCTATAACCAGAATCCCTTTTCTAAGTTGCTAGGATGAATTTATGTCAAAGTAAAATCATACCAAATAAATAATCTTTATAATCTCAATTAGTATTCATAATGAAGAATATTTCAAATATTGAAGTTGATTTAATTAAAACACCGTTTCGATTAAGTTATTCTCTATTTCAGACAGAAAATAAAGAATCACTTATCTTCTACTCATGTCATCCTGCAATAAAAATTATAAAGCAAAATTGCAAATTAAGATTTTTATTTTTATTTTTTTCATTAAGTGTGAAGGTCGCCTATAAAATTTATAAGATCGCCTATAAAATTTCGCCTATACTTATAATTTCGGCTAAAAAACTTCAAATGTACTGTTGTATTCTTAAACGCGTGTTGAAATAGCTTACATTTCAATTTTGCCCGGAATAGGTCCAGAGAATGAATTCTATGCATGCTAAGTTAGATGGAGTATTCAGATCACCTAGTCAGCGTTGTCAATTGTAGGGAGAGACTTATAATTTATATTCAATATATATCACTATTTTTTAAATTAAAGTTCATTAAATACTATATGTTTGTGTAGTCGACTATCACATATTTCAAACATCATTCTAAAAAATTACTGGTATTTCAAAGTCCCTATGTTGGCAACACTGCACCTTGGTACAGTAATAAGTTTTACGATCTCTTCCAAGTAAAATAATAATTTTTTTAAAAATTACTAAAATGTTAAAATAATTCATTCAACATTATAAAAATTTAATTTTCATTACTAAACCGATTGTTTCATTATCAGAAATCACATATTTCGAACACAATTCTACAAAATTACTGGTAACTAATAAAAATCCCTACATTGGCAACACTGCACTGTATGTAATAGGTTGTACAATCTCTCCCAAGAGGAATAATACTTTTAAAAAAATTACTAAAATATTAAAATAATTCATTCAACATTATAAAAAATAAATTTTCATTACTAAACTGATTGTTTCATTATCAGAACAAATTATAAAATAATACAATAAAAAAAGTTTTATTTTAACTCTAGTATAAATCTATAAAAAATTAAATACTTCCAAAACACATAAGTAAAATCATGTAAAATTACTTAATATTTTAAAGTTTCGATTTTTTTTTTTATTTAGTATTGGTAAAATATTTATTTCACCCTATAATAAATTAGATCGAAACTGCGAGACATACTTCTCTATTTTCATGTTCATTACCATTAGACATTGATCAAAGAAAAACTTATTCACCGTACCTTAAAATGGAAAAACTAACATAAATAAAAAATAAAATAAAGGAGGGGGAGGGGGTGAAAAAAACACCGTTCACAAAAAAATCACAATGATTGTTAAAATGTTCTTTGCTGAAGTTCTTAAAACATAATTACATATAGGACAGAAAAATAAATTTAAAAAATCTCCATAAACTACTAAATATATATTTTATTACCACCATTTTTTAAGAAAATCATTTACCATTTTGAAAATAAAAATATTTTTTTAAAAATCAAGCAAGCAAAATACTAATAATAATAATAATAAATAAAAAAGAATAAAATAAAAAAATAATTTACAAATGTACTTAAAAAAATATATATATATATATATATATATATATATAAGTTGCCCATTAAGGTTTTTCTTTTTCCCTCTTCACTGAATCCCGATTTCAATTTTGAATTTCTGTTTGTAAGAGTCCTTTAATATCATAAAACACTTAAGACATACTTCCATTGAAGTATTCTATACAAAGGGACTTTGGGAGATAATATTTGTCAACTTAAAAAAACAAAAAAAAAAAAGTCGGAAATATTCTTTTAAAAACATTCAAGACTTAATTAAAAATAATTTTAAAATTGCTTATCAAGTTAAACATTTTAATATAGTGCTAATGAACCGAAATTGAACAGTTGTTAATCGGTCTAACACGCAAGGAATGCGTATAGAAAAATTAATGGAAACTATGAACAAAGAGGAAAAAAAACAATCCTTATTTTAATTATTCGTTTTGAACAATGCAGGCTTTATGTTGTTATTTTATAAAGCATAGTTAAAACCAAAGATATAATTTCTACATTTTCTTCTAATATGAACTTGAGTTAATAAAAGTTGAGACACGAAGAAAATTAATAATAATAAAAAAAAAAAAAAATGATGAAAAAAAGAATATATATACAGTCGAACCTCGTTAACGTAAATCTCAAGGGGGAAGAAAAAGTTGTTCATGTTATCAGTAGTTCATGCTATCAGTAATTCAGAAACTAATCTTCATTTTGATGAGGATTGTGGAAACAGTTCATGTTAAAAGTAATTCACGTTAACGAGGTTCGACTGTATAAGACTTTTATAAGGTGTTGTATTTCTAGGGCTCGAAATTTCGTCAAAATTCTTTTAAAGTATGGAAATTATATACTTGTTATTTAAAAAATCTATTTTAAACTTTAATAAAACAAAGTCAATAATTTTTATAAAACGCATGATACTTCGATTATTACATAAATTTTAACAGCAACATTTTTCTTTCTTTTTAAAATTTATTTTTATTAAATTCTTTAGAACAAGTTATTTTATTTTGAGTATAACTTTTAAGCATTATAGCTTCTGACACAAATAAACAATCAAATTTATGAGCAATATTTGCAACGTTATATAGAATTTACAATTATTTCAAAATTATAAATTTTATGTAATATTAGGCAAATTTTACCGTATAGTTATAAATGACAACATTATCTAAATGTTTTATTAAAATTGCCTTTTTTTTTTTTTTTTTTTAATCTTCAGCTAACCAAATTAAAATTTAATATATATATGTATTAATAAAGTTAATCAAATAAAAGTAACTTTAATAAAAACAAATAAATAATATGGAAACATGGATTTATATTTTTGTTAAAGGTCCTGCGTAAGCAATTTTTTAAAGGTTAATTAAAATAAATAAATAAATAAATAAAAATAAAACAGAGTTTTATTTATTTTTAGAAAAGAGAGCCTCACTATTTCATGATTTATTTTCTTAGTATGTTTCCGAAAAGGTTTTGTCACGTAATAATAATAAAGGTGATTAAGTTTTAGCTTTCTGGAATTATTTTTTGTAGCAAAATATTTTTTTGATATTGCTATTTCTGAAATTATTATTATACAGTAAAATTTGCTGTTTTACTAGTCATCATATATTATGTACATGACAATTTATTTAATGCTAAAATGCTAATCTAATAATGTTTTATTAAACCAAGTATATACAATAATTTGATATAATGCTGAAAAAAAAAAAAAAAAAACAGAAAAACTTTATAAAAGGCCTTTACAGTCTATATATAGTAAACTGACCATTTAAATATATTATATTAATATATTATCCTGTCTCAAATTCAGACAACACTATGACATCCTGAAATCATTTAAAGAATATCATATTCAAAGACAACCAATCCTTTGGATATTTGAAATGGTCCTGTAGACGATTACAGAATATTCTGTAGGTGTCACGATTTCGCAACTATTTTCCTCCTGAGGACGAATTTTTTTTTTTTTTTTTTTTTTTTTTAAATCCCCATTAGGACAGTTATGAGATCAGTGCAGATATTCTCTGGATGGAAATAAACTGAGATGGAGATGAACGTCCGTTCCCTACAAACACACTTATCCACAGCTCATCCTAAAGATGTCTATTTCATCCTTGAGATGTCCTATAAATGTCCTGGAAAGAAGATGAGTTTGTAGGGTTCACAGTAATCACCAGCTTTTCAGGGGGCAGTATGATTGGATAGCGCCTCCTGAAATATCTAACGACTACTTTGAGGACAATAGGGCAACACTCATTCTCGATATCCTCTGCGTATCCAATAGACAGTTGGCATAGGATATGACAACTACCGGGTACGTAGAATCCTTATAGGACGTCGGAAGAAATAGTTATGGTTGTCTCATTGGGAAAGCGCCACGTTCAATAGGTTTAATCATACTAAAGTAAATAACTGCATAAAGACATCAATTAGAGTACTCTCATTTTACACAAGTTTCATAACATGTTTGAATCTTTAATTAATTTTTTTTCAAATAAAAAAGGAGAAACAGTGACAACAAGAGAAAGTTGTTCGCGATTTTTTAAATCTAAAATATTAATGTTCTAGTTATTAGGTAATTTTGGAACACCATGGAGGTCCTTTTTCTTTATAAATTAAATCAAGGAGATGCCAAAATCATTTGAGAAAGTTTCATCTTCAAATCGATCTTTGAATTTAATCACCCCAATGTCATGTCTTCATATAAATTAATTCAAATTGAAGAAAAATTTATAAATTCTGTGTGTATTCCTCTTTAAAATACTTTCAAACAGCAAACTGTTTCACCATTTTCTCCTATAACACGATGAAACAAAATCTACATTCAAAATAATAGTTACATAGAATTGCTTTAATCAGAACACTTGCAGAAAAGACTTCTCTTTAATCAAATATTTATCAGCAACTTAAAAGCAGCGCAAGATTTTGTTACATTTTGCAGATAAGTATTACAGAATATCGAACAATCATTCCTCAAATAAAATATTAGTAACATTTCTTAACAAAATCATTCAAGCCTTTGCGAGCAATTAACAGCCAAGACCTGTCAACCCCCCTGAATCGTATCCCTCGGAAGGAATCAAATCCGGCCCCCCGCTAAGCAACTGGCGCCAAAAGTACGTTGTTCCCCCACTAGTGGCGCCACCACACGACCAATTCTCCTCAAAACCACGTGTTTGCGGCCTTTTGTTCTCTAGATGTATAAAAGCGGCCGAGTATTATTGATTAGGTTGAAAAGGGGGGAAATTTAAAGAGAAATGGACAGATAAAAAGCGGGGGGTCGGTCTCTATTTCACGGAATTCGCTTCCCGGTCAGGAAAAATTAGTAGAAAACTGAAATAAACATAGTGGAGAGTATGATTATCATCAGTGGGGAGAAAGGGAAAAATCACATTGGAATGCAATGTAATTTTGAGAATAAAATTCCTTTTTCGGATGTCAATAACATGCTTTGCTGTAAAATCAGAGAAATGGTTAAAATGTATTTATTAAAAATGTTTCTTTCAGTTCATTGCTAGCATATTTGAAAAATTTGTTTAAAAAATCTTAATAAAACTTTTATATTATATGTATATATTAGTACTTAAAAATTTTACTTTTTTTTTTCTCTCTCACACTCTAAAAATCTAACAATGTTTAATTCACGAAAGTTCATTTCTAATGTATCTGAAGGAATAATAAGGGACTGTGGTACAGATACATAAATACAATAAAATCACAATTACAGAGAGAGAGAGAGAGAGAAAGCGGAATCTTAAAACAGATAAACAGATTTGAAATTTAAGTATATAAGCATTTGCATTTATAAAGTTTAAATATCGTTAAAAAAAAAAAAAAACATTTTATGTAAGTGCTCCTTGTTTTAAAATATATTCAAATTTCAGATAGATTAAAATTAAAAGCTTTTATTATTTTTTTCTCATTAATATTATATTTTAGATAGTAGAAGAATTACTTGAATTATTATGGAAACATTATGCAGATGCTACATTCGAAAGCATAATAACAATATTAATCCCTGTAAAAAGTTTATTATTATTATTATTAATAATTTCAAGGGAAAAAAATTATTTGTGTGGCAAAATAAATGCAGAACTAATTGCAAAAAAAAAATGATCTTTATTCATTGAGAAAGTGCTCATTACAAATTGGGGGGGGGGGGGGGGTATCAATAATTAAAATACAAATTTAGACTACAGATATTATTTTTGTGTGTTTTTATTATTGCTATTTTATTGTTACTTTATATTAGGATGCATTTTAAACGCTATTTCGTTATGAATTAATTTATTTAAATACCTATGAAATTCGAAATTTATAAATGTGTGTTATCAGTGCGCAAGACATGGGACACAATCATAAGATAGGATGAATATATGTGCGTACGGGGAAAATATTGAACAAAAACCTAAGTATCTAACACAAAACAAAATTTATTTTGAAGTAATAAAATTATTACAGTAAAATTAATTTTTTTTTCCTCTTATACGAAAGGAAAAACAAGCCGTTATCTCCCCACTCAAAAGAAAAACATTTCACTATATTATTTAAGAATTAAAAATCATCAAAATTTATTAGATGTTTAATAGTTTTATACTTTTGAAAGAGTAACTACCCTTAAAAAGGCAAATAAGTTTTACAAAAAGCAAATAAAGAGAGAGAGAGAGAGGAATATACTTGCAATATTAAACTTATATTAAACGGAATTTCTCTTACAGTAATTGAATAAAAACTATAATCAGTTATCCAGAAGATAAATTAAAATATCCAAAATTAAAGGAAAAGGAAACAATGCTTTCGACTCCTTTTTCCGAAACGAATCGAACTTGCAGATATTAATTTAATTATTCAATAGCAACTCTCGTTTCTTTAAATACGATATTTAAAAGTGAATCGTAAGTTGTAAGTAAGCTCAAAAAATAAACAACCCCAAAGTTATTCACGTGAAAACTTTTAAGCGCACACGAGACAGTATTTTAATTAAAATTTCAAAACAAAGTAAAAATGAAAATATTTCGCGTTCTCTGTTTCTTTGTAGCAGGTTAAGTCAATTCTACTTTTGTGCACTGTTTTCAGCAGCAGTCTCATCTTCTCATAATACAAAACAATACGCTCGACTTCGCTTCCGTGCTATTACCATTCAGTGCTGAAAGGGTTGAAACAAAAATCATAAAAAATAAAACAAATCTAACAAAATGAAAAATAAAAACACTCCCACCGGCGCCTCATTTCACATGCGCAGGGCAAAACAAAGAAACTCGGCGTATGTACACATACAACAAATGGCTTCGCCCTCTGGGTTAGGCATGTATGCACGCATCGGGTCCATTAATTTTGATATGCACAGTCCGTATTATAATATATTTATTGATTTTCGGACCCCCCTCATTTAATGCAGTCGTCATTCCGACGTTTTATAGCCAGTGTTGTCATGGGAACGGAGTGTTACGTCACGTGATATCAGAAATGGGGTGTTATTGAAGGGGGTATAGAGGGGAGAAGATTTGGGTTCTCTTAACCTCCCTGCTTTGGTGTTTTGCCAATTCAGATTTTTGTTTTAATATTTGCGACTGTTGATTGCAAAAAGGGTTGAATTCAGCTCTCAAAATATTACAAAGTAAGCACATGCCGTTTTTTAAAATGAAATTTTCGAAGATACAACTTGAAAAATTCGTAAAAAACTATACAATTCCCCAATTACAACTATTAAATTGCCACATTTGATAATTCATTTGAAAACTGCAAGATTAATTATTAAAGTTTCATTTAAAACACTCTACCGGGAATCAGAAAGAATATATTATTGAAATATTATTAAATAATAAAGATAAAAAATCAGAATTAAATTAAGGAAAAAAACTTTAATAAGCAAAGTATCAATAAAATATTACATATGGAAATAAAGCAATATAATACAAAGTAAGAAATGTCGAAAAAGTTAATAAATGAAGACAAAATCACCTTAAATTTTCCCGCCAAAACTGTTATATCTTTATCAAGGGCAATTATAGCAGCAGGGCACAATACAGTGAACTGCTTCTGAGACAGTAATATAAGATCATAATATACACGAGAATTTCAAAACTGAATTAAACTAAAAATGAAATTGTAAATCTCTACACGATGATTAAAAAAAAAAAAAAAAAAAAAAAAAAAAATGACAACAGAATTAGGGCAGGGAAAAAAAAGTAGTTTAATAAATAAATAAATAATAATAACCGAATAATTATTGAGCAAGGTAGTAAAACACATTAAAAGTAAATTTATTATTACTTATTTATTGTTATTAGTTATTTTTTAGAAACTATTAGCTTTTAGAAATCCAGGGGGAGGGGGAGTATCATAAAGTGGTTCTTCATTTTTTTTTTTTTTTTTGAGATTTTAATAAACTCATAAACACAATCATTATTTTGAAATTATTGTTTTAATTACTTTAGGAACTTGTTGATATCTTTTAACAATGTGCGTTTTAGAAAGAAAAAAGAAATCAGTTGATGTAATTACATTTAATTCAATACTAAAAGATCTGAATAGTTTCTGGCGACAGTTTGATAATATTTTTAAGAGTAACAATACTAAATTCTTATGTAGAATATATTTCTGTGTAATGCAATGACAAAAGATAAGGAAATAAAACATAAAATGGAGAATGAAAAATCAAAAACTTCATATATATAATCACGGAGGATTGGAGGAACGGGAGGGGGGGGGGGATTCTGAAATCGTTAAATACAAGTAAAATCTAATGCCTTTACGTCATCCAATTGGGGACTTATAATTATTTATCTCAAGTAAAATTTTAAAGTTATTAGAAGTTAATAAAAGTAACTTTATATGTAATTCAAAATAAAACTACATTTTTGTCTCACAAAACATTTTTGCAAGTATTTATCTTAAAAAGATTTTTTTTTTCTTTTTATAAAATTTCTTAATAGAACCGAGAATCAGTAGGCTGTAACACAGACACTATCGCTCACATAATACTTTTCAAGTTTCCTATCGCCAAAACAATGATTTGACGCCAAAGCTAGTGTTAATCATCTAGTACCTTGGCTACAATATTCTCGCACCTGGTAAACCGCTTTGAATGGATGTGCGAACTGAATCGACGCTTTCAATTTCTCCTCCTGCCTTCAGCATCCATCCTCCCTCTCCCATTCAAGGTTGTAATCTTATACACATTTTATTTAGCTGCTTTTAATCCTTTAACTCGCATCACTTTTTCCTTTCGCCGCTTTTAACTTTCTCCAGGAGAGGCAGCCTCAAACTTTTACTTGGGATATTTAGGAAGTTAACTTTTGTCAAAAGTTTTGTTGCATCATTTTCCTCCCTCACTCCACTTTCCTTATCGTTGAATAATTTACTATAAAATATAGAGAAAAATTGTGGGGGCGGGGGGATTCCTTTGAATATTGTCTATGTAAGAGACACTGATTTAAAAAGTGTAGAAAAGGAGAAAAATTACACACACATTATAAGAAAAGAAAGTAAATGTTTCGATAATTTTCGAAAACACAGAAAGGAAGAGAATGGGAACGTCATAAAAGGCAAGTTTATTTTTGGAGGTTCAATTAGTACCAGTGATGAATTTAAGTGTCTTATAAAAGAAATCTTCCCGAATACTCAGATGAAAATCTCTTCACTCCCATCCGAATATTTCCCATTTTTTGTGTATGAACGGTTTCAATTTTTTGCTTATTTATAATCTTCAATCTGCTAACAATTTAGAATCTATGAAATAGAATTTAGAATGTCAGAAACAACATGTATACAATGAACAGAAATATTTACACATGCATCTCAGTTATTTTCAACAAACTATACAAGTTTTCCCAAATTTATACAAGTCCCGGTTATTTTCAAAGAAGACTTCATACCGGAAAGTTTTTATAAGTGTTTTCAGTTTATTTAATTTTATTTATTCGTTGAAAATATATTGACAGATCCTTTTTTTTTTTTTTTTTTTTTTTAAATATTGTTTATAAATCTGATTTAAAAATTAGAAATGTTGGCAGCTATGTATTTATTGGAATAGTTACGAGTTGAAGAAACTTGCAATTACTGAGGACTTAATATCAAACAACACGGTAAAATAAACAAGATATTTTTGAAAGTTCGATTAGTTTTCCTTTTTCTCTTTTAAATACTAAAATTCGCCTTTTTTTTTTTTTTCTTTCTGAGAAGAGGCCCCATCTCATAAAATTTATTAATGCAGATAACGGTATTTGCTGAATGAAAGTAAAAAATTATATTATTCTAATTTACAATATCCATAAAAATTTAATATCTTAAGAAAACCTAATCTAAAAATAAGGATAGGTGGAATTAAAAATAAAATAAAATAAAGGACATTTTATGAAATGAGGAAATAGAGTTAAAAAAAAAAAAATAAATAAATAAATAAATAAAATAAACACTTCTAAGCACCTTTGCCAAAACGTTTCCGGAAAAATAAAGAAGAAAAGTTTCTTCCGCAAACAAGAAAGGAAGATTACAAAATTACTTGATGACATAACAATCGAGAAAGCCAATGTGCATAAAACCGTAACTTCTTTCATATCTGTACGTCGAATGTACTCCTTTTGATCTAGCAATCAATTCCTTACAAGTGTTAAAAGTGACACTTATCTTACATATAGTAAAACACAAGGATATTTTCTAAAACCAAACTAAAGCGTCACTGCGATTCAAGCAAGAAATCTGAAAAAGAAAAGTGTGGCATCAAAAATATTCACATATCTTAATTTCTCTCGCATAGAACCCAACTTTATTTTTCATATGACGTTTCAAAGCTAATTCTAATATAAAAACATGTACGTTCTTTTCTCGCAAGTAATATGAAATGCAGTTTAAATAAATAAACAGCTCGAATCCGAATAAAATTTACGAAGTCAACCATATGAAGTTTGATGTCACAATTTCCAGTTGAAGGCGCAATTGAAGAAATAGTCAATTGCAGCAAGAAAAACTTTAGGAAAGGTAGAAGTGTTTAAAGAGCACTTTTTTTTTTTTTTTTTTTTTTTTAAAGCTTTAACTTGTATCGAAAAATTATATTATTATTTTCTTTTAACAATATTGAAATATACAGTAATAACGGAATTCAGTGAATCAATGTAGGCGAGAACTAGGCAGGAAGACATTATGAAGAGAAAAAATTCTTTATTGCCAAAGAAAGGTTTTAAACTTTCAGCTTTTTACTTAAAATTCTGAATTAATTCAATGTAAATTGCACAAATTAAAAAAAAAAAAAAAAAAAAAGTTACACCGCATTATAAACACAAGTAAGCATTTTAAGACAAATGAAATATTACCTTTAATTAGTAAACAACGGTAGAAAGTATTACCAAAAAGAAACGGCAGATTAAAAGGAACGAGTAATGTAACTGAATCAACAGTTAGCACCGAAATCGAATTGCTTTACGAAAAAGTGAAAAAAAATATATTTCGATTAGTAATCAATTCAGCGGACTGTTCTCAGTCAATTACCAACACTGTTCTCTTGTAACTCAGTTAAAAATCGGGAAAACACGATTCGCAAAATAGAAAAATCGAAATGCTAAACAATCTTTCGACATCGGTACATTTTCCAAACAACAATCCGAAAAACGTAAAAAGAAAAAAAAAAAAAAAAACTGTGGCGTACGTGAGAAAGACAGATAAAGAATCTTCGGACGCTAAACAATGAATCGGAAAAAAAGGAAAAAAATGGAGTTCTGGATCGGGAAAAGAAGCCCCACAAGTGGCCAATCAAAACCGCGGAGAAACCTTTCGCGGCGGTAGCCATCTGGTGACATGTCGCCGCGAAGGCTAAGGGACTGATCACAAATTGCACAAATCATTTATTTTATGATGAGGTTTTAAAATAATTTGTTAAGAGAGAAAATCCCTTATGGCTGATTCTCTAATCTTCATAATGGATGAATTAACGCTTAGTTTCGAGAGAGTGATCATATTTAGGAATTCGTAGACAGCTAAGTTTAACAGAAATGTGGCTAGCTATCTTTAACACGTGATACAGAAAAGAGAGATTATTAAAATATTACACGGCCTCCCGAGACCTCAATGCACGCAACACAAGGAAGATAAAAGTATTATAGACGAAATATTTTTTTTTTCCTTCTCCTCCAAATGAGATATGGAATAAAAGATAAAAATCACTTTCGGAATTATTTTATAAAGTAAAAACACTTATTAATGCAAAACTTTCGTGATTGAATATACATTTTTTAAAATCTCCATTTTTTATTTTTACATCTTGTATAGATAAAAATACTTACCGGAAAGGGGGGGGGGGAGAAACATGGTTTACAGTCAGTGGCGTATCCAGGATTTTTCAAAGGGGGGGGTTCGTCCTTCAGAATTTTTAATTAAGTTTATTTAAGTTTAATTAAGTTTATTTAAGTTTAATTAGGTTTAATTAGGTTTATTTTTAATTAAGTTTAACAATCTTTTAAAATATCATAATTACTTGCCGAAAATAAGAGTAAGAAAATGAAAAATAGTAAAATAAACTCACCAATTAGAAGATCAAACTAAAAAATCTTTAATTAGCCACGAATAACGTAGAGCCTATGTACAAACTGCTACACAAAACATAAAATTCAATACATAGTTACGCTTACGCAAAATATTTCATTGAATTTTCTTAAGTCCGATTTCCACTATAGCTCATTCGGCGGCTTCTATTCAGAATCCTTTGATGTGGTCAGCCCAGCTCACTCCAGCTCAAAGCCCTCGAACATACTAACCCCCAGCTGGTCCAACCCCCAGCTGAGATAATTGAGGGGCCGGGAGGCAGATATCTTTGTCAATTTTGCATGCTTTCCTTTGAAGTAACTGCGCAATCTGATAAAAAAGGGCTACAACTGATGACAAGACATTTGGCTCTTTGTGTCGGAAGCGTGATTAATGACGTTTTGAGCGTTGATCTTGAGCCCAAGTGGATACTGGCCTTTATTTTCAGAGCGAAGTCTAATCGACGAGAAGTTTTCGCTAGTTCATTTAAAATGTCTTCTACTGTTGGGGTATTGTTTGGGTCACTCCTTCAAGGTCACTACTTCAATGGTCACCCCCTTCCCCATATGGTCGACCCCTCTTGTCCTTGAATATGAACTCGTAAATGTGAAATCCTTTCAGGGAATTGTTTTCAGGGGAAACATGTTTTGCGCCGCGCAAATGAAGTGGTTTAGTTATTTTCAGGAGTGTTTATCGCAGAGTAATGAAAAAAAAAAGTTAGTCATAATTTTAAACCACTTCATAGAAAAAAATATTCTACGCTTGCCATACATTTTTTCCGCCTGAAATGAGAAAAAAAATGTAAGGAACAGCCTAATTTTTCTTATCATACATTTTGTCAAGGGGGGGGGTTTAAACCCCCAAACCCCCCCCCTTGCATACGCCACTGTTTACAGTTACACGTTTAAAAACTATTACCAGAGAGTTAAAAAAAAAAAAAAAAAAAAAAAAAAAAAAAAGTTCCGATAGTTTCAGTAAAATATTACACTACAGTTAAATATTTAGTTAGCATTTTCTGCATTTGTTTACATTAGCCTTTCGTTCTTTCATCATTTTCCTCTGAAGTATAAATTAACAAATTAATAGTAAAACATAAAATTTCTAATTTGTATTAAAATTCCATATTCAATATTTTGCTCATTTACTTTACTTACTTATCTTTGCGAAATTCGTATGCAATATCAAAACATGCATTTACCGTAAATGTTATATTCTTTTTTATATTATACACAACTTTTAAAATCGTAAAGAATTAAAACTTTTAAACACTAACATAGCTGCCAACCTAATCCTTAGTATTGTTAGTACCTGATCCTTTTACCACACTACGTAATTTTTATAGTAATAAATTCTTTTTAAATGTATTTATGATGAAATAAGATAGTTAGTATTCTTTATATATATATATATATATATATATATATATATATATATATATATATATATATATATATATATATATATATAAAATTCATTGTGATATATATATTTATCTCATTCAAAAATAAATTTCCCCCCACCCTTTTTAACATGTCCCCTTTTATGTCTGAGTAAGCCACCCCCCCCCCCCACACACACACACACCGTATAAATTTAATTATTCTATGCTCTTAACTTAGAGCTCTAATTTTCAGTCTCGAAGAAGAATATTTAAACTCACTTTTAAAAAAATTGCTCACTAAGATAGAAGAAGGGCATGCTTAAAGAATGTAATTAAGAAAAATAAATAAATAACTTCATTTTTTAATGAAATATACAAATACGAAGCAACAAAAATGCCCTAAGATTTCATGGGGAAAGAAGAAAGGGTGAATTTGACTTAACGAATTTTTAGAAAAATCGTATCTGTGCTCGTCTCACTGGCTGATTTGCAAACCGAATTGCCTTCTTTTGGGACATCTTCCCTTCCGCCTTTTAACAAGTTTTGCTGACATTTAAATTATGTGGCATTATATTCTCTATTATTCTATAAAAACATGAAAATTGTCAGAAATACAGTTGAAAAAAGATTTCACACCATTTTGAAAGCATGGCTCTTACGGTTTTACGGGAGGTTATGATAAAGAAGTAATTTATTAAAACTGTCCGATTGTGAGAAAAACAGAGTTCTTTTTTCAATTCTTAATAACATGAATATACATTATAATAATACGAATAGCACTGCCAGAAGAGTAGTTCCCCCCCCCCCTTTTTTTTGTGTGTGTGTGTGTGTGTGTGCGTGCGAGTGTGTAAATGTGATTCTATAAGTACATACGGATTATTGAGCGAAGGGCACTTTTTACAACATCCTAAACACACTGTTAAAAATTTCAACAGAAAACTCTGTAATCTATAATCTTAAGTCTTACGTAAAATTACAGAGAAAAATAAACAGAGATGTTAAACTTATATTATACATTCATGTTAATAACTAATATTAATTTAATTATTGGTGAGAATATATTTGTGACTTAGAATGCTTTTTCTAAAGTAGAAACAGTCATTTTTAATTTTAATTAAAAAATCGTTAAATAATAAAATCAGGTAAAAATACAGAATAAAGATTGAGAGACTCGATTAGTCGCTTTTACCTAAGAATTACTGTAAATTTACAGAGACTCTGGATAAATATTTGCATTAAATTTACAGAAATTTTTAACAGTGCAGGGACCCCCGGCAAGAAAAGTGACACAACGCAAAAGCGAGAAAAATCATATTAAAGCTAACAATACAGCATTGAATAGCCTACAGTAAAACTGACAACTGCCCTTAGATGAATAATTTGCAAGATAGAAGTGTGACACTGTTCGTGCACGTTGGGTCCTTGATACACATTTTTCGATGACTGAAACTCAAAATTGCAATTTGTGTCACTTTTCTTGACGGAGTTTGATATCTGATCTTTCATGAAATATTTTGAAACTGTATTTCCTTCATTTTTTAACACTTTAAATTTTACAAAAAAAAAAAAAAAAAAAAAAGTTGAGAAAAAGGAAAAAATAAATAAAAACTTTGTATAAATAAAGAGAAAATAGAGGGAAAGGGGAGAAATATTTCGAATTATTAAACTTCACAATTTTGACCTATAACTGAATATATCCAGAAGCGATATTGCAAGAAAGCTCATGAATGATTCGCAAGAGGAAGAAAAATAAAAAAAAAACACCTGAAATGTAATTTATGAAGTCAGATTAAATCTTTAAAGTTCATAATCTTGACATGAAACCCTTCTATAAAAAGTATTCATAGGAAAATTTGGCATAGTTAACGTTTAAAAAAAAAATATCATTTTGACTGTTATTTTCTATTGTATTAATTTCGAAATACAGAAGACAGTGACGTGTCTTATCATTTTCATCTATGAAAAACAGTTCCTTGTTTCTCTATCCAGACCAAATGATCTGAATGCTTATAGAATCAAATAACGTGATTTAATACATAGTATTCAATTTTATCATGCGGTAGGTGTATAATCACATGTAAATAAGATGCGGAACTACATATATAAATTAAAATTCATAACAATCCATGTTTCAATCATCTTTGAAGATGTATTGTTACAGTCACGTTTTCTCCTACTGGGGAAAAAATGTTTATGATAATAAAACTGAAGGTTGAAAAATAAATACCAGCAGTTAGGAAATTTTAGTTCAATAAGCAATTTATCATTTTGAGACTGTTCTTAAATAAAACTGCCTACTTTCCAACACACTTCTAAATAAATATATAAAATCCTTTTGATAGTAAAAGAAAAGAATGAGAACGAAGAATAGACAGTCAATTATTTCACCAAAGAAACAAACACAGGCCAAACAAAGTAACTAGATACCTTAAATTGATATAATTTTTAAGATTAATAATAGTACTTACTTTAATTTATTAGACTAAAATACCTGTTGAAAATTAATTTAGGACCGTATAATTAGATTCTGAAGAGAAGAAGGTTGACTCTAGGATAGTATTTTAAGGGGGAAAAAAAGAGTGCTATGTAACGAAATGAACCTATTAATTGTAAGATGAGCAAAAGAATTTCGGACCAAAACAAAACAAGATTGAATTATTATATATAGTATTTTTTTTTTTTTTTTTTTAAATATCGTAAATGCAAGCAATTTTAAATAGCAACTATAATTCAGAATCGATTGATGGTCACTATTTTCATAATAATTAATTAAAAAATAAAAATCACATCAATGTTTTGGTACTTTGAAATAAACCAATTTTAGTATACTATTTGACACAACAAAGTGAATAGCACCAAAATAGCAATCTGTAACATATCATTATGTACTTTATATACAAAAAAATGAAAGTCCAATAAAAAATTAAAAATCATTTCCGTAGGCTCGCAAATTTTGAGCCTTTTTTTTTGTCTAAAAATTCTCTGCATATGCAAATGTTAATATATATATATTTAGAAAGATATTTTTTCCTTTTTATTCCAGAGCATCGGATAAAAGAAGATATAGCCAAACACTATATTCCTTAAAAATATGTATTAAACTTACAGACGGTCATAGAGAAAGTCCTACCCGAATAAAATGTGTTCTTAAATTTAAATGACCGGTGAATAGCATTCCCCTGTAAAAGAATATTATCAAATAATTTTCTATTAAGTAAGACAGCAAAAAATCAATTTTGGAAAAAAAAAAAAAAAAAAAAAAAGATTTATGTCAAAATATAAATAAAGGTGAATTAAAACTTTTTGAATAAATATTTCAAGAACAAATTACAGATCCTTAATAAGCTTATTCCAGCTATAAATAAATAAAATAAAATAAAATAAATAAAATAAAAAAAATAGTTTACTTAAAAAACGTTTTAGAATAGTAGGGGTAGGTGCTAAAAAACTTTTTAAAATTTATTAAAATAACTAATTTTAAACCTTTAAATAAACAAAATGCAAAAATAAATAACTAAGAACGAAACGTAAGACAAAGAAAATTTTTCAAAACACAAGTCAATTTTAACGGCACTTTTAATTTAAATGTAGATTGCATTGCTCCTTATTATTATTATTATTTTTTTTTTTTTTAAAGAGTTTTTTAGAAAATTACAGTGCATTTAACTTCGAAGAATTTTAATTACTTAATTAATTTAATTTAAAGGTACCTTTTTTTACAAACTCATAATTTATTAATCAGAAGATATTCCCAACATTATTTAACAATACATATAAATTGTAATGTTGCTATAACTAAAGTTATTTGATTTAAATAAAATAAAATAAAATAAAATAAAATAAATTAATTAATTTCTTCAAATAAAATACAGCACTTGGTATCTAAGAAAGAATTCAATTAAAAACTCAGAATTTTTTAATGTAATGTGACCATATCTAAGGAAAGGTATATAAATAATAATAATAATAAAACTTTAATTTTATTATTATTATGGGCTAATGAAACAAAATAATAATAACAACAATCAGAGGTTATAGACAGGGAGATCCTGTTAAAAAAAAAAAAAAAAATCCAATTCCACGTAATGCATTGAAAAATCCGTTTAGCAAGCAGGAGAATGTGAGGAAGTACCAGTGAGGCACGTTTCTTGGGTAATGCTTTAAAAGTTTTGCCGTGAAACGTGTTTTACAGGTAAACCAAAAATACTCTACTGAGCTCAGTAGCACAGAATTTAAAATCAAGCTTTTTGTTCTTCGATACTTTTAAAGTCTCCTGATAAATAAAATTAGGAGAAAACATAGAAATATGTCTTAGCAAAAAAATTGATGGTCTGAGCTTAACTCGATTTAAAAAAAAAGTTATTGTTTCGATATACATATTATACCAATTTATTAAAATATATGATCACATGTAAACATTAATATCTCTATATAGAAATTATTTCCTGATAGTAAATTTTTAAGATAATAGCAAATTTATACAACGAATGAAAAATGAAAAGGCGAAACGAACATGAAATATAATATACATATTTTTAATACACTTAGGGCCAATCTAGGCAAAAACTGGGGCACTTTAGCTACCACTGCACAAACTTCCACTTCATAAAACTGGCCCCTCCGAAAAATTGAAATTTATAAAATGGGTACTTTCATAAAAATTAAATTCATACAATAAAAATTTCATTCTATAAAAATGACCCTTTTTATAAAAGTTTTCCATTTTTTCAGTGTATATTATATTTTAATGTCTGCATATTGAATGGTTTAAAGAAATATTTAACTTGTTATAAAATGTTATATACAATGACGGCTAAAATGGAAGATTTTACACAGTATTTATTATTATTATTATTTCCCACAAAAATATTTATTTTTCACAAAAATGGTTTCTAAAAATTAAAACGTGGATCAACCCTGGGTTGAAAACATATTCTCTTTCAATTTCCTTCTGTATTAATATAAAGCAACTTTATATTAATCTAATTAATAAAATGACAGTTGCTTAAGAGGATTTGGAGTCTTTGACTTAGCACCACTGATGGTTTTATATAAAAGCCTATATTTTCATTTAATATTTATAAACTGAACTATATTAAGTTTGTTCAATAAAATATATATTCAGGCTATAGTTATTATAGTGTTTGATATATATATATATATATATATATATATAATATATTTATACAGATTTTAAATCTTTAAATTGCGTTTTCTCAGTTTGCACACTTTTCATGAATTATGCTAAAACTTTTTAGACATTTAAGAAGACTTATTCATTTATTTATATTTTATATGTTTAATAGAACGTACTTAAAAAAAAAAAAAAAAAAAAAAAAAAAAAAAAAAAAAACTATTAAAAATAAAAATATAACACATTTTTCTTTTCAAATTTTTAGATAGACACGTACTCTCTAATTTTTTTTTTTTTTTAACCCCTCAACAACTAATTATAAACATCAAAATTCATCCCTGATTTTATTCAGTGGGTTCTAATAAACATCCAAAAAAAGATATTAAATCTTTTCTTAAATATATGTAGAAGTTTTAGCAATTTTAAGATTATGAGTTCATGAAAATATGCAAACTGAGAAAACGCAATTTAAAAATTTCAAATCTGTAAAAAAAAAAAAAAAAAAAAAAAAAAAAATCATAAGAATTATTTCCTGAATTAAGAATGATTATATATTTTATCGAACAAAATCTAATATAATTAAATTTATAAATATAATAAATTTAATAAAATAAATGTAATTCAATTTAAATAAAAGCTTTTATATGAAACCTTCAGTGGTACCAAGTAGCTTTAAATCTTGAATCATACGGGCATTTGTAATAATATAAAAAGAAAAACAGAAAACACTTAATTTCTTATCATAAAAAAAGGCAGAAAAAAATACAAATCTATATGAGCATTAGTGCAGAGGATTGTTTATTCTAATTTATGGCATTTATTATGAGTGTTGTTGTAACATAAAACTGTCGTCCTATAGAGTGAGCTCAGTGACATTCCTTATCATCGCAATCTAGGTCTTCCTAGTGATTCTTTGTATGTCCGAGAATGCCCTTGTGTTTGTGTTCCACATAGGTTTTAACATTTGAAAGGCTTCTCCAAGTGGACTTGCTTCTCAAAACATTCTTTTTTCATCAACATTTTAAAAACAAATGTTATTTAAATAAGTCTCCTTAAGCCATGCACTTTGTAACTTAATAAGATGCACGAATAAAATAAGAAGTCTGTCAATGAAATTTAAACCATGGTGAGCGAATTGATTTTATTTCTTTTTATTGACTTCTTTATCTTTTAATTGTCCTTACTTCAAAAGTTTGAGGAAAGGTTCTTCATCGCGGCACAACATTTGAATTTCATGCTGAATGATAAAAAAGCAAGAGATCATATGTAGATGTGTATGAGAATAAAAATAAGCAATTATTATCATTAATCGGATCAGTTTAAGATAAGATATAATGAGGTTTCTTATGAATATTTTATTATAAACATATAAAGGCGCAGAGAGAAAAAAAAAAGTGAAGATTTACATATAAATACTAATAGTTTAATACTGCAGGAAATAACATCTGACACAAATTCAAATTTGAAAAACTGTTCATTAACCAGAAAAATGGTTCGTATCATTTTATATTTTAAATTTCTTTTAAAATATCTAACCAGAACATAAGTTATGCTACTTTATCTTTTAAAACAACAACAAACATTTACTTGCATCTCGGCAAAAACAAAGGCATATGAGAAGGAGAAAAAAAAAATGTACAAAAGCTATTATTGTGATATTTAGTTAAATAGTTACTTTATGTATAATAGTAACAAGATAATACATATGGTTCAGGATTATAAAAATCTCCCCACTCTACCCCCACAATAAATAAATAGTTTAAAAATCATGTTGATATATATTTTACAAAAGGTATTCCCTGAATATGGTATATAAAAGATGTCAAGATAGTATAGTGAAATGTTCACACAACAATATTGCTTAAGAGTCTGGGGAGAATATATATATATATATATATATATATATATACACACACACACACACACACACGCCCTACATTATGTAAAAAATAAAATAAAAATTCATTATCATTGCGTCATATATATATATATATATATATATATATATATATATAAACTTTGCAATTGATTTGACGTCAAGTAATCAGAAAAAAACACTTTTTTTTTCTCTCTCTCTCTCTTTCAGCCCTTTCCTCTTCTCTTCCGTGCGTGTAAACGGGTAGATAGCTTCGTGCTTACAAGAGACATAATTCCTAATATTATGCTGTTCAAAAATTATTTAACTCGCTGCCTTTGATACTCGTGAGACTCTTATGTTCACCTGCGAAATAAATTCAACACTTATCAGAAAGGTGAAAACTAAAACTATAATGTGATGGGAGCCGAAAATGGCACACAGCTTTTCTGAAAACAGATATCCTGATATATATATCTGATTTTAAAAAGTTTATTTTATTCTTGCACAATAAAATGATGAAAAATACTTTCCATTTGGTTCTACATTAAATAATGTTTCCCAGAGAATTATTTTCTGATATTTTTTAATTATCTACCTAAAGATAAATAATTATGAATTCCCTTCAAATTAACGACTCCTGGAATTGTATACAATTTAATAAAAAGCAATTTGCATCATTCACAGAGCATAATAGATTTAACATAACAGAATGTGCTTTTAAGATTTAACATGCCACATCTAAATTGTAAAATACTTTTAAATTAATTAATTAATTAGTCATTTAATTAATTTACTTATTCAAAGTTTTGTACTTATTACATGTTTTATTTGTTTCAAAACTAAATTTTATATTTTTATTCTAAGTTTCTTCTTACAGGCGATAATGCATTAATTTGTAAATGTAATTTTCGTACTCATTAAGGTATTTAATGTAGTTTTTTTAGTTCTGAATTCTACATTATATTTTCTATAAGATAAGTATGGTATGCCAACTCTTTATATGTGCATCTTATTGATGAGTGTCAGAAAATATTTAAACAGTTCTAAGTGTTTAAAGTGAAAAGAAATTTTCTAGTGAAATTTAACGAATAATGGCATAAAAATTCAGAATAAATGCTACTGGGTAATTCCATGGCAGGTGGTAATGGCAGTCACTCTAAAGTGGTTTTTTTTTTTTCCTTCTTTCTTTCTTTCTAACAACTAACCATACAAAAATTTTTGTCGTGCATTTACAACAGATTTTTTTTTGATTAAATAAGATACTAATTATTTTTTGAAAATATTCATGGTGTTTAATTACACTACATTTACTAAGGAATTACTCTACTGTGCCAAATAACAGGGTTGCTACACAAATCAAGAAGGAAAAAAAAAAAAAAAAAAAAAAATCCACGAGTTTTCCCTGTCTCTTTAAAAGTAAAATAGATAACACGCAATCATGCAGAATTAGAATCTAACATGTTTACAAATCAACTGAATATATCTAGTTTATGTAATGAGTAAAAATTTTGAATATACACCATGGAAAAAAAGAATCTTCTCAACTATTGTTTGGGATCGAAATAAAACACAACTCTTCGTCGGACGAACAAAGTAGGCACGAGTTTAATTTTATTAATTTACTATAATTGTGAAAACCCCTAAAATTGACTTTTTCTTCTTCATTATAAAGCACTAAAATTGAAAAACGATTTGATTATATATGTATATTAAAAAAAAAAAAATGCTTTTTCAAAAAATTAAAAAAATTCCTGTATTTCCCATATTCTTGCAATAAATTTATAAAATTTCTGGTTTTCCCTGCTTTTAATAGTTTTTCAAATTACCTAAATTTTCCAGGTTGACCCTGAATTCAAGGTATCATAGCAACCCTAAATATGGTATCATAAAATAAATAACCATTTCATTTTTATTTATTTTTTTAATAATAACTAATAAAAGAGTTGAAGTAGGTAGGAATGAGCTGAGAACGATATTAGAATAAAATTAATTTGACTTTTAAAAAATTCCATTTTTCAAACAAAGTCCAGCAAGCTAATCGAATCAAATGGATGACTTGCTTATGAATTTTATTTATTATAATACATACTTAATCTTGGTCAAAAGTCAGATGTTTCCACAGATCCATAACTTCAAAACCTTTCAAAAGAAATGAATAGATTGCAAGAGAACTCATTGCATATGCATATTTCAGTGTGTATTCTGGCTCCAGCTGAGCAAAAACGTTCATGTTTTCAAATTACGATGTCAAACGAAAACCTGGCGCAATTGATGCCGAGTTTTTTTTTTTTTTTTCTTTTTATGTTTTTAAATACTACCTCATCTACACAAATGTCACATTTGTTAGAATACGATAAAAATGTATAAAATATATTCATATAAGGTCATTCAGCTATTAAATGAGGGCATATATTTCTTTTTTTTGTTTTTTTTTTTTCCCCAGACTTACTTCCCATACATTATTAAAAAAAAAAAAAAAAAAAAAAACATGTAATATTTAAAGATCATAATTATAGAATACAACGTTAGAAAAAGAGAAATATCTTTAAATATAAAAATAAGTATGAACTGCGTCCTAATTCCTTAGAACAAAATTTTTGATAAAACATTGTTACTAGAAAGAAAAAAAAAAAAAAAAAAAAACCTTACGACTTTATATATAATATTGGTTAATTTGTTACGCTTTTTCACAATGGCATTTCACTGTCTCCCCCCCCCCTCCCCCTCCGCCCTTCTTACATAGTTCTCATATTTTTATTTTACTGATACACAAACAAGCAATTTAACCTAAAATATTAAATTTTCTCGCAGACTAAACATTTAAAAAAAAAAAGACAGTCATACAAACACACAGCCACGTACTACTTGGATAAGTATTGTATTGGCATGAAACTGCACTAACTATGTATTATCCTTTCCAAGAATTAAATAAAAGTGTATAATATTTCGAAAATAATAATAATAATAATAGATTTGGGAGTATAGTAATATATATTGAAAAATATTAATAAAATTAAGACTGATTCATTATTTTTAAAAGTGCTCTAGAATGCTGTTCAAAAATCTAAACAGCTTACTTTCTAATGAAGTTTTGAGCTGTTTTCTTATATATATATATATATATATATATATATATATATACACACACGATAGAAAACTTTCTAAATATTTCTAAATCGAATAGTGTTTTCTATTTTTCTGGAAAAAAAAAAAAAAAAAAAAAAAGGAAAATTAGCGTTCAATGGAAGCTAATTTTTCACAATTTTTGTTATGCGCAGCACTTATGGAGAGAGATGAGGAGGTAAAATTAAATTCATGCATTCGGAGAAAATCTTAAATTAATAATGTTGGTTAATTGGCTGTAGGTTTTAAGGCCGATTGACTAGGCTAGGGTCCTAGGCCTGAAGGGAAGTGTCCTCCGTGGGGATCTTTCTAATGGGACCTACCCCGTATTCACGCAAGTTTCGGAGAAGACAATGGAAAACTCCGAACGACTAGGTCGACGAGCGCGACTTGGGATCGAACCCGGCACTTCCCGTCTGCCAGCTTTGAGCGCAGGACCGCTCGGCTGCTGGTGGATCTTAAATTAATAATGCATTTAACAATATGTTTTTCTGAAAATAATTGCACAAGCATGTTGAAAAAGTTTCAGGCTATTGAACTACGAATAAATAAATAATTCATTTCATTAATTCAATAAATAAAAAGGTTTTAATGTGCTTTTAAAAATTGCAGATATCACAAAACAAATATAAAATCATTATGCTAATCCATATATATCAGTAACATTACATATTAAGCAAAATAAAATCAATTCCATTTGTTTTATCAATTGGGATTAATACGATTAAAATCAATCTTTAAAATATTATTTTAATTTTTACCAATCCCCTGAATGCTTTGCATCAACCATATTTTTTTTTTTTTTCCCCTACATAGGTAACAACTGAAAACATAAAAGTAAAGGGTTGTTCAAGCATATGAATACACGAGCTGTTTAGTGACGATATCAATTTGTGGGTGGTCCCTTTTATAGGATAGAGAGCGATGTGCGATCCTGCTATTCCTCCCACCCAAACCAAAGGGTTCGTGATTAATATTCATAATGTACGCGTAATGAAAGCTATTATGATGACGTGTGCTCAGATCACGTGGTTCCTGAACAAAATGGCTTCTACAATGGCGGTAGGATGAATCCACATAAAGGGAAAGAGAAAGTACGGGTACCACACTACTTAATGCCCCTTGCAACTTAAACGCAAATATGTAACTGGGGGCCTTTTGTAAAGAATGTATCTCTCACTGGATTGAAAAGCGAGACATTTAGGAAAATCTCCGATTGGTTACTCCTTTATGCGAACATAGCTGAAAAGTTTCTATGAAACGATCTCTGAGGGAAAAAAAAAAAAAAAATTCAAAAGATTTTCGATTTTATCTATAGTGATTTCACAATAGAAGGGAAATATCATTTAGAATGCAAGAATGAAGAAACAATTTGTAACTTCGTGACGATTGACTTTATAGATGGTAAAAAGACATTAAGTAACGAAAATTTCATTGAGAGAAAAATGTTGATATATTAACAAAAAATATGACAAAGAGACAATAATTAAAAGAATAGTAAATGTTACAAATACAGATGAAAAAAAAAAAAAAAAAAAACAGGAATTTTGAAACAAGGGAAAAAACTTAGGGAATAAATCGGAAATTTCGGGAATCCTGGGAATTTTACGGGAAAAACCTCATTTGAGAAATCGTAAGCTAAGAATATATTATTTATATAATAAAAATCACAGTTTTGAGGCTTTTAGATGTTGATACGTTTATAACGTTGAATTTTTGTGTTGTTTTATACTTAATATATTAAAAAATCAAAGCCAAACATTAGCTTTTCATACAAAAACAAGCCAAAATTTACATATATAAAAAAAAAAAAAAATTTAAAAATGGCTATTCTACAAATATGTTACAATTCTTTCACATATTCAGAAACATATAACCTCGGAAAGCGGGGAGGGGAGACGGGTGTATATTTTTCTGAATGTTTGAAAATTTTTGAAGAATCACTCAAAGCTTTAACTGCTTACGCCTTTTTTTATGAGAATATTGAAATGAGTTTTTTTTTTAACACGAACTCTATAGTTAAAAAAAAAAAAAAAAAAAAAAAAAAAAAACAGAAACTTAAAAAAATATATTTTATTTTGTTACGTTATTCCAGATTATTTTATTCTATCCTTAACCACAACATTTTTTTTTTTTTTTTTTTTAAATCAGTACCACAAATTATAATATTGTGACAGCTATTAATATAAAGTTTTAAGGAAAAAAAACTATAAGCTATCAATTTATTAACTTTTTTCATGATTATTTATAAGAATTTTCAAATAATTATTAAAATATTCGCGTTAATTATTAAAATATTAGCAAAATCAAAATTCCCAGGGGAAAAAAAACCGTTTTTTTTTTTCTAGGAAAAAAACTGGACACTTTGAAAGACTCGCAACACTAGTTATAAATATCTTTTGTGAATTATTACTTTATATAAATGTCTCTTATTGGTTCTTAATCTGTATTGCAACAATTTTGTGTCTGTCTTTCCTATAAGTAATTTTTTTTTTTTTTGGTGTGTGTGTTGGTATTGTTTTGTATCTATTAATTGCTAAATTTTAAGATTAAATTTTATTACGATATCTACCATTTATATATATATATATATAAAAGCATTAATTTGCATGCAAATATAAAAATATTAAGTATGTTGAAATTTTTTGAAAACTATATATTTAATAAACGAAATGATTTAATTATAAATAATAATAATAATAATATATTTTATTTTTGAAAATTTAAAATGATTCCTGTTAAGTAATTTTTTACTTCTTTCCCCTCCATTTTAAATTATTACAGTCTAGCATATTCTAAATACAATTAATTTGTGCATTTATTGACAAGTTATTATTATTTGAGTGTTATGTTTTACAAATAAAACTTGCAATAAATTTCAGCATTCAAACAGTGAAATATTTTAAATTAACTTATCAATAAAACCAAAAAGTAATAAGTACAATACCAAAATATATTGTGAAACTGTTATAATGTAAAATGAAGTGGAAATAAACACACACACACACACACACACACACACACACACACACACACACACACACACACACACACACACACACACATATATATATATATATAGTTATCAAAAAGTATTTTAAAATTTTTCATGGGAAAAAAATAATAATTTTACCTTATTTTTTAATTTTAATAGATTTCGAGAAATTTTAATATATTTAAAAATATTATACTTCAATGCATATATAAAGAATACAAATGTTCATAATTCTAAGATATTTATTTATAAAATGATTTATAATGTCCACCCATCGTCTTAATTTTTGTAATCAAAAATGAAAATAAATAGGACTAAGTACTTCATGCTAGAAAAATATTCTTTTTTTCAGTCTTTTAGAGATTACCTTCATAATAGGATTTTTATTTTTTATTTTTAGGAATCTCATTGTGAAAATTTAAAATTTAAAATATCTTAAAAAGAAAAAAAAAAAAAAAAAAAAAACTCTCTATAGGCAGACATTTATTTTATTTATTAATTAATTTATTTTGTTATACAGAAGCAGCATTTAGGTGTATGTGGGAGTGGGTGGGTGGGACGAAAACGAGTAATTTTACAATTTTTTTTTTTTCGATTTAATAAATCAGAAAACGAAACTAAAACACAGCCAAACAAAGACTGGCATTACATTCACTAATTATCGCTGGCTGTGTTGCAAATAATATGCCCAAATATTTATGCATTTTATTAAAAAAAAAAAAAAAAATTAGCAAACTGGTGATTTTTCGCTCTTTCTATCCAGTTGGTAAATATTAATAATGGCTTTAATCTACATAATAGGAATACTGAATAGATCATTCAAAATTATCAAAATAAAGCGAATTTACTCTCTATTGATTCAAACCCATTTTTCTTTAAATAAAATAATCTTATACTATTAAGCGAGCAAGATTTGTGCATATATACATATAGACACATGTGTGTATGTATGTATATTTCACTGTTCTCGAAAGCGGTAGCTCGGACAATCACGTGATTCGACACAAAAGGTGCCCCCGGAGGGATCATTGTGTCCATCGAAGCCCGATTTTCGAATTTTCGATTAGTTTTCTTTTAATTAATTAAAATGTGAAAATAATAACCTCATAATAGCCGTAAAATTGGACATTTAAATTTTATCCATAAATTAATTGTTGCCAAAAAAATTCACGAGTCAATTTTTTATTTTATTTTTTATTTATTTATTTATTTATTTATTTATTATTATTATTATTATTATTATTATTATTATTATTTTTTGAGAGGAAAATACATTTATTTAAACGTGAACAATAAAAAATTATAAAATAAAAATTATGCATCTCACAAAAATCATCATCACTTTAAAATATTTATACACGTGGATAAAGTGCTAATATAGTTTACGATGCTAATATGTTGTACTACTTTTTTTAAACTACTATTTTTTATATTTTTTACTGTCAAGTTGTTAATAAAAAAAACTGCCCATGACGTTACATTCGACTGCCTAGCGTTTTATTTATTTATTATTATTTTTTAATTACTCATTTCTTTCAGTAAGCACTATTTCAAACTTAAATCCATTAAAAATATAAACAGAATATGAAGGATTCTTATATATTAACGAAAAGGTGTTCATAAATATAAACCATCGCTAATATGGCGACAAAAGTTCAAAAGCTACTAAGGGAGAGATATAATAAAGTTGTGTAGCACAATAATGTTTACTTATTTATTCATTTTTTTTTTTTTTTAAATATACCAATCACTACGCTAATTTACCATACAAACAAATGAGCTGTTGTGTGCGACTGCACTTGCACGCTATCGGGCACAAATATTTGATTAATTCAAATTAATATTAAAATAAGTAAATAAAAATATGTTTAATGGGAAATATATATAACTATAAAAACAGTAGTTGTCTAAAATATGGCTGAAATAGTTTTCATAGCATGTGGTTACAAGAGATTAAGACTTTTTCCTGCATCAGTTGTACTACTGCAATGAAAGTAGTTTTACAGGCAAAGTGAAAATAACGCAGTTCATTCATTTCCAGTGGGGTCAGCCTTGGCGACAAACTTGAAGAGTGGGAGACCAAATATTGTGGAAAATGGTAGTTTAGAATTTCGAAGCTCTCCGACACACGGGAACATAGATCTCTAGCGTTCCATGGGATTCTCGATGGAATCATCGCCAAGCGCCATCGCCAAAAGTTATAAATAGGAGTGAGTTGATTTCTGCGAAAGAGTATGTAGTCACTGCGATTCAGAGACCTATTCTGAGTGATTGCCCTTTAGGGATTGAGCTTTTTCGTGAACTAGCGAAAATTTCTGCTCTGGAGTATTTGATGTTATTTGCTTTACTCTTGTGGAACAAGTGACTATTTTTTGGACTCTTCCAGAACATTTACCTAATAACGACTTTTACTGTACGAGTAAAGCTTCAACTGTTTCCAGAATATTCGAAGAATTAAACACTACTATTGGACCGTTTTGGAGAATATTCTTCTTCATTTTTTTTTTTTTTTTTTTGTTTGTTTGTTTTTTGTACAGAATAGAGATGTTCAAAAAATGCTTGATATTGCCAAGAAAGTCCCATACTAAAGCTGTGACGAAAATAGTCGCAATCGAAATATATTTAAAACATTTCAATCATTCAATTAAAAATAAATAATTTAAATAAGTGCCCAGCTAAGCGGGCAAAGCCTGCTAGTATATTTTAAAAAATGAATTAAACAAAAGTAGTATAGGTAAAGGTGGGGCACCTTCGGACACTTTTTAGATAATGATTTTTAGAAAATTTATTTTTTAGTCAATTTTCTCCAAACTCAGCTTGACATAAAGTTTAAGCATTTCTGTTTCAGCTAAAATTTATTCCAATGCAGTATTCTATCAAATTTCACTTCAGTAAAAAAAAAAAAAAAAAAAAAAATTAAAAAATTCTACAACGTCCCAAACTGCCCCACTAGGTGAGGCAGCTTTGGACACTGACAATAAAACTTTAATGCATAAGAAATATTAAGCCTAATTGTTTAATAATATTTAGAGACTTAGAGCGTCATAAATGCCAATGTATAGTATACACTAGTATATCATATTAACAAATATTATATTTTACATTTAAAAATTGCTCTCGTCTAAATTCTAAAGAAAAAACAATTTTCTTAATAATAATACCCCCCTTTCCCTCCCCCCCCATTTTAACACATTTAAAGTCTCAAATTTATATAGTACATGTAAATATTGTTTTCTTTGCATTGCATAGTGGTCGGGTAGGTTGAGAGAGTGTCCCAACTTGCCCCACCACTATGTGTCCCAACCTACTCCACTTGGATCATTATCATAATGTAACTCTCAAAAGATTAGTCTTGGCAGTACAATGCATTTTTTTACATTAAAATTGTTATAAAAGTCCATATCTTAATTCTCACATACTCAGATTTAAATTACTTTTTATTTTGTACATTTTTTTTTTTTTTTTTTTTTTTCTTTACACCTTTGTAAAAACTGTTCAACGTAACACAAGCCTTTTAATAGTTTTATTTCGAAAATTTTTTGGCTATTCACTTTACATTTATATATATATATATATATTTATTATTTATTTCTCGATTTTAAATTGAGATATTTGTTTACATTATACATACATATACCATACGCACATAAAAAAATATGTGTGGATTATTGTTTTCAATTGCATTAGCTTTATGCATATCTTTCTTTATGAAAAAATACAAATAATACAACTATGAAACTAACTTCTGTCAACAAATTTATTCTACACTTAACTTCCCCCCCCCCCACCCAAATCAAAGAACGATTTCGAGCTATCTGTAGATATATATAGATTTTTCGAGCGGTATATGATATAAATGTATTCACGAAAATTCGGAAGATTTCTATTGTAATAAGTTATTTTAGCTCTAGTATTTATTCATCACCGAGTCACTGAAGTTAATTACTCATTATCTTTTATGAGCAATTTAATTATCTACTCTGCTTTATTTATTGTTATCCATTTAATTAGAGATGTTTATATTACTTATGCATTATTTATAACATTAATTAACTATTTACATATTTCTCGTGCATATAATGCATTCATATTTTTTTGCGTCTGTGAATACAAAATAGAAAGAGCGAAACTATAAACCCACAAACTCTCCCTCCCTCTGCCATAATTAATACGCACAAACGTATGAATTCACTCTCAAATAAACACATGAATTTTCATTGAAATCCAATCCGCGTAGAAAATGTAACAAATCGACTCTTTTCTGGAGACAAGTTCTCTTTTCTGCGCGAATTTATAAAACTCAAATATTCCGAAAACGAAAGTGGCATCGGAGCATCCTGCTCTCCCTCTCAGTGTATATGGCAACAAAACAAATCAGCCCAGGACTCCCTAAAAAGTTATTAGCATCGTCGATTTGTAAGGTAATGTGTAACTCAATCTCCGGAACAGCTGAAATGCAGGCGGAGAGGGGGGGAAGCAATTGAAATGGGGGAAGGGAGATGGAAAGATATTGCTGAATGAATGGCCAATCAGGTTGTGTCCAGAACGGATGGGAAGGATAATATTCCAAGTTGCTTCCGGTTGTTCTTTGTGGGTCGTCTATGAATGAAGAATTTCAGATGATGTTTTTCGGAGAAACTTAACCATCTTATCTATTTAATCAAAATGAAGAAAATAACTGACTGATAGAAGAATGCTATTGACTTATGTGTAACACGATAAATGTCACCATCTAAAATATAAAATAATCAAAATGATGCATTATTTTTATTTATTTAGTAAATTGAGTTTATATATATATATATATATATATAATTCGATATTCGTAGAAGCAACTACAATAATACTTCAAAAATATAAAATTTATTTTAAATATTTTTAATCTATAAATGAAGAATATGGGATGATGTTACTCAGACCATGGGTGAAAGTAAAAACTTTTCACTGGACTGTGAAGTATATATACAGTGAAACCTCTCAAGTTGGACACCCCTCTAAGTTGGACGCTTTTTCTCGGAACGGAATGTATCCATTAACATTATGTCTAACCCCTATAAGTTGGACATCTCCCTAAGTTGGACACTTTTTCTTGGAACCGTAGGTGTCCAACTTAGAGAGGTTTTACTGTATAAATTTTTGTAATATTCGGTAAAATATAATAAACTCATACATAATGTATGTACATATTCAAAACATACATATCCAAAGGTTACATTAAAAAGTATAAGTATGAAAACTTAGCAAAATTATTTATTAATATAATTGAATTAGCATTAATAGGGGCTAATTCAGAAAAAAAATTGGGACCTTTTTTTTCCCCTAACAAAGATTAATTCCATAAAATTGACTTATCTGTATTATAACACATAAAAAAAGACTGAAAACTTTCACCCATGACTCAGACTAACTTGGCCATCTTATCATTTTAATCGAAATGAAGAAAATAACTGTGACTAAAAAAAAAAAAAAAAAAAAAAAAAGAGCTATTGACTCATATGAAAGGGAATAAATATTACTAGTTAATGTAATAAATGTATGCATTATTTATTATTGTTTATTTTATTTATAATTCAACATTCTTAGAATTACACACTAGTAATTAAGCCATACATCATTTATTTTAAAATCACGTAAGTTATTTTATTATTTATAACAAGTCATGTATCTCTAATTTATTCGATATAGAATCAGAGGATCATTTACAAAATAAATAAATAAAATTCTAGTTTGTGGGTTGTTTATGAATGAAGAATGTGGGATGATGTTTTTTCAAAGTAACAAGTAACTTAACCATGTTAAATCTATTTTCACAAAATTACTCTAAAATAAGCATACAATTTATTTTTTTATTTTTTATTTATTTATTTATTTTTTTTCCCGCATAATTTCTACTTTTTACGACATTAATCATAGCTGAAAATTTTCCGGTTTCGAGGTTCATTTTGAAATCACTCAAACAAGATACCATTTAAAAATTTTAATGTTCCGAAAAAATTTCTTCCTCATTCCTTAAATAATATTTAGTTTTTTACATATATGCTGTTCGCAATACAGACACAGTCATTTCCTTTTTTAATCCCTTGAAAAGAGGAGGCAAAAATCTTACAAGTTCCAGAGTATTTAAAAACTATCGATTTAATCGGTATTCTTTTAAGCAATGATTATTTTTATCAAAAGAAAACGATGACAGTGTTTTAATTATTTTTTTTTTTTTTAAGAAAATAATTTTTATAACCATGGTTAAAAATATATATCGGTTATTCTTAAAACAGTTAAATTTACAGGAAATATCAAATCTATAATGTTTTTTTTTTTTTTTTTTTTTACAAGTATGTATAAGGTTGGTTGGTTGGTTGCAGGATTTAAGGCCGATTGACTCCTGATGTGTCCTAGGCCTAGAGGGGGAATGCCCTCCGTGGGGGTCTTTCTAAGGGGTCCTAGCCCGTATTTACGCAAGTTTCGGAGGAAACCACGGAAAACTCCGAACGGCTAGGTCGATGGGCGCGACCAGGGATCGAACCCGGCACCTCCCATCTACCAGCTTTGAGCGCAGAACCGCTCGGCCGCTAAGTATGTATAAGGTAAATTTAAATTTAATTTTTTATAGCAACAATTAAAAAAATTAAAATATTATTTCTTACATATTGTTGCTAATCTATATATATAAAAATGAATTGCTGTTCGTTAGTCTCACTAATACTCGAGAACGGCTGAACGGATTTATCTTATCTTAGTCTTGAAATGTTCGTGGAGGTCTAGGGAAGGTTTAAAAGGCGAGAAAAAATAGAATAATTTCCGGGAAAACCCTAAAAACAGCCCTTTTCTATTTCCCATACAAACGTTTTCTAGAGTCAATTTGAACTTTATTGCTATTCAATAAAGTTTAGGTGTGTTCCTAACGGCTGATGGCTGAGCTACAAAAATTTGCATGTTGATTCGTAATGACCTCCCCTGATGCACCTCGAAGCCGGATTTTCGAATTTTGTTTTAGTTTTCTTTTAATTAATTAAAATGTTAAAATAAAAACCTTCTAATAACTGATAAATTGGCCATTTAATTTTAATCCTTAATTTAATTGTTGCCAAAAAAAAAAAAATTCTTTTTTGGACAGAAAAAAAGAAAAAAAAAACGTGAACAATAAAAATTACATTTATTTAAAATATTTAATTTTATTCCTTAATTTAATTGTTGCCAAAAAAATTATCATTATTTTTTCGACGGAAAAAAAAAAAAAAAAAAAAAAAAAAAAAAACGTGAACAATAAAAATTACATTTATTTAAAATGAGGAAAGTAAATTAAAAAAATTAGAAATATCAGTCGTATCGTTACAAATAAGATTCCAAATGAAAGATGCAATTTTTGTGAATCCAACGGATTAAACAGCTTATCGATCGGACAATTAGATTTTTTAAAATTAACTAATGTATGTATTTTATAAATTTTCTTTCACAAACACAAACGTGTAGTATACAGCCTGTACAACACTAGACCAAATTGAAGTTCAAATTTCATCAATATTTAAATAAATAAATGAAAATAAAAATATGCTTAATGGGAAATATATATAACCATTAAAAGTTTAGTTGTCTAAAATATGTCAGAAATAGCGCTCATAGCATACATGTATTTAAAATGAGGAAAGTAAATTAAAAAAATTAGAAATATCAGTCGTATCGTTACAAATAAGATACCAAATGAAAGATGCAATTTTTGTGAATCCAACGGATTAAACAGCTTATCGATCGGACAATTAGATTTTTTAAAATTAACTAATGTATGTATTTTATAAATTTTCTTTCACAAACACAAACGTGTAGTATACAGCCTGTACAACACTAGACCAAATTGAAGTTCAAATTTCATCAATATTTAAATAAATAAATGAAAATAAAAATATGCTTAATGGGAAATATATATAACCATTAAAAGTTTAGTTGTCTAAAATATGTCAGAAATAGCGCTCATAGCATATTGTTACAAGGTATTAAGTCTTATTTTTACAAGGGATAAAATCTAAAATGGTGACAAAAATTCAAAAGTCGCCAAAGAGAGCTATATTAAGGCGGTACTATGATCATGCTTACAAACCATGAATACTAATAACCACAAAAAAATTAATTGTCTCATGCAACAGACGTAGCCGGTCATAGCATATTATAATATTTAGCGTGAAATTGTTATCATTTTTATGGTTGATCGGGGATAAACAAAATAAACATAGGAAATAACGTAAAAGCAAATATTATGTGCACCACGTATAGTGTTGTTCATATGTAACTGGGATTCAAATATAAAGGGGATACTTCATTTTTTTTTTTTTTTCGATACTATCTATTTCGAAACTGTTATCTAATAAGGACTTAATGCAAGCCTATTGGTAAACCATTGTCTCAGGTAATAGGGACAAGCGCCCGAGTTTTAGCGGATGACCAAATCGCTACCGAAGGCAGCAGGGATCCGAAGCGAGCTTTTGAGCAATTTTAGTATTTTATTTTATTTTTATAAAGCTATATAGAAAAGAGTTTCCTTTAAATTTAGTGACCAGCGAAGCGGGCAAAGCCTGCTAGTGTGTAATAAATAATCAACAACATATAATAAATAAAAAAATATTATTTCTTACATATTGTTGCTAATGTGTAATAAATAATCAACAACATATAATAAATAAATATCAGCTTTTTTTTTTTAAATATGTATCTAAATAAAAATGAAATCAATAGTTTTACTTGAAAATTCAATAGTACACTTGAGAAATAGCAATGTGATATTACTACACATTACTTTTCCAATTTAATGAATGTTGTTTAAGATATATAACAAACAAAGAGGCTACTTAATAAGTATGAGAATTAATATTTAAAAAGTCGTACATTTTTAAAAAGTTCAATATATGACATATTTCACGAAAAGCTTAATAGATTTATATGACTATAGTTCATTTGTATAAACTTTTAATCAACTAAATTTGAAATAAAATAGATTTAAACAATACTGTAGATGTACACGGCTGTATAATTTGACAGGCATAAAAAATTATGGACTGAAATTTCCTTATATTCAAAATTAGGTGTTTTACTTAGCATTGCGAAATTCAATTTTGTATCAGTATTGACTCATTTACATAATTCCAACTATTTAATAAGTACCATATTTAGAGTCATCTATATTTGAAACATTAAATCAAAAATTTATACCCTAAGAATAAAATAATTTAGAAAGATATTTAACCTATACTTCTATAACGATTCATTAACTAGAAAAACATATTTATAAGGAAAAGATTGATGCATTTGTATAACATGCAATAAAACATACCTGCAATTTCATAAAAAAATCTTACAAAAATCAGACATAATTGGATGCTTACCTAAAATGGAAAAATAACAGAATTAGTGACAAAGAATAAATAAAATTACTATAATATACAATAGTTTTTAGCGAATAAAATAAATATAAAACTTTTCCATAATTTAAAATTTTAAAAAGCCTACAAAAATAAAATTTTATTTTGCGTAATTTTAGTAAAAGTATCAGAGAAAAGAAAAGAAAATCTCAAAAGTTATAAATAAATAAATAAACAAATAAAATCATAATACAAACAAAATAAAATAATAAATAAATATTATTTGTTATTGAACGCATTCTATAATAAAACAAAATCTTCATTTTAAATATTTATATTTGAATGAAATATATATAGTATATATATATTTATTTATACACTTTTAACTTCAATTTGCTATTATAGCTGCTAACGAACGAAATAGTACATTGGTGCTCAACGGTGAAAAAGGTCACCCCTGATGAGTCCCCCCCCCCTCCTCCCCGTTCCGAGCTTTTCCTATTTGAAAAAATATTTTGTTTAGGATACTGTATTAATTGTTTGTATCATTTTTCATAATTTCTCATTGTATCTTTTGATTTGAGTTTCATGTCGTTTTAACGCACCGGCAAAATTATTAAAATTGCAACAAACAATCTAGGAATAGATTGTCTGTCTTAGAGAGAGAGAGAAAAAAAAATTGTCCTCTAATCTAAGAGGCGACATATTAAAAAAAAAAAAAAAAAAAAAAAAAAAAACAGAAATCGAAAAACTTCATTTTTGAATGAAATTTCCATATAAAACGAAGCAACAAATATGATATAGGATAACATGGGAAAGGAGAAAGGGGTAATCTGACTGATAAACAGCCTAAATAGAAGATGTTCACATTTTTCCCCTTTGCATTTTCACAAATTAAAACTGAACCAGAAAATTCCTTAATTGTTTAAATTTCCAACAATAGGCAAGATAATAATTTCTCACCCAAACCATAATGTTTACATCTAAGTATCCCAATCTAAACATAAACGAGAATTATTTTAGTTATTTTTAGAAGATTTCAAAACATTCTTCGCTAACCGATATGAAAACTAAAATAGAAAATCCATTTCACGTTCAGCTTTTGCCGGAATAACTATCACTTAAAAAAAAAAAAAAAAAAATCTAAATAATCCTTGAACAGTGAACATTTTAGAGTTCGCCCACATTTTTCAAATATTATTTTTAAAGAAAAAGATATCAAATAACCCTCGAAAAGACAAATGGATGCGATGACGTAACCAACCCGGCTGCAAATTTTACTTTGCGCAATGGATGAATTTCGAGATCCAGACTGAAGAACTACAGATCTTTTTTAAATACCCATCCCAAGTTGATGGTTGAGGAAAACAGTAAAAAATAAAACGCATCACTAATAAACTGGGGAAAAACTTGCTCAGTACGCCGACGTTGTGTTTGTTAATGCTATCTATAGTCTAACGGCTATGTTTCTTTTGGCAAGCACTCTTATCAAATGCTCAATCCCTTAGTTTTTCATTCAGATCCATCCATTCGTTCTAAGTTGGTTTGAAACGCAATGGGAGATATACTTTTTTTTTTTTTTTTCTTTTTTAAATTATTTATCTTCTCCTCGTAAGAACCAGAGTAAAATTGGTTATTTTAAATTGGGATGTAGGGCAAACTGCTGAAAAAGATGTTTTCGAAATTCAATAAAAATAGAATGAATAGGAAGAGAAATCTAAAATCTTTACGATTTATTTTCCAATTTTATTTTACGGAATTGTAGACGTTATACAACTTTTTGATAAATTACTGTCTTAGAAATTATAAAATTTTGCGCACATACATGCATTGAAATGCAACATTTTTAAATTCATTAAGAGGTGTTAGAGATGGGTTTAATTATAATAATAACAATTTCTTTTCTATTATTATTATATATATTTTTTTTTTTCAGTACGGAGGACAATTAGTCTCAATCCACGGGTAAAACGTTATCGCCAGTTTTATGATAAGTGGACATTTATTGAAAATATAATTGAATAATTTGAAAGCGATGTTATAATCTGGAGAGAAAAAAAAAAAAACTAATAGTCCTCCGTACTAAACTAAATTCTGCTTCTGCCAGAATTTTATCAAAATATCTTTTTCTTTTTTTTCTTTTTTTTTTTTTTTTTTTTTTTGGGGGGGGGGGGGAAGAAAAAGAAAAGTTTACAAGTTTGATTTTTTTTTTTTTTTTTTTTTTTTTTAAATAAAAAGAAATTAACGCGTAAATATTAAAACGGATATAAAACTTTGTAAAAAATTAAACTTGCAGGGTAAAATTGACGTCATTAACTCTAATTTTTTTTTTTAAATAAAAGAGTTATATATATATATATAAGAGTTATATTCTGTTTTGAATTCTTTTAAATATAGAAGCGGGCAAAGCCTGATAGTATACAATAAAGATAAAATTTTCATTTTATTTATTTATTTTAATATAATAACTTTATTCAAAATTTTAAGCTCATAAAAGTGAAACATTTAAATAAAATTTTCATTACGAAATTTAGAAAATTCAGCCGGTATGAACAGTTTTCCGGAGACCGCTCAGAAAAAAAGTGTCCTCGTGGTAATCAGGATAAGTCATGATAGCATTAATGAGTAAATAGGTATAGCTCGTGCGTGAAAGAAGGATTGAAAAAAAAAAAAAAAAAAGAAAGAAATTTAAAATTTTGACACAGTTTTATGCAAAAGAATATAATTTTCGGCGAAACTTGTCCATGTATAGCCTTGTAAAATTAATTGTAAACCAAAAGAAAAAGTAAATAAATGAAAATTCGTTCTATTGTTAATCAATTCTACTTGAAGAAGTGTGCACAATTTCAACAAGATCGTTGCATTGGTTGTTGAGAAATCGTGTCCACTGAATTAAATATATATATATATATATATATATATATATATATATATATATATATATATATATATATAAGGAAAAGATTTTAAAGTCAATTCCTACTTACAAACACTACCGAAAAAGTTTAATTAGGAAATAAAAAGCGCGCGTGGAAAATGAAATAAAAATAATTATAAAGATTAAAAAAAAAAAAAAAAACTTTTTATATACCATTTTGTAAATTTTCTGATGAATCATAGAGCTCTTATCAATGTGCATAAAATTTTTAAATTAATAATGACGTCAATTTTTGTGTCAATTTTCATAAATTAACTTTTTATAATTTTTTAATGTTCACGTTTAATTAAATGTATTTATTTTTATGTCGAAAGAAAATGAACTCGTAAATTTATTTTGGCAACAATTAAATTATAGCTAATATATTTTAATGCTTCTTTTAACGCTATTAGGATGTTATTTTCATATTTTAATTAATTATAAGAAAACTAATAAAAATTCGAAAATCGGACTTGGAAGTAAGTATTGTGCTGTCACCGTGTTCTGAGCAATCCTGAAAGTTTCAAATTTGTAGCTAGTCGGAAAGTTAGTTAAAAATCGATTGCAAGATTTGTACGAGATATATATATATAGGGAGAGTGTGGACTAATAGGAAAAATTGAATGATCACTTTGATAACTATTCCCCCCCCCCCTCGATTCTATATTATTACAATTTAACAATATATTTTAAGCATAAATTGGGTACATTTAATGATGTCAAAATTTTAAAAATATTTTTTAATTTTTATTAATTCAATGCACATTTTAAGAATATATTGCTAAACCATTGTTAAGCAATTTAATGATGTAAAATCGAGAGAAAAAATGAAATATTTTGAAAATATTAAATAATTTGAAATTTTTAAATTTAAATACAGCTTTTATAGAAAGTTTAATAAATACAATTTTGTTATATTTTTAAGAATACTCCTACAAATTTCCATAACATAAGCAATGATTTACAAAATAAGACGTATAATGTTTGCCACTTTTTTTAGCAAGTTCAAATCTCAAAATAAATAAAATGGTATATTTAATTAAAAATTTCACATCACCATAATAACTACCTGTTTTTCAACATGCCGAAAATGGATACTTCTAAATTTTCTTTTATAGCTATGCAAAAAATACGTTATATTATGTATATATTTCTTTGTCAAAGATAGCTGTTTCATATGCTATATTTATATAATAGTGTAAAATGTTGCAATGTAATTTTTCTTAAAAGTATTAATAAATTTCAAAGATCTTTTTATTCTCTCCTTTATATGCAAAAGAATATATGAAGAATGTGGCAAAAGGAAAAGAAATGAAAATCTGTCTATTCTATAATTTGACAAAAGTATATTAGTCAATTATATTTATAAGGCAGAATGTCGTTGCATAGAACTATACTTTAACAAAACAGAAAAATTAAATAAAAAATATATAATATAAAAATGTACGTGTATCACATAACGCATAATCATTATACTCCATTGTACATTTTACTGCTTTTAATTATTTTAAGAGTTATATTATCACATGGGTTTGGTTAAAAATATTTTTTAAACATTACTCGAAAACTATTTTTGAGGTTTTCAATTTGTTTACTTTTAATATATTTATTTTAATGTTATTATAATTTGTGGGTTATTTGGCACTTTTTTTTTTAAATTTTTGTTTGTAATACTTTTTATTAAGTATAGAATATATCTTTTAAATATTTATTACATATATATATATATCAAGTGTGGTAGATTAATTAACGTGATAACTATTTTTAAAGATAAATAAAATTTTGCAATTTCATAATCCAGTAATGACTAATTCAATAATAAAAATACATTAAAAGCCTAGAACATTAATACATCATGCGAATAAAATGAAGCAAGTCATTTAAAATTATGCATATATACAGTCATAGGATTAGTAAGCATTTTGATTAGAAGAAAAAAAAAAAAATCCATCACTTCCGCAAAATATGAATTATAGAAGGACCTTTTCTCCAATGGATTAAAAAATAATCAAGTTCAACAACCCCAGTTGTCCTCTCAAGGGACGAGGGATTTTATTTCCTTTCCCTCACTGACGGAACTTACCCCTTTCCCTGTTTGCTTCAGGCGGTATTAAAACCTCTCACCGAAAACCCCCCTTTTTATACAGAAATATTATATTGAACTATGTATTGCAATAATATTGATGCAAATATTATTAAATTACAAAAATTGTCATTCATGAAAATATATTTATATTTAGGATATACATTAGAAATTTAGTTGTAATAAGTTATTCAGTTTTTAGAAAACTTATAATGAATATAAGATTAAAAAGCACTAAACTCTGAAGAAATAGAACAAATCATTAGAAATTTATAAATAAGCTAAGCATAAAATAAGTAAAAAAAAAAATAAATAAATAATAGTGTGTGCATATGTAGAAAGCGTTAAAAAATAAATTTTTAACTCTAGAACGTAAGTTTATTTTTCTTATCTAACAAAATAAATTGGCCTCGGAGAAGTTGTAATTATAATTGTGTCTAGTAAACAATATTTTGCAAATAACAATAATATATAAATGGTAATTTTAAACGTTTGTTCATTTCAAATTAATTAAGTAGACGTGAATTAATGTACCAATATATTAGTGCTTCAAAAATTTTAATAATTTTGAGATTAATTATTGCTAACCAATCGTAATAATAAAGTTTCCCATACTATATACTAAATATATGGAGGATCAAAATCATGTTATTTGATACATGAATACTATAGAGCAAAATTAGCACTGCACATCGGCCACGCGGCCCCTTTTCTGCTGCCTGTTGTATTATTATTAATATTTTTTTAAAGGGGGGGGGGTGAGATTACTTCAGCTGAATGATTAATTTGAGCTGAAAGCTATATACTGATGTACAGTTATTTTCAGAAGAAAGTTCTATCTTTTATTCAATAAAATATTGCACTTGCTACAAGTAATCTATTCACCGCATTAGTATTTCAAAATTAGAAAATTGTCACATCTTTCTACATCAACTTCCTCATTCTTTTAACATACTTTTCAAAATCTTGAGAAGCCCTGGTCTATCTTGAGAAGCCCTGGTCTATTAATTTTATAAAATTAATTTAAAAATATTTTTGAAATTCGATTACACCATTGAATTCAGAAGAAAGAGAACTTAAGAGAGAGAGAGAGAGAAAATCTGAAAGATGTATTTTTTTGTATAGTATTTAAACAAAATATACTTGTTTTGCTTTGTGAATGTCAGTGAGTTGCCCTTTGATAACTTTTTAAAAGTAGGATCTATATATTTATTTGGATTGTATAATTTTATATAGCTGTTAATGTACAAGTTCTTAAAACATAACGTTGTCTTTACAATTTCTAACAAAACATTAAAAAAGTGGCCACTGCTTAAAAAGAAAAAGTGACTAGTAAAAAAACTGCTTCTGGTGGTCACTGGCCACTAATGGATTTTCCCAGTTTTGTCCTTTAATGAATATAAGCATTTTTATAAGAGAAAGCATTTTCAAATACAAAAGTTTGTGCAGGTTGTTATAGTACTTGTTCGCGAACAATATGTTTACTTGTTAAAAATGCGATAATTGAATTTCTAGTGATGATTTAATAGACTCCAAAAAATGAAATAATAAAAATTAATTACTTTGCAGAATAACAATAAAAAAGAACGATATTTTAATTATATTAGAAATTAAAATAAATCAAAACAGGAAAGTATCTCACAAATTAAATACTAATTTTGATAATTAACAACCAATTATAATTAAACAAATATTTTATAATCCTATATGTGATTCTTATCAATTTAATAGCGCAAAGTAAATTAAACTTATTTCATTTAAAACAAACGAATCGTCTTCCAAACAAAAATCTTTTCAATTTATCTAGATTAAAAACTTGTAAATTAAATATCTAATTTCCTATATTTATCACATGTGTTCTTATACTCCTTTCAATCTTCTAACATACCAAGTAAAAATTACTAATGAAATAGATTGTATTTATCCAGAACGACAAATTTTAAATTAATTTTCTTACTTTGTATTTTTAGCGATTTGGAAACGGAAATAAAAGTTTTAAATCTTCATCGTTCCTTAAACGCTGTTACACTAATAATTCAATAAAAGGGATTTTTATCGCTCAGATTTTCTCTCCCTAATCGTAAATATACGAAAATTGTTTAATATGAAGGGGGAAAAAAGGTTATTGTAATAACGTATTTTATACTAGCTGCTATCACACATACACTTTCGTTTGAATTGACAAATTGAACAAAATTTATTAAATTAAATCGTTTGCAAAACACTTAATTTGAACGAATTCGTTAAAAAATATTGAACTTAAAAACTATTAGTTAAAACAGTGCCAAATTTTACGCTTTTTATTTAATAGAAAATTTTAATAGAAATTTTTATTTTATTTAATCAGTGAAACTCTTTACAGAAATATATAAATAAAATATAATTTTATTAAATTTTTCCTACAGCCAATAAGCGTAAACATCAGATATGCATACCTGAAGAAAAATGTACTTTACTTACGCTGGATATGTGTATGTTATCAAATTTTTATTTGGTTACAAAAAGGTATTTACGTCAAGAGTTATTTATTTCTTGCGTATATGTGGATCATAATGTCAGCCATATCATTAAAATTTGGGATCTAATCCTAAATTGTGACATTTCGGTAAAATAATATTTACAGAAAGTGCACGAGCGTATTTCTATGTAAAAGATAATATTCGTAAGTAAATAAAAATTTTTGCGCCTCTACATCGGATATCACTTTTAATGAACACGAACTCTTTGATTATTCCCCAAAAATGATACGCCCATCACAAAAGTTTGAAAAGTTCAGAAATAAAATTGTTTTGTTATATTGCTTATAGAATTTAATGTAGGATAGTAATACATTACATTTTAAAGAAGAAAAAAAAAAAAAAAAAAAAAAAAAAACATTACTAAACATATTTGTTTATTTTATTTTTCCATAAATATTTTCTTAACACTTAAATTTTGATGTCTATCAGTGGGAGGTCAAATAACATTTATTAAAGTAAAAGAATTAAAAAAAAAAAAAAAAAAATACAGGGAAAATGTTACACCTGGACTATAAGAATAACAGTCATCAACACCAGATTTAATTATTTATTTATTTATTATTATTTATTTATTGATTCATATATAGATTTAAACTGACGGATATTTTGTGATGTTCTTCGAACCCATGGATGAATAAATTACTATTTTTATCAATAAATTTTAACAAACTCATTCCTATTAAGTTTGGAGCTTTACCATTTTACCGCTTTTAAAAAAAATCAGTGCTATTTTTCTCGTTTAAAGAAAATATAATGATAAATAGCTCTTAATCGATAAAATAACCGTTACGAGTCCACTTAACACCTAAAACCAATACCGCTCTCTACTGTTTACCTACTGAACTGACCGCGCAAATTCGCATCTCGCATCTTCCCTCATCTTCTCCATCCATCCATTCTGCCTCTCCACGAGAGCATCGCAGCCAATTTTATGGCAGTGTATTTAGTGAATCAGCGGCAGCAATCACTGGGGTTTATTTTCGAAGGGCTGGATTGTATCAGCCTTCTTTCCAGAGAGGTTTCTCATCTCTTTTTTCGGTCATGGTCCGAAAATAGCACCTCGGGGGCTTCCGATTGGGCAAGGGCACGTTTATAAATCTCTTACCCACCCCCGGTTTCTTATTTATCCACCAAAATAACCCACAGATGCATCGGTTTAAATAAATATTAGTGCGAAGAACTTCCTTCTTAAAAAGGAAGACGATCATCGCTCGTTATGGATTGCATGTCCACTTTATAAAACCGTCTATACAAGATAATCATTTAAATAGCCCAATAACAAAAGTATAAAAGTCTTGAATATTATTACATATATACAAATTATTACATTAAGACATCACATATATTAATGTACTTAAATAATAAAGAAAGAAAAAAATAAATAAATTGAACATAAACAGATTTCTAACATTGTTTTTAGTGGTTACACTCTAAGTTGCTTTTCATTCAGCGTAATGTCTAGAAGGGAGAGAATGAGATGTTATATTTTGAGTTTGTTTGTTGAAATTATTTGGGGGAAAAAAAATTAAAGATTTAAAAGACAAAAAGAGACAATAAATTTCAAAACAATACGATTTATTATTACAAAGAAATATTTGAAGATCCAAATAGAGCAAATATTTTAGAACAGCACGGAAGGGTGGGGGGGGGGGGGGAAGGGACGATCTATTATTCGTTTGTTCGAATCTAAAAGAAGTAATTTTATTTAATCCTTTTTATATACACTAACTTACATATTCATTTTATTGTTATTTTTTTTTTAAATAAATTATCATTTAAAATATCGTTTGAGTTTCTGTCAAGAATAGGACAATATATTTAACCAGGCAATAAAAAAGCATTTGTTAAAAACACACTATAATAATACCTTATTTTTAATTTATCCATAATGTAATACTAAATTAATTAAATCGATTTAAATCAATCGATCTTACATATTGTCGTAAACAATATTACGTACCTTTTTTTTTTTTTTTTTTTTTTTTTAAATATAATTTCCATTGTCGTGCAATAAATATGGATAAATTATAAATATGGCCTAATGTGCTTAGTTAAAAATAAACTTCTATCGGGAAAGGAGAAAAAAAAAAAAAAAAAGATAGAGAGTGTTATAACAATCGTTTATTGCTATCGAATGTTTTGTAATGAGATGTGCAAAACTAAAAAATAAAAAGGTCAAATAAATCACGGATGACAACAACAACAAAAAAAAAAAAAAAAAAAAAAAAAAAAAAAGAAAGAAAGAAAGAAAGAAAGTGTTGACATTTTTACTGGTCGTTTTCATAAATTATCATCTTGAGAAAATCTTTTTTTTTTTTTTAATAAATTACATAGACCAGAAATAAAGATGCACAAATTTATTAAAACAGATTCTTTTAGACAGACTAATATACTTCGTGGCTAATTTAATTAACATATTTTAATTTTCAACAAAATAATTAATATCAGGATCTTCAAAATAGTGATAAGGAATTATATGCGACATTTAAAATAATTTTTAATATAATCTTTTGGGTAGAATGTTAGATAATATATTAGGCGTGAGAAAATGTACATATATCCTCTTTCTAACAAGTTTTAGAAATTATTGCAAGTTAAGTACGGCCTTTTTTATATACATGTTCATGTACTAGAAATTTGAATTTATTTTTTTACACATAAAGATAAAAAAAAAAAGACATAAAATTCCATTTGGCATAATAAGCAAATTTTTCGCAGGATGACAATCTGGGAAGTGTCACCTTGATATCACCATCAGGGTGCTGTCAGGCAAACTGTATTAACTATTTAACGAACGTGTTACTTATAGTTGTTATGTTAACCTATTTAGCGAAAAACTAAAATCACTATTTGATTATCAATAAATACAGTTTTATTGCCCCGAATTTCCTACACTGCATTCAGAAACGACCTCCTTAGGGCACCCAGAATGTTTCACACTAACAGACATTCATTAATTTAGTTTTATTTATTTATCTTATTTATTTTATTCTATTTATTATTATTATTATTATTTTGGTCAAATATTTAAAGCTATCTGAAGTTTTACCTAGTATAATAATAAAAAATAAAGGAATATATATGTTATGATAAGAGTAATAATAAACAGATGAATAATTTGCTACAACAACCCACAAAAGCCAGAGTATGGTAATCAGTTAACTTAAGTTTTTTAAAAATAATTTGAACAGAATTTTTTAACTTATATCTGAAAAAAAAAAAAAAGAATACTCAATTTAAAATAATTACAATTACAATACAAAACAAATAGAAACATAACATGAAGGAGCTTTTTAATAATATATATGAGGTTAAACAGAAAGAAAAATTAATCTTCAGTTTAATACTATACTTAGGAGTACATGTGGTTTTTTCAGTAAAACACAGACTTTGTTTTTAAAAATACAAATAAGTTTGAATTAAGTAAGTGAAGTTGGATTTAGAGAAAAATAACGTTATGAACAAAACAAGTAGGTACGAGTTAAAATAAATCAAAATATCAACGCATTTTCAGCTGTGTTCGTAAAAAACAGCGTAAAGCAAAGAGCATTAATTCGGAGAAAGGTTGAGACAACTTTAATAAATGACGACATCTAGATGAACACTTCTCTGACACCCTATCCAAGACATAGCAAACAACGAGCATTTTTCACTTTGAGGGTAAACACCCGCCGAGCGTCAAACGTAAGCATGCGTGTCTGTGACCTTAGCTTCGAAGTGATTGCGTGTATGAGAAGTGAAAGGGGAATTTACACCTTGACTTCCCTGCTAAAATGTATCGTGTTTGAAAAGAAAGTTGAAAGAAAAAAAAAAAAACTGCAATAGCTCAGTTTTTTCCCCTCTTCACGATGTTTAGATTTTGCAGTTCTTTCCTATAGGTTGATAGGTAAATTTTGCAATGCAAATTGCTTTCCGAACCTAGAGCAGTTAAAAATACTGAATTCCCGTGTCATTTCATTGTTTGTTATTATTACTCATTAATTTCAAATGCACGCCTTAAAATGTTAACCCTCGCCTCAACGCATCTCTTAAAATACAACAGTATTGTTGCGTACTTGGGGGTTCGTGAGTTGTCTGAGAATGAAAGGCCAAACGTACAAAAATTCAGTAATTTATTCACAGAAAGTTCCAGAAAAATACAGGTCAATAAACCAATTATCAGCTTCAATTCAAGCAGTAACCACAGCTTAAACAACAGCTGTCAATAGCAAATCCACAGTACAAACTGTATACCAATAACACTTGAAGCAAGTCTCTCTCAAAGAGGCTTAAGAGCAATGCAATCACTAGCGACGCTGGCTGAGATCTGAACTGAACTGACTGCCCTTGGCGAGGAAGCGCTCCTTATATGCTGTTCCATGGAGCCCAGATTTTTCGAGAAAACTCTAGAAAGTGGTCAACCAATCAACTTACAGCTTCCATATTTGGTATATCCCATATAAGGATTTTCTCGCCAAGGTCGCCAAAAAAATCGCCAAGGTGGGAAAAAGTCGCCAAATTTGGCGCCAAATCCATTACGTGCATTACTGGGGCTTTTTAATGCGTTTTTTAAGGGAAAATAAGGCTATTTCAACGCTAAAACGACTAGAAATGCACAAAATTAGCACTTTATCAACTTACTAAGCCTCTTTGAAAGAATTTATACAAAAATAAACACAATTATTTACAATTTCGTAACACTGCCCCCCTCTCAAGGACTGCACGTCCCGGGCAGTGCAACCCTTGGTTAGGAGGCGAAACTAAACAAATTTACACAATCTAAAATACAAAAACTAAGTTGCACATAACGATAACATAGAAATATAAATTAAGTGGGAAATATTTACAAAATTCACAAATATGTACAAATATTTACAGTGCGCATGCGCAAATTTTACCAGTATTTACATTTAAAATTTTAATTTTACCGTTACTTGTGGTACTTGGCTAGCCTATTATAGTGCACCACCTTCGGTTTTGACGATGGTGTTTTAGTGATCCGCACCACTACATCATTCAGCCTTTTTAAGACTGTGTATGGTCCGTCCCAGTTGCACTGTAACTTGGGAGAGAGTCCTTTTCGACGAACAGGATTCCACAACCAGACCTTCTCTCTTTCCTGGAACTCATGTTGTGTAGCCTTTAGATCGTACCTTGTCTTCATTTTCTCCGTTGCCATGTTAATCCGCTCCCGAGCAAAGTTGTGTACGTCCTCAAATCGTGCCTGGAGATCTTGGATGTACTCCTCGGGCGATGAAGGCGCATCGGGTGGACAACCAAACAGGAGATCACAAGGGAGACGAAGTTCACGTCCAAACAGCATCTGGGCTGGAGTGTAGCCGGTGGTTTCATGGACAGCACTTCGATAAGCCAGCAGGAACAATGGCAACTTCAAGTCCCAATCTTGCTGGTTCCTTGATACTAGAAGAGAGAGGTTATTCAGGATGGTACGATTGAACCTCTCGACCATGCCGTCCGACTGGGGATGTAAAGGTGTTGTCCGGGTTTTGTCTATGCCAAGTAGTTGACACAGTCCTTTGAAAACATCAGAGGTAAAGTTCCTACCTTGGTCGGTATGAAGTTGTAGGGGCGTGCCGTACCTTGACACCCATTGCTGCACTACGACCTCTGCGACTGTGCATGCCTCTTGATTGGGAATGGGATATGCCTCAGGCCACTTGGTGAAATAGTCCATCACGACGAGGATGTATTTATTTCCACTGGAGGTCCGTGGCAAAGGACCCAAGATGTCGATTGCAATTCGTTCAAATGGTGCTCCCACGTTATACCGTTGCAGTCTCCCTCGACTTCGTTTCTGCGGGCCTTTACGTGCCGCACAAGCATCACAGGATTTACACCATTTCTCCACATCCTCCTTTGCCTTGCACCAGTAGAAGCGCTCCCGAACTTTCTGCAGAGTCTTCATTACCCCAAAATGGCCTCCGGTAGAGCTACTATGCAGTTGTTCTAAAACAGCTGGAATTTTTGATCTTGGTAATAAAATCTGCCATCTGAAGCTTTTCCCATCATCAGATTCCCACTTTCTGTATAATACGCCGTTTCTGATATGAAGAGAGTCCCAAAGTGCCCAATAACTTTTCGTAATGGGACTAAATCTGGAAATATCCTGCCAGGTAGGTCTGTTGCTGGTCGTCTCCTTCAGCTGTAATATAGGCTTTATGTCAGGATCTTCCAACTGGGCTTTTCTAAGTTCTTCGTCACTCCATGGATCGGGATCTTGATCTGATGGTGTTGAGACAGTAACTTGGCAGGCAACCGGATTTATCGGCAGGTATTTCTGTTCGGCTCTAGAGCAGTACTTGCAGCTTTCCGAGCAGGGCTTCCGTGACAAGGCATCAGCATTACCATGTAGAGTCCCTTTACGATGACGTATCTCGAAGTCATATTCCTGCAGGCGTTGTATCCACCTGGCAATCTGTCCTTCCGGGTTCTTGAACTGGAGCAACCACGTTAAAGATGCATGGTCAGTCCGGAGCAGAAATCTTCTGCCATAGAGGTAATGATGGAAATGTTCTATGGCTTTTACGATGGCGAGTAGCTCTTTCCTGGTGGTACAGTAATTTCGCTCCGGTTTAGACAGGCATTTACTCCAATAGGCAATGACATGTTCTTGACCATCAATTTCCTGCGACAGAACAGCACCGACACTCTCATGGCTGGCATCTGTATCAAGTATGAACTGTCTGTCGGGCTGTGGATATGTCAAGATAGGCGAAGATGTTAAGGCCTCTTTAAGTCGCTTGAACGCTTTTTCACATTCATCCGTCCACAGGAACTTCTGTTTGGCTTCCGTCAGCTTATGCAGTGGTCTGGCAATATTTGAGAAACCCTTGACAAACTTCCTGTAGTAAGTGCATAACCCCAGGAAACTTCGTAGTTGGTGTACATTTTCAGGGCGACTCCAGTTCTCGACTGCAGAGATCTTCTCAGGATCAGTTCTCACACCTTCGGCAGAAATGATATGGCCGAGGTAGTTCACTTCACGACGGAACAAGTTACACTTGCCTGGATTCAATTTGAGGTTAGCCATTCTGAGTTTCTCCAGCACCTTTCGGATGTTTCGTAGATGGTCTTCAAAAGTGCGCCCCACAATGATAATATCATCCAAATACACCAGACAGGCTTCATAGGAAAGTCCTTTTAGCACTGTCTCCATCAGGCGTTCGAAGGTGGCAGGTGCATTACATAATCCGAATGGCATAACTTTAAATTGCCACAGTCCTTGTCCCGTGGTGAATGCAGTCTTCTCACGATCATCAGGATGTAATTCTACTTGCCAGTAACCGCTCTTCAGATCCAAAGTCGAGAACCATTTATTGCCAGCAAGTGTGTCTAATGTGTCGTCAATTCTGGGAAGAGGGTAACTGTCTTTCTTCGTGATGTCATTCAAACGACGATAATCCACACAAAATCTTGTTGAACCATCCTTTTTCCGCACCAGTACTATGGGAGAGGCCCAAGGACTCGTTGATGGCTCGATGACATCATTGTGCTGCATTTCACTTAGAAGTTCAGTGACCTCTTCCTGTTTAGCAAATGGAAGTCTTCTTGGATGTTGTTTGATTGGAGGATGATTTCCTGTATCAATTCTGTGCTGGGTGATGTTCGTTCTCCCGACGTCTTCAGGTGTTCGAGAAAACAGGTCTTTAAATTCTTGGAGTAGCTTCTCCGCAGCACATCTCTGTTCCTTTCCCAACTCTGCATTCTTTAGTAATTCCGTTATTAATTGTTCTGAAGACTTGGATGCTGTTGATTGCGTGGGACGGTTGATGCATGTAACAGGAGTGCAGGTTGCTAACACCTCATCCTTCTTCACTGTCCGGACCTTATCGCTGATGTTTGCGACTCTCACAGGAATAGTACTCTTGGAGAGATCCACCAGAGATGAAGCTACCAGAACTCCTCTTGGGCTATTGTCTATATTCGGATATTCAATCAGTCCATAGCGGAAGAATTGCTTGGTAGGAGGGGTTCCTGAAACTATTGTCTCTGTGTGTGGGGGGATGGAAACTTCCGACTTGGCTGTTATCTGGCAAATTTGCTGAATGTCTTGATTTTCAGTATTGAACACAGCTATGTCTTCCGAACTCGAATGCAGTTCATTATTCTTGAAGTCCAATTTGAAGTTAAATTTTCTTAGGAAATCAATTCCAATGATTAGAGGATCTCTTATGTCAGCCACATATGCCATATGATGGTAACTGGCATTTCCAAAAGTGATGGTCAAGTTCATTTTTCCATATATTTTGATTTCGTCTCCGGTCACAGTCTGGAGTTTAACGCAGGGCGGAGTCCAGATGATCTTCTCTTTTAGTTCTTGAGCCAAATCCGTTCTAATGATGGTCACGTTGGCTCCCGTGTCCAGAATCATCCGGCAGGTGGCGTTGTTGACTTGGCCATAGACGTGAAGTCCATTATCGCCGCCACTCATCGATGAAACATGAAATACTGTAAATTGGGGCTCTTTAATTTTAGGCAACCTCCGCCCCGCGAGATGGCCTCCTCTTAGTTTCCCTGCAATGATGGTGAAGCCGGGTGATTTCCTATAGTTGGTCGTACGGGACAGTTCCTCTTCACATGACCATCCCCTCCACAGCCCCAGCACTTTATCTTCCGATCCTTTACTTCTATGTTATTTTCCAGGTTGCGCAATCTCTTTAAGATCTCTGCGAAACTTCTCTTCATTTCATTCTCATCAGCAGGCGTATCATTTAATGAGACTGCTCTTATGGTATGGCGGTCTTTACGGGAGGCTTGTTGGGCTGCCTCTATCCTAAGTGCATAGCCTAAAGCTGATTCTACGTCTCTGATGTTGGAGAGTCTCAGCGCTTTTTGAATTTCTGGATCCCGAACAGCATCGATAAAGTACTGAAGAGCTAAGTCGTTTCGAGTGTCAGCTTGGCAGTCTGAGAATGCTAGGTGTGACAATCTCTGAATGTCCGCTGCCAGCTCTTGCAAACTTTCGCCCGTTTTCTGGTAACGGGACTTTAGCTGGAGGCGACTATAGTCCTTAGAACACTTCTCTCCAAACCGTAGCTCCAGTGCTCTAGTCAAGGCCTCGAAGTCGTTCCTTTCTTCTTTAGAAACATTTCTCAGTATCTCGGCTGCATCTCCCCGTAATGCTGCTGCTAAGTGGACCGACTTGGCGGTAGAGTCCCAGCCGTTAGCTTCAGCTACGATGGAAAACTGCGTCTTATATACATGCCAGGAGGAACTGCCGTCGTAGGTAGATAGCTTAATAAATTCGTGATTCTGGCTTCTTCTCTCTTTCTTTTCAGTTTCCTGGGGCTTGGATTCTAACTTTTCTTCGAGATTCCGAATCTTGCTCTGCAGTTCATTCCCTATTACCTCTCCGCTCCACTCTTCTCTCATTTTTCTCTCAAGATCTTCCTCCATTCTCTTCAGTTTACCTTCTATCTCTGAAAACCTTCCTTTCAGTTCCTGATCAAAATTTTCTTTAACTTTCTCCTCGAAACTCCGTTCTATTTTCGTAACACTCTCTTCAAAATTCCTTTCTACTTTCATAACATTTTCTTCTATCTTCATAGCTGTCTCTTCAAAACTCTCTTCAATTTTCAAAACTTTCTCTTCAAAATTTTCTTCTATCTTTATAACTTTCTCTTCAAAATTTTCTTCTATCTTTATAACTTTCTCTTCTATTCCATCCATTCTATTTTCCATCACCGTTAATTTACCCTCGATTGATTCTTTCACCGTTGAAAGCTCTCTCTTCATCTCATCTTGATTAGATTTAATTTCTTCCTGAACTTCACCCAAACTGCTTTTCATATGCTTCATTTCTTCAGTCAAACCGTCTTTCAATTCTCTTTGCGATGTTTCCATTTTCTCTTGTGCTACTTTCATTTCTTCAGTCAAACCGTCTTTCAACTCTCTTTGCGATGTTTCCATTTTTTCCAGTCCTGTTTCCATTTTCTCTATCAATCCGGTTTCCATCTTTTCCTGTCCGGCTTTCATTTCATTTATCTGGGTAGCTAAGGCTTCTAGAAGTTTTTTCATCTCTTGCTCCATAGCCCTCGTTATCACCATTCACAGACAATCCCCGCTTCTGACACCAGAAATGTTGCGTACTTGGGGGTTCGTGAGTTGTCTGAGAATGAAAGGCCAAACGTACAAAAATTCAGTAATTTATTCACAGAAAGTTCCAGAAAAATACAGGTCAATAAACCAATTATCAGCTTCAATTCAAGCAGTAACCACAGCTTAAACAACAGCTGTCAATAGCAAATCCACAGTACAAACTGTATACCAATAACACTTGAAGCAAGTCTCTCTCAAAGAGGCTTAAGAGCAATGCAATCACTAGCGACGCTGGCTGAGATCTGAACTGAACTGACTGCCCTTGGCGAGGAAGCGCTCCTTATATGCTGTTCCATGGAGCCCAGATTTTTCGAGAAAACTCTAGAAAGTGGTCAACCAATCAACTTACAGCTTCCATATTTGGTATATCCCATATAAGGATTTTCTCGCCAAGGTCGCCAAAAAAATCGCCAAGGTGGGAAAAAGTCGCCAAATTTGGCGCCAAATCCATTACGTGCATTACTGGGGCTTTTTAATGCGTTTTTTAAGGGAAAATAAGGCTATTTCAACGCTAAAACGACTAGAAATGCACAAAATTAGCACTTTATCAACTTACTAAGCCTCTTTGAAAGAATTTATACAAAAATAAACACAATTATTTACAATTTCGTAACACTATAAATGAAGATGCAGAACAGTACTTGACCGGCGTCACTTTTCTGAGAATTTTTATTCTACGATTTCTTTTTTTTTTTTTTTTTTTTTTCCACTAACTTCTTTATAATTTCCTTTAATTCTATTTTGTTTCAGATAGTAGTTCAACAAATTTTGTTCGAGATAATCCTTTTGACCTTTTCCATGATATTCAGAAATTCATAAAGCAAAATAAATCAGCCATTGTGTCCTGAAACACAATACTTCTTTATTTCCTTAAACATATACAAGCAAATATACTTAACATTAATAATTACAATTGTACGCATCCGTGTAAAGCACGCTATACTTTGAAACTGTACATCTAACGTTTTGTAAGAGGTCAAAAGGCGACTAGTAATCACAACTTAGGTCCACGGTGTTCTCTTTTCAGCACCTAAAGCATCTTTTTTCTCATTTTCGTCCGAGCCATCCGTTTACTCAGAATCATGGCTCATTGTCTCGTGGCAAGTAACGCCCCGACAAACCTAGTAAAGTTGAGATGTAAATGACCTGGAAGTAATGCAATGAAAATTTCTTCCGCGAAAACGCAGCATTCCACATCAAATGAGTCAGCAGCTGTTAATGGGGGCTCCGAGATATGACGCTGATTATGTTAAAATCAAATCCACAGGAGGTGCATCATACGGAGCAATTTAGGAGCAATACGAGAAACTGGAAGTTATTATTATTATTTTTTTTTTCTAAGTTCAACTGTCTGTGTCGAAATATGAGTTACAGTAACCTATAACACCTATTATAATAATGCGTACCTTCAAGTTAAATAAAATAAATAATTTGTTCAAAAAATTAACTTTATAAGTAAGCACACACGTACACACAGACAGACAGACAGACACACACACACAGAGAGAGAGAGAGAGAGTATACAAGAAAAATGTGAATATACATGTGTGTGTGTGTGTGACTTTTTTTTTTTTTTTTTTTTAATTAAATTTAAAGTATGTAATCACTATATAGAAAAAAGGTGTTCAATGATAAATTAATTTTCCGTCTATTTCGTAATTGCCTACTTGAGAGAGAAGAGGCAAAATGTTTTTCGTATAAACCTCTTTTAAATGTAAATTATTGATATAAGTAAAAGTAAAGCAAATTAACAGCACATGTTTAAAAAACACTAGTAAATCATTATAAGTTTATTTAACAGACTTAATTTTATTTAAAAGATAAAAATTCAACTAATTTCTTCATGTATTTTAGAAAACTTAAAAATTTCTCGACACAAGTTCAATAGAGTTTGGAATACTATATAACCAAACTTTATATACTTCAACTTCACCTAGCTTAACTTCAGAATTTTATGTTTGTACTCAGAAAAGTTAACAGCGTAAGCACCAAGAGGTATATCAAATACCAATATTGTTTCAAAGCATTTTTATTTTCAATTTAGTTAAACACATTTTTTCTTTCTCAACTCTTAGTCATTATGAAATGATTTAACCTTTATTTCAATAAACACGCACCCCTTTATCTTCCTATAAAACAAGGTATGAAATTTTATTTTTAATGCGAAGAACTGGACTATACTACTACATCATAAACCGGTCGATCAAGTGATAATAAATCTTTAAAAAGAAAAATTATATGACATCATTTCTATGAAAAAAACACAATAAATGGCAAGAAAATGGCTAACAACATAATAATAGATATTGAATGCTGACATAAATGTACGGGCGATGTCTCACACCCCCTCTTAAAAAGTCCACCCCCCATTAGAACACGATACACGATGCCATCCTCCTATAATGAGTAACTCGAGTAATCGCTCGTCCAAACCATTATCTTAAAAAATATATATCAATATAACTACCTCGTATAAAACTAGACATCCTAATAGTGAGAATTTGATCCTTCATTAGAAAAAGGGTAAAATGCAGTCAAATTTGCGCTCCCCCTCCCCTTATATCAGTCTGTACCCCCTGCAACTATCTCGGTTTTCCCCTCTTATCACCGTATTATTACACTCTGTAATTTATTACTCACGGGAAACAATAAAATGCTCTTACGAGAGACTTGGAGGTCATATCACAGTATTGCATAAATCACAAGCCCTTATAATTGGCCATAAATTACCAAATCGGCCCGGAAAAAGAAATTAATAACAACAACAAAGATGAAAAGAGGAATAATGTAATAATAATAATAAAAGTGAAAAATCCTCGTCATCTTGACTAATTAAACTATAAATTTCCCCCCGAATATTATGCTGGGAATTGAGACCGGGGGGAGGAAAAAAAAATTCCCGCTTTCGTTAAGTCAAGGAGGCATAACAAATGTAGCGTTGATTTTTAATTTTATTTGTTTTTAATATTAAGCTGCTTGAGGATGTTTCTCCTGGACAATTAGCTGCACAACGAAATGCTGCTGTGATTTATCCCGTTTTTTTCTCTCTCCCTCTTTTCTCAACGATAGGGATAGCGTATTTTTTCCAGTGTTCATATTAAGGAATTTGTGGCTGCTCTGGGATTGTTAGTTTAAATTAATTGCGATAAGCAATTACCAATTTATGTTTGCATAGCAGGGAATGCAAGAAAAGGAGAACGGGTTATTAGATTTTTGAGATTATTCGTTCCGGATTTTTATTGTTGGTACTTTGGCATCTGATTAAAAACTCGTTCGAAACTGGAATCAAAGCAGGAGAAAGTATATGATGCTATTTTTTTTCGAATTCCAGAGTCGCATGATTAGAATTTTATTTTAAAGTTCTTGATGAAATAAAGAAGATCCAAAGTATTTCAAGAATGACAGAGAAACGAATATGTATAATTACAGGGTAAAATAGCTTAACATGAAAACTTCTTTTTCCCTCATATTATCAAGAAGATATTTAGAAATTTAGAAACTTATAATACCAAAATGAACGTAAATAATTTGTTGATATTTAAATATACACATGTAAATGATCGACTTTTTTTTTTTTTTTAAGAAATATTTATCAGTATATTAACTAAGCATTTAGAGGCAAACTACGAAATTTACTTAAAAACCAGTGGCTAGTAATAGTAATTTAAATAATAAATCACATTTTTAAACTAGCGGTTATTTCCTACCCACTATTTAAAGCTAAAATTTCTAATGGTACATATATATTTTGTGTGCTTGTACTTTTCTTATAATAATGCCAATATAAAATTATAGAATAATTATAGATATTAAAAATTACAAATAAATAAAAAAGTAATAAAACCAGAAAAATACTAACTCACATGGGAAAAACAAATTACTAAATAATAATAATAATTTACGATCAGAAAATTTATTTTCGAGGAACATTACCATAAGATATTTAAATCAGGGTTCGTTATTTTTTTGATTTTTTTAAAAAAATCAAAAAAATCAGATTTTTTTTATTTAAATCAGATTTTTTTTATTTAAATCGGATTTTTTTTTTTAAGTCTACAAATTTATAGTTACTCATTACTTTATACCTGTAAAAGTAATCTATATCTTAAACAATGTCTAAAAACATAATTTAAGTAAATTTCATGCCAGAAGCTATGCTTTTTATGAGCATATATGCATCAGTTTTAACTTTTAACACTGACGGATAATGGAATTTATCATTTAAGACCACAAGAATTATAGTGTACTCAAATCAAAATACAAAATAACAAGCAAATTTAACGTGAACTTGTAACTTCTCTTTTAGTTTTGAAAACAGAATGTATATGAAAAACAACTGTCATGTTATATGAGCATTTACTTTTACTCTAAATGCATATTATTATAAGTTCTCTATTTTATATATAGATATAGATTTTTCAGCTCATCATTTTGTAAAATCATATGATCACTTTATTACTCAAAGATGAAACTTCTCATTTTAACTAAATACCTTTTATTTGAAATTTAAAAATACAAATGAAGCAGACAATTTCCATATTTAAAAATAAACATCTCTGAGTGTTAGGGAAGAATAAAACATCTCTTTGACCATTCTGATTCTGGATAACATACTGTATTATTAATTTAATGGATCTACTATAAACCAAGTTAATTATGGCATGAAAGTTAACACTATCTAAAAAAATTTTGAAATATGCATAATCCCAATAATGCACGTAAATAATCAAAAGAAAATAACTAAAGCTTAAGCATAGGTCGATCCAGGTTTTATTTTTGAGGCAAATTTTAGTGAAAAATAGAAATATTTTTGAGAAAAGCTATTATCATATAAAAGTTCTCATTATAGAAATCACTCAATTTTATGATTAACATAAAAACTCATAATAAAATATGATAATAAATCATTAAATAGTAATTTTATAAAAACTAATAGTAAGAAACATTTTTATGGACACAATATATATATATAAATGCTGAATGGCATTAAAAAATTAATAAATGAATTAAAGTGAAAACTTCCATGCTTTATATGTTATCATAATAGTTGAATTAATTATGTTTTGTTGTTAAAATGTTTAAAAGGAAAGACAAGTTCATAGAGTTTTCATGATAATATATGGTCTTAGTGTAAAATCCTATACTGAATTAGTACGTTTTTTAGTTATATTAATATATAAAAATTGCTTTCAAGTTCTTTAATTCATTTCTGAAGCATAAAAAGTAATTGTGTAAGATTTAAAGTAATTGGTTCATATGTGCCAACACACACACACGTACAGATACCTATATATATAGTTTTGCTAATTGAAGGTTGTAAATGCAACATATTTTGTATTTGAAACTCATTCTAGCAAGATTAAAAAAATTTAGATCATAAAAAGTTTTGAAAAATGATTCAATTTTAATAAATAACTTTTTTAAAAAATCAGTTGATTTAAATCAATGATTTTAATCAAACTGATTTAAATCAACGAACCCTGATTTAAATTGCTTAGTATTTTAAAGCAGAAAGTTGCAGTTCGCTATAAATATAGATAACATAAATTTTATTTTTAATATTTTAATTGTTTCTTATAAATCTAAAAAATAAATAAATAAAATAAAATGTTCTACTTTTAAAATTTAAATGGCTGAACTGCTTAATTTATCCTTTTTTAAAGCCCCCTCCCCCCCCTTGATTCAGAGACAATATTTTTTTATTTAAAATTAGACGTTTTTCAAAATTGAAATAGGAAAATCATTATAATTTTTAACATGAAATTATTTATTTTCAATAACAATTAATATTTTATTTAATAAAATTATATTAAACTTGGTTAGTAACAAATACTTAAATATTGAATGTAGTAAAATTATAATATATTTTTTGGATATTTTATTGTATATATGATCTATAAAATTTAAAGTGTTTCAAATATTTATATAGTAAAAAAATAATATTAACCCGTTAACGCCCGAATTAATTTTGCAAAATATTATTAGCTGATTATTTCACTTCTAAATTAATATAGACAACTAACAGTAAAATATATTAACTTAAACAATTCTTCCGATAGTTTTAAATTTAAAGCGTATCCTCATTTATTGACGTTTATTGTTCTAGAGAGAAAACTTCGAGATAGAAAAACTTTGAGACAACAGATTAATTCCTTATTATATATTGGCAAAGATCTCAAAAGTAAAGTATTATAGTATATATTATTATTCAACTTGATTTAAGTTAGTATACCTGCGCAAAAAGCAAATATTGTGCGACAAATAAAAATCATAAAATGACTATCCAAATTTATGATATAATAATTAATAGTATAATTATGGCACATATTAGCACAATTACGGCACATAAAACTTTCAGAGATCATTTAGAGTGACGCTACAAACTGTCACTAAAAAAGCAGAAATCATTCCAAGAAACCACAAAAAAATATACGTGCCATATTAGCTGTCCTCAAATGAGAACACATGGGCGCCAACGGGTTAAGCATTTAAATGCACTACATTTCACGCATTTTTACAGTTATACTTCGCAATTTTTCTGTAACCGTAGATCCGTGTGGTTCTAAAAGCTGTTCGCTTATCTCAAAATTTGATATTAATTATAATTTTCTTCTGGCATAATATGTAATTTTTTACAGTACAGTGTTAAATTTGCCAATATTATGAGAATTCTGTATAGTGAAGTTGCTTTGGACAAATGTCACAACTGCGCAAATTTTGTAAGCGTCGATTTGCTTAATGATATGAATAATAAATTGAATTTAAATAATAAACCCCAAAATAAACTAAATTGTCTAAATTAGACTATTTTGATTTTTACATTAACTTTCTGCACAATTTTTTTTTTTGAACAAGTGAAACATTATTTTAGTCATCCCTACCTTTTCTTAATAATTATATATTTACTTTTTTAAGTTTACAAAACTGAAAATACTTCCCCCCCCCAAAAAAAAAAAAAAAAAAAGAACTAGACCTTTTATAAAAAGATACCCTTCAATACATTTATATTATATATATATTTTTTTATATATTTTTTTTTTCTACTTCAATACTTTATAATACTGCGTATTATATTAACGTAATAGTTTTTTTTATGTAAGTCTCTTGTGACTTAAAAGAATTATTTTATTAAAAAACAAAAGTCGTATACGATTGAAAGGATGTTTTCAACTATCATAAATTGAAAATGCTGCAAGTGATTGAGTTTCTTCGTTAAATAAAAATTCATCACTTAAATTATAACTTTTTGAAAACTTAATTTTGCCTCAAAAAGAAACTCTTTCATTCATAAGATTCTCCTCTACATTTAATTTAATGTATTAATAAGCGTGCAAAGTTCTTTTAGTTTGCGTTAAATAATGAAATAAATGAAGAAAGCTCTTTGATTTAGAATAACATAAGTTTTATTAAATTAGAATAAATTTACAATTATTTTAATTTCGTTAAATCGGGAGAATAATTACACAATCATGATTAAATCTGTATTTTTTTCATTTTACGATAAAAGTTGTTTTTTCGCAAATTTTGTTCTTATTAATGAAGACGGCGGATACAGCTCATTTGCATTGTCTTTTGCTAATGTAAAATAATTTATTAATAAAGTTCGTGAAGAAATTAAAGCATGGCATTAATTTTTATTTTTATATTTTATTTTTTGGAGGGGGGGGGGAATAAAGAAGAAAATACAACTTTTTATTATGAATAAACCTTTTTTTAATTAAAACTTTCAGCAATCAAGAATGATAATTTTTTTTTTTTTTTTTTTATCAAAGAAAATCAACATTTGCAATAATAGTACCCCTAATATGTAGTTACAACAAAATAAATGTCGTGACCAAATTGAAAGTTATTTAGAAAAAAAAAAAAAAAAAAAAGATTGATTTAAATTATCAGATATTGAATTAGTCACTTAGATTAATTTTTTATCTTATTATTCTCCTTTATTCTTTTTTTTTTTTTTTGAGTAAAATTATCTACACAAATCCTAATTAAAAGTATTATAAGGATAATTTTATGGGGGGGAAAGGGGGGTAGGGGTGAAAGTTGAAACTCCTCATCACATTTAGGGAAAATACTAATAAATTAGAAGTTACGTCTATTATTTAACCTTTTAACATTCATTTGGTTTTGTACTGAAACCAAACATTTAATATTCTTTTTGTGTAAAAAGTTTTTAATACATATATTTTTTTCTTGTTTTAATGGATATTTTAAAAAAATATTTTTTTTCTGTTAGTTAGATGGCAGCACTACTTCGAAATTTAACAAATATTTCAGAGGAAGCCAAATGCACGTTGCTGCTTTGATGTTGTGCTCGGACATACTATTATTTTGATCTGAAACAATTATTGCGAGTTTTGCAGTTTATAATGTTTAACTTGCACGCAAATCTACTCAGTTATTAATTTTTATTTTAGTTTAATCAGCTTAATATATAGATGTTTAATATTTAAAAAAGATTTTTTTTCTTTTCTTTTTAAATTTTTTTTACGATCAAATGTGTGTCTAATAGCGATTTTTGAAATTAGTTAAGTAATTTTCATAAGAATATAGGTAAGTGCACCAGTGATTGACATTTTTAGAGCAATATCTGATGCTTTTAATGTTCTAGTCATCAGAAAATATTTTTAGAAATCTTAAGTTAGTACATATGGTATGAAAGACATTCAGAACCACATTAAAATATATACATTTGATAATTATTATTATTTTTTTTTATGAATTTTTATTTGACACCCACTCAATATTCCAGTAATTGACACTGCCAGTCTCTCATTTTATCAGTAATTGGCCCCCTATGTTGCAGTGTTTGACACTGCTAGTTATTCATTTTACCAATTATTAGCACCCTGTGCTCCAGTGTTTGACATAAAATGTTAATATTCTTATATGTAAAATATATTATTTTTCTTATTTATTAATTATTTCAGGATAGATGTCAATTACTGGAGCATGCCAATCAGTGAAACACCTACCCTATGTAGTGAACGATAAAGGGTTAAATAGTATGCACAAACTTTGTTTTGAGGTCCTTCTTATATTGAAATTTCTATCAACTTTAAAACTGTTAATATAGAATGACTTGAATTTATTTTATTTTTCTTCTTATTATTTCCCCCCCCCCCTTACATTCTCAAATAAATTTTCGTGTTTTTTCCAGATCATTTCCTTAATTTTGACATGGGGCTTTTTATGTCGAAATTTCTCGATTAAAATTTCTTAGGTTTCATTAAAATTTTAAGGGATTTAGCCAAAAGTTCTTAACATTTCCCTAGCTTTTCTAGAATTGCAAAATTCTCAGATTTTTTTCATCAGGTGACAATCCTTGCTTGCTATTACTATTCTGTAATAGTAATCATCCAATTTCCACAATTTTAATATGCACATAAAATTAAAGCACAAAATATTCATATTTTCGAATTGAAACTTAAAAAAAAAAAAAAAAAAAAAAAAAAAAAAAGTTACTGTATTGTTAAATTATACTTGCTTAATCGATAATTAAACAATAATAATTTCATATTTTTATAGTAGGTAATATACTAAATTTTTTTTTCCCTTCAAGTACTTTGAATAAGAATTAAAAAAAAAAAAGGGGGGGGGTATAGGGCGAAATTTAATATTATACTCGATATAAGTATCAGATTTCAATTTTGAAGAAAATCTTTAAACACCTATTTTAATAAGAAAACTCCCACGTTGCACATCATCTTCGTCGTGTTTTAGTGATGACCAGATATCCTCAGGCTATCCTTGAAAGAAGATGTAACACTTAAGCTTAGAAAGAAACAAATTATTAAGCAATAGGTGATGTTCCAAATTGATTGGTGTCGGTTTTGTATTTCTACGATTATTCACAAATTTGAGGGGCTGTTTATTTTTACTTACATACATTTATATACTCCATTCATCCATATTATTTTAAAGGTTTCGTGAATCATATGTATAGAACCGCTCGCATGCATAATGTGCAAACAAAGCGATAGAAATGTAAAGTGAAGGAACTTTTATATTTCCATAACATTATTCAAATGTTTCAGCACTAGCAGAAAATTATGAAGGCATTAAAATTATTAATTTTCAAAAAATAATTTTATGATTTTTCTTCTTTATTTATATATATATTATTAAATTTGTTATTCGCTTGTTATTACAGTTACTTGTTTTCGATATTGGTAAAATTTTGGAATAGCTTTTTTTTTTTTTTTTTTTCTTTTAATTTTCTTCATTGATTGAGCGCAATTTTTTTCCTCTTCTTCTTCTCCTCATTTTAAATAGCACATCTATTACAAACATTCTAGATTTCTTCTTTTTCTATAATTTACTTATTTTATTAATGTTGTAGATAGTGGCAGGTTAAATAGACTAAATATAAACTGATTAAAATTATGTAAGACCATTTTTATTACTATTACTACTTATTTTTTAAATAGACTATATATCCAGGATCGCAAGTATATATAAAATTATTTTTTCAAAGCATAATTTTTTCCCTTTATCATAAAAAATGACAAAAATTACTCGGCTTTTCCAAATTTTTCTACAATTTTATTATTATTATTATTATTATTTTTTTTTTTAATGTAACTTTTTAGAAGTGTTATCAAATTTGAAAGTTACTATACATTTTATTTATTTAATTCATATAACTCAAGATCATTCCTTGCTACTGAAAATTTCTCACAATTCTTATTTTTACCCAACAAAAATAAAATTGTAAAAGCTTATTTTAAGGCAGATGAATTATACAGTTGAGCATAATTTAGCAGATTTTTCAAATGACTTAATCCCGATATGTTAATGAATTACCTATGAACCATAAAAACATTATGGTCTTCAACTTTATTTTTAACTTCAAGTAAATTAAGTTACTCATTAGGATCAGGTCACGCACTATCTACCATTTCCATGCAAAAATGATCTATTTCGAATAATAAATCCGGCTAGATGACAACGAGAAGGTGAAAACTTTATGAAACAGTGACAATAATAATGAATAAAAAGGGACTGAACTCCTAAGCAACTTTCTCGCCTCTTTCAAAAGATCTCTACTCTATTAATCAAGGATATACTGTCCTCACAAAAAATAAATGGAAAATTTACGTTTAAGATTCAATTATTAAAAGCGGATGAAGGCATCATGTGGACCGTATGGTTGGCTGATTCTGTGAGGAAAAATAATTCGGGAGAAAAAAAAAAGGAAATTAAAAATGAGTGAAATGGTCATGCGCTGCCGGAGACAATGTTATTGCTTATTCGGTATCAAAAAAAGGGAGCCGTGATTAAGTTCATTGTTCTTTTCAGTGGGAGCAATTCAAGTACCCCCTGTAGTGCAACATCAGGAAAAGCGATTTTAGCACGAGTAATAAATTTATACAGGTAAAAAACAAGGTTAAAATGTCAACAAAGCAGTAAATTAAGTATTAGGAATTGATTAGCTATATTTTCTCTAGGTAAAGCTAAAATTATCTCACAATAAGCAAGATGACAAAAAATTCTGTTAGCAGATAATTTATGTATATCGCACGTGCCAGCTATCATATTTAAATAATTATTAAAATAGTATGCTGTGGCCATCACGGAATTTTTTTTATGCATTTCCTTATATTATAAAAAGCCACGTTGTACAAATTATTTATTAAAATTATTATTTATTGATATATTATATCCATGGTGAATGCAAACGATTTACATCACAGAGATAGTCGAAAAAAAAAAAAAAAAGACAATTTTGTGCCCTACACATGACATAAAAAATACGTTATATATATATATATAAGCGAAAGTGGGGCACCTTGGGACATGGCCCACATTGGGACACCTTCAATTTCAGTTTTGTTTTTTATAAATAGAAATTAGTTTTCTTAGGACATCATAGTGGACAGTACAATATACTGTTCAGTGTAATATGGATTTTTTTCTCATTAGCTGATAATCCAATTTTCTTTGTTTTTTGTTTTGAAATATTTAAAGTTACATTAATGAGTGATTCCATAAACAAATTTATTATGCAAAAAATAAAATAAATTTGAGCATGTGAACATTAAAATATGGACTTCATAATAATTGGGAAATCCTCTCAACCTGCTCCACCACTATGCAATGTAAAGAAAGTAATATCTGCATGTATACCATATCTATTTATTGATACTTTAAAATGTGCTAAAGTTGGGAAAATGGTTATTGAAAATTACTTTTTCTTTGGAAATTAGCCGAGAGCAATTTTCGATTGTAAAATACAATTTTTATTAACGTTACATATTAGTATACTATACATTGTCATTTATTATGCAATGAGTCTATAAATAAAGATTTATTAATCAGTTAGACTTAGTAATTTTTATGCATTGAAGTTTTATTGTCATGTCCCAACCTGCTCCACTGGGAATTTTTTACTGAAATTTGATGGATTTACTGCACTGGAATAATTTTAATTGAAACAGGAATGTGTCGATTTTATGTCAAACTGAGTTTGGTGAAAATTGAATAAAAAATAAATTTTCTAAAAATGATTATCTAAAAGTGTCTCAAGGTGAGTTCCCTTCCCCTATATATATATCAATATATTAATAGAAAAAGTCTATTACAACATTGCTTTAAAGTAACTGAGAGGTTCTTTTGAAAATTACTCATATTGAAAATTTACATCTTCAGGTGTGCTTCTACATTACAATTTTTTTTTTTTTTTTTCGAAGTTGACTTTTGCTATTAAAAACAATTTCTTTTTGATTTCATAATAATGCAATAAAACTAATTCTTATTGTGCGTATTTACAAGAAATTTTGTCCTATACTGCCATATAAAAATTTCAAGAAAAAATAAAATAAAAAAATAAATAATAATAATAAATAAAACAGATAAAAATAAATAAATGTCAACGTTACCTGATGGACAATTTTCAACAAAATTGATAGCCACTAATTTATGTCAAGGTGTAACTACTATAAATTTAAATTAAATTCTGTGCATTAGTTCTAGAACTACAGTTGCTAAAAAATTTTTGTCACACACGCATACAGACATTTTCTAAAAATAATCAAATCGTTCCCGTACTACTTAAAACGTGTAAATCCATTGAAAACTGGAGGTCGAAATTTTTTTACGAATCCAATACTTTTTTCTATTCTCTATTGAATATAGAAGATAAAAAAGTAAAAATATTTAATGATATAATGAATAAATATTCTTTGATAAATCCACTAAACAGATTATGTAGAGCAAATGACAAGTTCCTAAAAACACAGCAGTTAAAAATAATAAATTTAAACTTAAATTTATTATATCTGAATATTTTTTTTCAAATAATATGTGTATGTATGTATGTATTTTTTTTTTTTTTTTTTTTTCCGTATAAACCTAAAGTACTTACTGCAGAGTGAATGAGTGAGAAGAGAAAAGGAGATTCACATACAGTGTATCAACTTTGAGTTAATGGAACTTTTTTTGTCGACAACTTTTACGCTTGAAGTAATCTATGTCTTACAAACATGATATTTAGCAGTGACGATTAATGTAACTGTGATTAAAAAAAAAAAAAAAAAAAAACTTGTTGAAACTATTTCACACAAAAAGTTTCTTCGATCATAATTTTAAACTATTTCCATTGCAAATAGAATTTATTTTCAGACATACTTTATTTTCTTAAATTTATTTTACGAAAGTAATCGGGTAGTTTTTGGAAAGCTCATTAGGAATATTTCACCCCCCCCCCCCTTCTGTTGTTTTAAATAGTAGTGTCCGAAGAAACACTTATTATTTTGTATATTTTACGCCGCTTAGTTCTGAATTCTGAATTACACCACACACTTTGTAACTAAAAAATAATAAAAATGCTTAACATATTACTATTATTTTAATCGAGACAAGACAAGACAAGAAAAAAAAAAAGTTTACACACACAGATCAAGATATTTGTTAACTGAAATAAATATATTCATATAAAATAGTACTTCCAACTCATCAACTCATTCACTCACTGACTCATCAACGCACAGCAAAATCTACTGGAGCCACTGACTCGAAAGTAGGTCAGATTATAGAACATATAGTGTAAGTACTCCCTAACAAGCGATTTTGCGAAATTCGCCCCCCAAGGGGGCAGTAGGGCGCAAAATGTGATTTCACAAAAACCTCCATATCTCAAAGAAAAAAAACAGATATCCGTAAAATTTTTCCTTTAAAATATAGCTAACACAAATATCTAAAATCCAATTTCTAGAATTTAAGAAATTCGGTCCCCAAGGGAGGAAAGGGGGCAAAGCGTGATTTCACATGTGCAAAACGTGGTTACACATACTCCTATATATCTCAAATAAAAAAACGGATATACGTGAAACTTTTGCTCTAATATATAGCTAATACAAATACTTAAAAACCAATTTCTGGAATTTTAGAAATTCAGCTCCCAAGAGGGGGAAGAGGGGGCAAAACGTGATTTGAAATAATCCTTTATATCGCAAACAGAAAAAAAGATATATGTGAGATTTTTGTTCTAAAATATATATCTAACAAATACATAAAAACTAATTTCTTTAATTTTAGAAATTCATCCCAGGTGGGGCGGAAAAGGGGCTATGGGAAAAAAAAAAAAAAAAAAAAAAAAAACTGTAAATTGGTACAGATAGATTTTACAGGCCTGCAAGTCGAATGAGGATATTTTCTAAGGTGTAAAGTTATTAGGAGGGTCAGAAATGGGGAGGTGGCGAAGGGGCAAGAAAATAAAAAGAGAGTTAGACCGTTCAAAATTGGTACATAGAGGTTTTTGATACTTACAAATCGATTGTGGCTATTTTCGAATTTGTAAAGTTATTAGGAGCGGTGGGAGGGGTGGGGGTGGAGGGGCAAAAAATAAAATAGAGTTAGGTCGCTCAAAATTGATACATGGAGGTTTTTGATACCTACAAATCGAATGCGAATATTTTGGAATTTGTAAAATTATTAGGATAGACGGGAAAGGGGGGGGGGGGAGGGGCAAAAATATATAAATAAGAATTAGAGCGCTGAAAATTAGTGTTGTTAGGTTTTGAGACCGGATTTATTGCGGATATTTCCGAAAGTACAGAATTATTTCGAGGAGCAGGAAGGGGGACGGGCGCAGAGGTAAAAAGAAAGAAATTCAGATAGAATGTTAGAAATTAGTATTATTAGGTTTAAAAGACCGAGAGAACGATTGCGAGTATTTTTAAAGTCTAAAATAATTTGGAGGGGCGGGAACGGCAGGTGAAGGACTATGCGCGTCGTGCGCGCCTGTATACGCTGCCGCAGGAAGTGGGGGCCCGGACCGATTATTCCACCGATTTGAGAATTTTTTTTTTTTTTTCTAATTTTATATTTATGTTTTTCTCTTACGATAACACAGTCATTCATTAAGATTGTCGAACATAAATGCGCACGCGCAGCGCACAGTGGCCTGCGCTGCCGAAGGCAGTGGGGACCATGTGTGACATTTTTTCCAATCAGAATTTTTTTTCTCTCTTTTTTTTCACATGATAAAAATTAATGCAATTTTGAGAATTCATTAACTATAGTGATTCATTTGAAAATAGTGACCAGCGAAGCGGGCGTAGCTTCCTAGTAAATAAATAAAATTAAAAGTAATAATAATAATGAACAAATGCTAGTCTCAAAAATCAAGCACACACACATATGCTTTTTTATTATGCTATTTATTCAAAACTCTTTAGTACCATGATTTATTTACACTTAAGTCATGAACAGTTGTTTAAACACGTCATTAAAAAAGAAAAATTAAAGAAAATAATTTAATTTGGATTATCATATTTAGAGACATTTTCATTATCAACACTTAAAAAATAAAAAACGGATCAGATATACAAATTTACACCTAAGAACCTTTAAAAATTTGCTAAGAGCTTAAAAATAACCGATGTTCAACAGTTACAAATGAACATGTTTTGTATCCAAAGTATGTTTTCTAGTCACGAGAGAAAGTGATTAATCATCAAATATGTTTTCACACTTCAATCGATTGAAATGTACATTTTTCCTCGTAAATTTTGTCTTTCTCTTTTCTGTGATAATAGTTTCGTAAATAAGTGGATGGATAACAGACAGAAATATTTAAATTATTTCCAATGAACATCTAAGCAAATATTATATGCATAATCAAGGGGAAAAAAAAAAAAAAAAAAAAAAACCAATAATAATAACCATTTTTTTTTTTTTTTTTTTTTTTTTAACTTTCTATAATTTTTCTTTTTTTTATCTTCATAGAAATATACAATTTCTATTCAAATTAGTAAAAGATTTAACCTGTTTAAAATAAAGGCAAATGAAGAATTTTTCTCTTAATTTTTTAATTGCAATGTTAAAGACAATAGTTAAACGTTTCACCAAAGCGTTCTGGTGCTACGTTTTGTCATTTCAGTAGTTCTTTTTACTAAAATAGCACCATTAAAACGGTGAAACATTGCATCAAAATATTGGTTACAGCTAACTGGAACAATTTTTCAGGTGAAATGTAGGATTTCATTTTTAAAAACCTTGTTAAAAAGAAACTTTTAACGTATCCGTTTTGCAATGAAGTCATATGATGGACGAAGTAAATTCACTGCCACTTTAGCATCATTATGCCAATATGTAAGGTAGTTGCATAATAATCACGATTTGATTTGTCACAAAAATGACGTCAATATCGACAGATCGTGCTTTTAAGGAATTCAGCTGGAGTGACCAGTGATCTGAATAAAAACGACAAATTAATTTGTTGACATCAAAATGAAATTACTTAATGTTATACTGGATAGCCATCCCCCCCCTTTTTTTTCAGTACACTTATGATTTTAAACTCTCGCATGAGCACACTTCATCTAACACATCGTCAACGTGAGTGCTTCGGAGTACCTGCATTTGGTTGCAACCAATGCTTACCTCCAACGAAAAATGAGAAAAACATAAAAATAATTTCCATAAATCTAACACATCATGAGTGACTGCGCTATGATTTTTACCAAGTCTGTTTTTGAATGAACTTAGACAAGCTTAATAATAAGTGACTTTGTATTTGCAGTTAAGTTTCAATAAGCGTGTATTCTACTCATAAAAGCATCATGGATTAGAGACACGATATGCATTTGGACAAGATAACTTCTCACTCAAGGCATAATCACACTTCTCTCGTGTATTATTATTATTATTATTTTTTTTTAATGTTGCATTGCGAAATTTCCATCAATGTTCATTATCAAACTATATAACCAAATTACCACCCCGAAAACAACATTTATGTCGTGCAGTAAACGGATGTGATTGCACGACAGGAAATGACGTCAAATTATGACGTCTTTGACGCAGGCATTATCATGCATGCAAAAGCCTCTGCATCTATGGCTCGGACTATTTTTTTATTGCAACAAGTTGAGACATCAAGAAGTTCCGACTCATTTTAATAGCGCAATAAAACTTTACTTTTGAGGGTTTTATTGTGTCCCATGCATGTTCGATTTCTACGGATTTACTTTTATTAGGCTTTATTTTCTTCATCCTTGCCAAGCGACTTTGGAAGAGGAAGTAAGGAACAACAAAACGGGAGAACTTCGTGGCGTGACAAAAATAAGAATTATTGAAATCAACTCTAATTCCAATTTTATGCTGTTATTACTATGGTAATAACCCAAACAAGAAATTATTCAAGCATATGCTAAAATTTAAAAATGGGAAATAAAGAGAAGATTCATTGTTTCAAAGTTTCTTTATCACTTTCACTATCACTGAAATGTAATCTTATGTAACCTTTAAAAAAAAAAAAAAAGATTCCAGTGCATTACACAAACATATGAAATTAGTTATTGTAAAAATGGAACTTTAATTTTAATAGAATAAAAGTAACCATTTATTTCAAAATATCAAAAGCAGAATTTTAATTTCCGAAGTTATTTCTGTTGATTTGAAATTAAAAAGTTGCTTAACACTTAAATGAAAAAAAAAAAAAAAAAAAAAGCCTGAGTTGATGTTTACTACAGAACTTGTGTACCCTCCCCCAAGGGGCAAAAATGACCCAGAATTATTTTAAAGAAAATCTGTTAATAATTAAATATTAATATTCACTAACAATTTATATTAATTACAAAAAATCACTAATGATGAACATTTATGACTTAAATTTTGGTTTTAAAATGGCGATTATTTTATTTGGCATTAATAGGAAAGTTTACGATATCCAATTAGGGGGAGGGCCTCCCCTTCCGACGCCTTTGTTCCCCCTGTATCACCTAGGAAACAAGAGTAATTAAAATTAACTAAAAGGCATAGCTGTATGAGTTCCCAAAAGGATCGAAAGTAGCCATGCTAAAGATAGCATTAGATGCTCTTCTAAAACTAAAATAAGGTTTCTAAAAACTAAAATTATAACCATTTCTTAAGGGAACAGGTCTTCTTGTGAATGGTGGGAGAAAAAGAGCATAAGATGAAATTATTTCTTTTAATCTCTTTCACGGATATTGTTCGATTTATTATTAATTTATTTTTATAAATGTGTTCAGCGATTTCGAGTAAAATATTGCTTACCTGCATTTATATTAGAATATAAATAATAATAATTATATAGTGTAGATTTAGATAAGATATTTAGTCATTCCTTAATCAAACAGGTGCGTGACATATACAATCAGATATGGCTAATGTATAGTTTAAAATTATCGAATGAGATAAACAAATATTGATAACAGGTACACACACACACATATATATATATAGAGAGAGAGAGGGGGGGAGAATAATGAAGATTGAAAAGAATCATTCAATCATTCTACAAAAACACGGGAAGTAATAGTTATATGTATACGTATGTAACTGAATAAGGTGTCCAATCAGAATTTTTTTTTTTTTTTTTTTTTTTTTTAATAAGGTAGCCATATTATATGATTGATGAAAATAACTCATTGTGTATTCGGTGCGTTTTTTTTTTTTTTAAATGGGAGAGAGAAATCGATTGACCTAATTAAACTAAAGCAACTTACATGGCATTGGATACGGTTGATAGATTCCTAATAATTAAACGAGATAAATACCAATGTGTTATTCTTCACCAAGCAGTCATGATTGAAAATCGTTATCTCATTAATCCATACACCAAGGTAATATGAAGAATAAAAAATTATTATTTTTATATAAAGCCCTAATAACATACGTAAGAGCCGAACCCTTTTCATCAAGTGCTGCATCAATGATCCATACATGTTCGAAAGAGAGAAGGGGGGGAGACAAGTTTCAGTCATAACGGCACAATGAAAGGTTTCAGAAAAACCCTATTGTACCTTGCCATTATACTCGAAAGCAGGTGTTAGGGCAGGTAAAAAGCCGTTTGAAGGAGAAATCAGGCATTTCTCTTTATCTGAAAAGCCACTTTTTACACGCTTCCTCCGGTAGTTCACTTGTTGGGTTTGTTACAATTGGGATACAGAAGATTTGTGGATTAAAAGCTAGAGGATAGTGCGGTTAAAAAAAATTTACAGTGAAAAAAACGGTAAGGGGGAATTTGCGATCAATGACATTTAAGTGAAAGTGAGCATTTTTTAATCTCTTTGTACCGGGCATAGTAGAAAGTTTGGGAATTTGAATATAAATATTTGTCTCGGTTCAGAGTCCTTACTCTCGGGATAACGAATTGTAAAAAAAGAAAATATATATATATATATAAATATTATGTAAACTTATTTGAATTTGAATCTCCTTGAATGAATATTTTTCTTTTCTCAACAGAATAAAATCGATATATAAAAAAAAAATAATATAAATAAATGAAACGTTTACTCATATAAGAGAATGCAAAATTGGTTGAACTGAAAATAATGATGCTACATGAATTTACTTAATTTTGAATCTTCGTGTATTAACAAAATGCGCTTTTTTTTTTTTTTTTTTTTTTTAAATCTATAATGGAATAAAGTATATATACATATAACTATTAAATATTAAATGATTTTTCTTAATAGTTATTCATGTAAAAGGAAGTATAAATGGCTAATTTAAAAATGATGGTGATACGCAAAAATGTTTAAATCTGAATCTTCTGGAAATAATAAGATGTACCCTTAAAAAAAAAAAAAAAAAAAGTAGTAATAATTGAATAATTTTGATAGTATAAGCAAATGATAAATGCGATCCAAATATTTTTCTTTTGAAGTTTACTCATCATATTGCAAAAAATATAATTGGCCTACTGAAAAATAATGAATATGCATAAATATATTTAATTTTGAATAATCTTGGTTTAATAATGCTTTCTTTGAAAATAAATATATAAATAAAATAAAATGGATATCAGAACATGTTATTTGCCAACGATAAATGATCGCAATTTTTTTCCTTTTCGATTTAAATGTTTAATTCTAATATTAATCCTTATTAGAGAAGATGAAATTGGCTGAGTTAAAATATAAATTTTATCTTGTTAAATTTTCTTACAACCAGTAGCTTTAAGCGAAAATATGAAAAGATACGAGATTAAAAATATTATGGATAGTTCAAAATATTTTGACTTATACATGATTTTTTTTTTCGAATACTTAGGTATTCATTATATAATAATAATAACTTTATAAATATGTATATATTATTAATTATTCTACGTATTATATAATGGGAATTTAAAGACAATAAATGAAAACCTCTTTGAAGTACTATCATTAATTAAGAAAAAATGACCAGAAGAATAATTCAGTATCATGATAAAACTTTCGAGTTCAAACGTAATTCCATAAGGCAAATCTAATAATAAAAAAAGCAGCACATTATTTTTAATTACTGGATTTCGTAGAAAAATCAGGAAAGCTTTGTGGAAGCACTGGGAGCAAGATATATTTGTACACCTCTCCCGGTACTCTTTCCCACATTTATCCGGTGTAAAATTACATAACACACAAAAAACTGTAAACTGCTATTCGGTTGGAGAAAAAATAATGAAAGGAGATTTATTAATGTTATATCATATGACGATTATAAAAAGCATTTATTTATGCCTAAAACAAATGATATTTAGAGAGTTCTTAAATATATTATAAAGGAAATTCAAAATAAGAATTTTCTATAAGAACAAAATAATTAGCATGAAACTCAAAGACAGCAAAAATATCAAAAACCTGAAATCGGGAGAAGCTACTGAAAAGTTTCATCCCTGATTTATGAAGTTCAGTAGCACGATCCATTTTGATGTAAAAGTAAATACTTCATAACTTAGAAATTTCCAACAACAATTTAATGTGAAAAATGATAAAAAATGAATAAAGCAACTTTAATAAATTCTAATATTAAAACACAACTTTCAAAAAGATATGATCATAAGAAATTATAAATTATTTACTTTGCCTGCTTTGAAACAAAGGCAGCAAAAGTAGCCGGTATAAATATGTACTAAATCATACAATAAGTTTGCTGTGTTACTTCACATGTATCTGAGAGGCTCTAAATTCAGAACCCCTTTGCCAGCGCCTCGTTTAGAGCCCTGCATCGGATCGGATAAACGCGCGACTTATCCGCGTTGCGGGTCAGATTTACCTTGATTTTTGACCAGCGGGTAAACCCACGGTTCTATCAGCAATTAAACGTCAAAGAATTTTTTACGCTTTTTTTTTTTTTTTAAATGAAGTTAACCTTTTGAATGCAGAGATAGGAATATCATTCTCTTCTTCCGTAACAATTTGAAGCAACTTGACTTATAACAAGAGTTTAATTACAATTTTGTAAATATTACTACCTAATGCTTAAAACTTCACATGCAAAAAATATTTGTCTTTCCATATAAATGTCCTTCCTCTTTATTTTATTTATCTTTTAGTGTTGTCAAAATATTAGGAACTGTGAATTTTTTAAAAGTGAGTTTTTATACATTTGAAATTTTGTCCTCTGGTGTTTTGTACATTAGACATATACATACTTATAATTTTTTGTGTAATATTCAATTTTCTGAAAGATTTGTTCAATAAATATAACTGTATTTTCTGCAGCAGAATTCCAATTCGTTGTCTTATATAAAATTATCATTATTTTATTGCCTGTTAAAGGTCGGGTTCCGGAGTCGAAAGTCATTTTGCTGGTCAAATTTACTCGACTCGCGCATGACTAACTTCGTGTTACAAAAAAAGCAAGCATCTCGTGTGCTTCTTTTCTGATTCTTAAAACAAAATACACAGAAATATTGGCATTGAATAAACTATGTGTATCATTACTGCTTTTAGGCTGCACCTGTACCTTTCCGTCTGATGAAGGAGCGTGGTTCGGCCTGAATTAAATTTTTGAATATTTACAGTTTATGGTGTTTATTTACAAAAAATTCGTTCATTGCCACATTTTATATTAATTTTTACTTTAAAATATATTTTAGCTACGAAGTCAAAAATTTACTAATGGAGTGATTCTCGTTCGCACATGCATTTTATCTCACAAAAATAAATTAACCATTATATTTATAATTGAGGCATTAGGAATCGCACGTTAATTTAAACGGATACACAATACCTAACTTTTGAGACACTAGGCAACTTAGATCGTCAAAATTCTTCCATCTAAGTGGAACTAAAACACATTTTAGATTGTATCAATGAATAAAGGTAAATCACTTAGACAAAAAACAAAAGTAAGGTGAAAAACTAACGGCAGAAAGATTAACGAAGAGCTACAAAAGAAAGATCATTTATAAAGAAGTTAAAAGAAGTACTGCTTTCTTCAGCGAATCCGGTGAAGCGTGCATGGCAATGGATAGGACCTATTGCAATTCATCAAAGAACCAATTACACGTTGTGGATAAATTGGCCTAGATGGTGGCAAGGAATTGTTTCTAGAGAAAGATCACTCTTAGTTAAAGTTCACAGACCGGAAATCTATTTATTGCAAAGCTAATGTTGTCTTCGGTGGTCTTTTTTTTCTTATTTATTTTATATTTGTAACGTAGCATTACGAGATTCGATGCTGCCTAAGTTTTGTTAGGAGAACTCTAAGGGGTCTATTGAAAGGCTGATCAACTTTTTGATTGACAAGATGAAGCCTGTGCATCTTTCAAAAGATTAGTTGTGAAATGATGACCAACTAAAATCTTAGTCTTTTCAGGTAATCGAGTTCGGAAACTTATAAAAGTTCCGGTACTGTAAGTCTTCTAGGAAATCATTAACAGACTATATCTGTTCATCTTGAAGTAACAATTATTTCTACCAGATGGATAACTCATCAAAAGAAAAGAATGGTGCATCGTATGATCGACATCTTCGAATTATGCTTTATATATCAGAAATAATTTTACTTATTTTTCTTCAACCAACAAACCAATTTAACTTTTTTGTGTTTAAATACATATATATTAACATTATTTACGAAACCGTCATTTGGTGAATTATAGAAAGGAATGGAAATTACACATACTGATTTTTTTTTTTTTTAATAAGTATCCACAAGTAATGAAGAGAAAGTAAAAGAAAAATTGCATCAGAAAGAAAAGTTTGCGATTATTAGTGCTAAGGTCAAAAAACGTTATGGATAGTCACATTTGATACCTTTAAATATATATTTCCACTTTTCTTTTTAATAATAAGTATTATTAGCCAAAATGAGTCATACAAATAACAAAAACATTTTTCTTTAAGAAATCATACACTGACTATTAACGTTAATTATAGAGATTTAAGAGATTTAAACTAAATAAACTTTCTTCAAGACCAATTTATCTCCGTACACGCAGCGATGTTATATCCAAGAAAAACACATTTTATTTATCCACTCTATTTTTAAATACAAAAATAACAAGTCTTTTAATCTCGTGTTGGAGGAGAAAAAAATATAAAATTCAGCTTTCAAACAATGAAAAAACAATTCACGGATCTATCTAGGAAAAAAGAAAATAATAATGAAAGGACCATCCACAGAGAAGGTGTCACCGCTATTTAAATGGCATGTTTACTTTTACAACCTTAGAAATCCTCTCTTTTATCTTTGTCTGATTCCCAGTGTTTCTATTTTTTAATCGTCAACCCACCTACCATAATCCGAACTTAATATTTTTTTTCACTGTACACTACAACATTTGTAGATTCGCGGAATCAATCCAAATATAGTTTGAGCAATTCGTAAAGTAACATCATAATAAAAAATTAAAAAAAAAAAAAACTTCAGATTCAAAAATACATTGTAATTGTATATCGTACAGGAACAAGGAAGAAAAAATAACCAGAATACGAGAAGAAAAAAAAAAGGAAGAAAGAAAGAAAAAAATGAGAGAGAGAGCGAGAGAAAAGCAGATCCCCGGAAGAGAATAGAAGAGTTTGGTAGAAAAGAAATGTGGAAATAAAAAATGTAGAGAGACAAAATAAAAATGCAAAAGTAAGAGGACTTGGAAAAGATTCAAAGGCAATGGGCGACATCAAAAATGCTGATGTTAACATCACTGTACACGCCATCAGTGCCCTATAATCTGTGACAGAATATCCTGTACCCGGACAGACAGTTCTCAAAATGATGGGTGTTCCAAAAAACAATAGGAGGTCAAATCGTTAAAAAAATAAAATGAAATTGGTCCTATCCAAGCTACAAACAATGAAAAATGTTCCCCTGCCAGTATTTAAAACTCAAACGCTGCCCATGATTTGTAAACATATGGTAGGTAGTATTGTTCGGTGTCAGCAAAGATTTTAGCAAGTGACTTGCTGTTTAAATGGTTGTTTAAGAATGATTTATTACGACATGGAGACTGAAATAGATTAACTGCAAAAAAGCATTCCATCTGGGGGCAAACAAATGCTTCACGTGCAATTTATTTTTGATAAAAGTAATGATTTAAAAGGCATTAATAAGAGAATTTTTTTTCTTGGTTCAAGAACAACATAACGCATTAACACTATTAAAATTTATGAAGTAATACGAATTACAAATTAGAGAAAATTAAACAAAGTTAGAATCTATTTCCGTGACTTTTGCAGACTAACCCAATAACTACAGTGACAAAGCATGAATATAAAAATATTTTATTTTGACGATGACAAGTGTAGTAAAAATGAAGTGGGTTTTATGGGAAAACTGACTCCTTCTATGCACTTTTCAGGGATGAGATTAGTAAAAAAAAACAAAAAAGCTAAAACTATACGCAAAGGCAAGACGTAGAAATGAAACACTAGAATTTTGATGACAAATTCTGTTATATTAAAGTAATAAATGTGTTTTTTATTTCAATTAAAAAAAAAAAAAGAAGAAGAAGAAGAAGAACAAATGATTATGCTTTAGTGTTCAATCAAGATTTGCTTGGTCAGTTGATGTAACAAATACACATCAGAAACACACGAAAAAAAAAAAAAAAAAAAAAAGCTGAAATCAGCTGTACAGCTGAAAAATCTCATCCCTGACTTTTAATAATGAAAAAGTTTTCTTAGCAATAAACATAAGTATATTCAAGGACTTAGTCATTTTAAACGATGGCATGCATTATTACTTTCAAAAACTTGACGAACGAAAGAACAATGCGCTGTCGCCGATCAATAAGTAATTGCAAAATGATCGTAAAATTTTCAGGTATATGATAAATTTTTGAGTTATGCGAGATAGACACACGCACACACACGCTTACATACAGACGTCGCGAAAATTCGTGTAAAGTCATTGATATCTCTGAAACGGGAGTTCGTATAAAAACCGAAGTTGCAGATGTACAACTAGACATCATGACAGTCACACACATAAATTTGCAACATTCTACGATCATTCGTTTTCGAGCTATGCGAAATACAAAATCCATTTCGCAAATGATTACTATACTTCCTTATACTTGTGTATAAAGAAGTAAAAAATACGCTCATATTAGAGGGGTTAAAAAAATATTTAAAAAAAAAAATAGAATTATAATACTGCAGAAATAATAAAAGCTAGGTAAAAGTAACTTAACTTTAAATAGCCAAAGTTTTAAATCATTTTAATTCAGAAACTTATGACAATTACTTATAAATACAGTGCATTAAGTTTTTTATTTATGCAACATTCTCTGAAAGCTATTTTCTCCTCTTTCGTCCTTTTTCGCAGAAAATGAGCTTAGAATTAAACCTTATATTTATTACAAGGATACAATATTTAATTCTATCAAAGTCTTTCAAATAAATTATTCCGAGATTCTAATCTCTTCCATTCGACATTTCAAATACAATCTGTTATTGAGGTTAATCATACATTTAAATTTTTGATAATAATCATTTACTTCTTATCAAATATTAATCTCAGATATGTATCGATTTAAAAATCAAGCGTAGCATATTATTGCCATTGAAGTGTAAAATATGTACAAATCTAGGGTTTGACATTCTGATAAAGTTCCTATTTTTAATTAGCCATTAATTCTGAAATAATAATAGACCGTTAACCTAGGAAAAATTTATGTTCAATATGATTAGAGTCATTTACTAAATAAAATTACAAGTGATAAACAGCGATTATAGAGAATTATAGATATTTATTGATCTTTTTATTAATTTCAAAAACAATGTTTTTAATATGTCGCAGTTCACTTAAGGATATTCTTAAAATGAGGATTGATTATTATTTATTTTCAAAACACCACTGGATATCCATTTTATATCAATAATTTAAAGTAATGAAAATTTTCTGTGTTATGTGTGACAAGAAACTCAACTAAAAAATATAATCTAATAAAAAATTTTAAACAAGTTAAATTTTTATTGAAATTTATTTTTAAATAAACTGGATGTTAGATATGTTTAAACTTACAAGAAAAATGACAAATAGAAATATGTGGTATATGTCTCCAGCAGTAATTTTAAAATCTAAAGTAGTAATCTAAAAGTAGTAATGATTATTAAAAAATATAAATAGACTACACAATTTAAATTAGCTATTCGCTGCTTTTTAATACAAGAAATTAAGTATGTCTACATGGAGGTCAACAAACGATAGAAGTTTTGAAATACAACCAGAACTAATAGGGCTTTGCCGAAGACAAATTTATTAATGCAGTATTCTAGCCTTTTAAGAAAATTTTCACAAATAATAAAATGTTTGTGCCAGTAGACAGATATAATGACTAAGAATTTTGGTCAAAATAAATATTTTGATAGAACATTTGATCCCCCAATTGAATTTGATCCCCCCAATTGAATTTGATAGAATAAAAGTTATAGAAAAAGAGCATTTCTAGCATTATCGCAGAAATTTTTTTGTGATTAATCTTTGTATGTAGGGGGGGGGGGGTGAAAAAGAAAAATATAAATGCTCGTGTAATTTAATATTAGAAATCTTCACGATTTTCATATTAACAGGGATGAGATTAGCAAAAATAGAAAAAAGCTGAAACTGTACGCAAAAGCAAGACATTGAAATGAAATACTAGAATTTCGATGACAAAATCTATTATATTAGAGCAATAAATAATTTTAATCTTCAACGTATATATATATATATATATATATATATATATATATATATAAAATAAATACACATCAGAAACATAAAAAAAAAAAAAAAAAAAAAAAAAGAGCTGAAAAACAAAACAAAAAGCTGAAAAGCTAAATATACAAAAAAGCTGTAATCAGCTGAAAAATCTCATTCCTGTATTAAATTACACGAACAAACAACACTTATATACAAACTTCCTCATCACTTTACATAGGTTTTATTAATTAAATCAGCATTAATTTTATACAAAATTTATATATTAATTAAACACTGAAAAATTTTCGCATCCCCTATTCATAAAAGAAAGTTATTTACTACTCCCACCAAATATTTAGACAATTTCAAAAAGATTTAAAAAAGAATAATTATAGACTCTTCAATCTTTCTCACCACTAGACCCTTCAATTATAATTTGAATTCAACCACAAGCAGCGACACGTGGAATCCAAAACAAACCAGAACTCATCTATTTAAAAAAAACTGTCACAGACGTTTAGCAGAAGAAAAGTTGCGAACGCGTAAGGAAGGGGGGAAACGTAGAGTCTAAGAAAGTAACCCCTATATCTGAATGAAGGAGTACAGGGATGACAGAGAGCGGGGAAAAATGTGGTAAAGGTGCCAGGAATCGCTTCCGAATTGAATAGCAGGCAGAGTTCTGGGGTTTGATATCAGAGCATAAGGAAGGTATTGTGCTTTTCAATTTCTAAAGAATAAACAGTCAGATAAGAATGAAAAACGATAGAAAAAACGCCTTTGATCTCAAATAAAAGCATATACTGTTTTAGTATGTCGTTATTCACCAGTTCCTGTACAAAAACAATAATAACCACGATTAGTTTGAAGTCAAGGGGCACTAATAATTCAAGAGCGTTGATGAACCAAATATGCTTATTGCTTTCTTACTCGTTAAGGTACATAAAGCGGTTTATCTGTGTCTGTATGCGAGTCTTATAAGTTGAACCCAAGAATAAATATCAATAAAAAGTCTAAACTCTGTATTTTAAATCTGTATCATATAAGTGCGCCAGTTGAAACATTTTACAAAATACGGACAAATGGCCCGATACACGGTCATATAGAAGCCTACAAATACATTACACGCTGAAGTCCTGCACGGGTCGAGTGAATTTGACCCGCACCCAACCTGCAGAAGACTTTCGATCCGCAACCCGACCCGAATATTCTGACCCGTAAAAAAGAATTATTCAATTTACATTATATAAGAAACTAAATTAAACTTCTATTTCAAGAAATACGATTATATTATTGAGCATATCTTTCAGAGAAATAATTATTACATAAATACCACAAGTATACAATTATATAAAAAATTTGTGTATAGTTAAAATTATATTAAAAATAACTAGTTCAATTACAAACAAAATTTCAGTGTATAATATAACAAAATTTCTTGAGTGTTACAATTATATTTAAAAAATTCAATATTTTAAATATTCACAGTATATAAAAAATAGCAAAACAAAGGAGCAAATATACGTTGGAAGGCAAAATTTTTTTTCATATAAACGTTTTAAACATCAAATATTAATATCTATGCCTTGCCCCTTTATGAATTAAATTTATGCCGTAAGGTTTCAAACTGAGGCTATAAAGGAAGAGAATGACATCCGATATCTGCGATCAAAAGATTATATTCATAAAAAAGCAACATAAAAAATTCTTCGAAGAAAAATATTTTGTCAAAAATTAATGCACCCGACCCACAAAGCGGGTAACCCGCGGGTACTCGACCCGATGCAGGACTCTATACACGCCTATAGGCGAAATTTATTATGGGTGCAATATAATTTAACATATTTAAATTGCTCAAAGAAAATTGCCATATATCTTTACATGCACAAAAGTGTCATGCACTTTTTTTCCACTTGCGCAGTGCATGCTTGTACGTATATAATTTGTAGATAACATAAAGGGCTACTTAAAATTAATAAGTTACAGAGAGCAATGTACGCGGCAAATTTCTGAATAATTTGAAATAAATTTTGAAAATTAACAACAGTCTTAAGTGTTTTATAAGTGCAAATATAATATCCAAATGGTGAAATGGACGATATCTCCCCCCCCCCCCCATTACGAACATAATTTCTTTTTATCAAATAAAACTGTTTTCAATCGTTGTTTAAAATACACTAGAAATGTTCAGATACAGTGCTTAATACGTTACACCTTAAATCGTAATCACATGTCTACAGTAATGGAGTAAATGAAAGTAGTGTGAGTACCAAGCCATATTACTATTATTATTTTTCATTTTTTGATTTGAAAAACAAGAAAAAAAAATAGGTACAATTTGGATATAGTAATTTAAACGTTTAAATCTGTCAATTCAACAGATAAAATAAATTGCATGATACAGCATATATAATATTCATAACTTGATTTTATTTATTTATTATTATTATCATTATTTATTTATTTCCTCTTATTTTTTTTATTTTTAAGAAAAATTATAAACTACTTGAAACTATCGGATTTTCTGTGTTATTCAATTTATTGTTTAATTGTCTGTAAACATGTCCACCCTTTTTGCTAACCACTTTAAAAATGCATTTAAAGTCTAATTACTACAAAGATAATCTAAACAAAATTATGAAATAATCAATTTAGAGGATCAAATCTTTGAACAATTGAAATTCCTAAACTTTTGATCATAATGACTTGAAATTAAATAAATAAGTATAAACCATAAATACAATAACGTTATTTTGTAAAACTTTGGGGTGTGCTATTCAAAACTCAAAATATAAGAATTTCATTAGAAGAAAAATATAGTTTGCCACTATAAAATAGTAAGATTTTTCTTGTTCATAATTAGGCTTATTGATCAGCACCGTTGCATTTTTTTTTTTTTTTTTTTTTTTTTTTTTTTTAATTATTATTACCATTTAATAATACATAAATCAGTTATAGAAAAATGCGTGGCAGTCAGAAACTGCTTACTTTAAAATTTAAAACTACTACAAAATAAATAAACGACATTGAAAATAAATAAAGGAAATGTGAACAGTAAATTATCCGTTATATACGACAATGATTACAATACGTTTTCTCCTTTGAATACTGCTAACTGCTAATTAGCCCGAAATTTCTCCTTTTTACAAAATCCTATCTCAGGTAAAATAAGCGTTCGTAAACTTTATAAATAATACTATAATACGGTTTAAAATGGCAGCTTTACTCTCAGAAAACTCAAAACCGTAAAGCAAAGAGATCTCAGGCGACACCAAATTTCGCCAGGATATAAAAGATGCGATGCGTAGGCTTCCATCACATCCCTGTCTGATATTCAGCAGCTCTTGCGGTTCTTCCAATAATAAAAATCCGTATCTAGGTTTGGAACAGCTGGAAAGAATCAAGCAGAGTCTACAAAAATAAGTGTGGGATTTAAGAAGGGGTGAATGGAAAGATAGCGTAAACAAAAATTTATCGCTACCCCATAACTTTAGTTGAAAGCAATGAAGATTTCCAAGACAGATGCATTAATAAAAGAACACGAGCTCAAAATTCACATTTATTAGCACAAACAGGATGTGACGAAGTTTTAAATAACTGCAAGCAACAGATAGACATGCTCGCGAATTGATCGTCAGATGCAATTACTACACACTTTTCACTCCGAATCAAACTATTATTAAAGTAACTGCCGTAAAGTTCTCTAATGCTAAACAAGTGTGTTTTAAATGCATTCAGTTAATTAACGGCTAGAAAGTTTATTTACTAAGTCCAGATTCCCCCCCCCCCGTTTGCGGTGGCAATATATCGCTCAAAGGCAAGAAAAGTGACGCAATTAAAAAAAATGGCAATTTTAAGTTTATATAAATGAAAATGTGTATGAAGTGCCTCTACGTACACAAAAAAATTCATATCTCTATCCCAAAAATTATCCACTGGAGAGGAAGTTGCGTTAGTTTTACGTCAATGCTTTATTATCTATCTTAAAATTGATTTTTCTCAATTACTGCTCTTTTTTTTTTTTTTTTTTTTTTTTTTTGGGGGGGGGGGGTTAAGTAACTTAACCAGTAACCGGAGTGTGATATTTTATGCACATACATTAAAAAACAGCTGGTACTTATACAGTTCTTTGAAGTATTGGCTGTATTCTGATACACACACACACACAAAAAAAAAAAAAAACTAAAATTGGCCAATAGACTTTCTAGCCACTACCCTTGACAAATATTTACACTTTAGTACACGTCCAACCCCCCCCCCCCCCTCCAATATTGTATTTCCTTTCTGTAATAAATCTGGAAAAATGTTTTTTAAAAAATTAAGTGATCTATTATTATTAATTGCAGCATTCCTACTAATTCATTATGCGTAGTTGAAAGAATGATTCAAGAAATAAAAGTAAATACTTTTCTTTTTTAAATGCTATCCTCATTCATTGAACAAATGCAAAACTACGTATTCTACATTACTTTTACGATTTTTTTCCCTTCTCTTCTTCATTAAAAAATTCTTTTATTTGAATTAAAATTGTAAATAGGCAAGCAATATTCTTGAAATAAAATATGTAAATAAATAATGATTTCAATAAATACAATTAGCAGTCATTGTTTTCTAAATATGTTGGGTTGTGGAAATTATGGCCGATTGACTGCACTAGGGTCCTAGGCCTGAGTGGAACTGCCCTCCGTGGGGTTTTTCTAAGGGGTCCTAGCCCATATTTATACAAGTTTCTGAGAAAACCGCGGAAAACTCCGAACGGCTAGGCCGACGAGTACGACCTAGGATCGAATCTGGCATCTGACGTCTACAAGCTTTGAGCCCAGAACCGCTCGGCCACTGGTGGGCCTGTTTTCTATTGTATTTTTTGAAAAATTCTAGACTTCTTTAATTTATCAAATAAATATTTTAATTTTCAAAATATATATATATATATATATATATATATATATATATATATAATATATTCATTTCTATCTCTTTCCTTTATCAATGTAACAAAATGTAAAAATTATACTAGGAATAAAAATTAACATTAGTTAGCACTTGCTATTGGATATATGAAAAGTTATATTAATATAATTACTTTTCAAACTTATTTTTCATTGTATGGGGAAAAAAAAAAAAAAAAAAAGACCACTTTATAACTTATTGATTCAGCAAACTGATAAATGATTTAAATTATAAATATCGTATTATTAACAATTTTGAAAATTATTTAAAATAGAAAGAAACAATGATATCATTAAAAGAAAAGGAGCAATTTTTTTTTTTTTTTTTTTTTTTTTTTTCTTTTTAAACAGACGAGTTTTGAAAAAAAAAAAAAAAAAAAAAAAAAAAATACCAGTAAAGTATTATTGCATAAGAGATCCAGAGCCACATCATAGTTAGCCAGAATAACATCCATGTGGGTGACAGCATAAAGAAAGATGTCTGAATCATTAACACTACATAATGCTAGCATTTCAAAGAAGGCAGCACACAATGATTAAAATAGCAAGTGTTAAAATAGAAAAGTAATTATAATTTCATTCGCATTAAATGTAACATCGCATCCAGGCTTCAACTCTTCCAACTGATAAGCGCAGAGGAACTTGTAGAATTAAAATTTTTTAAAAGCATAGAACAATAATGGCAATTAAAAAACCTCCCTGAGTACATCAGCCAAAAAGACAACACCACATAAAAAGCCTGTGGAACGTGTCTACAAAGTCTACACTTTTCGTCTCGGTTTTCAAGAACGAAGATATAAGATAAAGAGAAGGTGCGGAGGATACGGAAGAAATAAAAGACACCACTGGGACCGTCATTAATTTCTATGGTGATTTATGTGTTGGAGACATTTTCCGGAAATACCGACACTATTAAAACCTTGCCGACTTAACATCATCTGCCAAGAAACGTAAGAAGTTTTTTTTTTTTTTTTAAGTTGATATCATTTATACGCAAATGTTGAATAAAACGGATGTAATCGAATGCTCGCTGTCAAAATTTATGTACTCAGCTGATGACAGTTTAAAAATAAAATTGATAGAGTACATCAACTTTAATTCGTAAATGCATCGTCAACCGAATGCACAATTAACAAAATTTAGCTTTATGTCTAATTTAGTTTTAAATTTGGCTTAATGTCTGCGCGTAAACAATGTATTCCGACTCCAGTTAATTATGATATCAAGTGACGTAAATACATTATTTATGTTAATAAAGAAAATGTAAAGTAACTAAAAATAAAGATTTTATCATATAAAATGAGTCGTTTTCTTATTTTATTATGAAAGTTGGGATATTATTTTTTATAAAGAAGTAAAGATCGATTTCTTGCAATCGAATTTTAACTAACTTCCCTACTAGCTAGCTAGACATTTAAAACTTTTACAATAGCTCAGAACCCGATGACACCACAATACTTCGAAGTTCGAGTTTCGAATTTTTGATTAGTTTTCTTATAATAAATTAAAATATGAAAATAATAAAATCCTAATAGCGTTAAAATAGTCATTAAAATATTAGCTGTAATTTAATTGTTGGCAAAAAAAAAAAAAAAAAAAAAAAAAAAAATACGAGTTCATTTTCTTTTGACATAAAAATAAATACATTTAATTAAACGTGAACGTTAAAAAATTATAAAAAGTTAAATTATGCATCTCACAAAATGTGACGTCATTATCACTTTAGAAATTTTATGCACATTGATAGGAGCTCTATGATTCATCAGAAAATTTAAAACATGGTATGTAAAAGTTTTTTTTTATTATTTTTTATTATTATTATTTTTTTAATTATTTTCTAATGAAAATAAGAAATACTGAACACTATTTTAAACAGCAATATGTGTCACGATGAAATGGTACTCTACTGCACATCAGATAAACCAAATATCTTTGAGAATTTTCCACGCATTATTATTAGTTCGCCTGATAAATTACCTACCCCTCATTCATTTTCTTATTTAGGCATTAATAAAGGTTATGATAAAATCATTACAAAACCTTTTAATCATGTTTATACATATTACACACATTCGTTCAAATAATTTTAGAAATGCAGCAGTTAATAGCAGACTTTTATAACAACCACAAGTGCTCAAATCATTTATTAAACTTTCCATTTACATCAAATTTATCTAACGAACCATACTTTTACAAGAGTTTTCCCAACAAACTCAAAATACACCCCAAATATTGTTCTCCCCCCTCGCTCATTTCGTTGTCATCATATGGCCTTATTAATAATAATACCTCGACTAATACTTAATGGTGAGATTTGTATCAAAATTTGCTTATGAACCGATTTGTCTGCGTAATTATCACGCAGAGGTTAACGTGAAACAAAGACTCGTAATTAATCAGACCCCTTTATTCCCGCGCTATAATATTTAATGTTATAGGTGATTATCTCGTATTGCAAAGCGTAAATATCAATTAACTCTTAATTATGGCATTAATTAGTGTCCGAAATGCATCATCTGGGAATTCGTATGGGTAGGGTTCTGTAGTCATTGACCTCATAGCAATTCAGCAATGTGAAGTTCTTTTTCAGCTTTTGAGAAATATCTTAATTTGAAATTAATTAAGAGAAAAACCTAATTAATGCCAAATGCTTCACACATTAAGTCTAAATTTCATTTTCGACTTCAGATATTGTAAAAGTACATTTTTATTGAATTTATATTTTGATAAACTCTGAGATCTAACAGAAAATTAAAATTAACCCCTTAAGGTTACTTTATATAGTCTCACAATTCATTGCTTTTTTTCCCCTTTAACCTTTTTAATCTTTAAATAGGGATGTGGAGCCCACTAAACCCCAACATTTAAATAAGTATATTTTAATAAATTTTATTTTTACAAGGGCCTGTTACTCCCCCCCCCCCCGAAACCCGATGTTAAACCTAGTTATTAGTAAACAAAACATGGTTTATTTTATTTATTTATTTTATATATTTTTCTTTTTTTTTTTGAGGAGAGGGACCCCAGAGTCTAGTCGACCCCACATCACAAGATTGTGGAAATTTTTTCAGGTCCTCATTCGGAAAGTTAAGAATATAAGATTCTCTATATTATGATGATATAAACTATCTACTTTATTAATTAAAATACTTTTAGAAGATTTTTTTTTCCTTGTGTGTAAGTGTGACGCACCAAATCTACACTATAGAATTTCTGATTCAGATACATTAAAATTAAAAATGTTAGCCGATTCTGAGCTAATTTTCGAACCAAATTATCTATTTAATACATTGAGTATTACGCAAATTTATAAGGAAATTCCCATTTTAAACAAATTTTATGTAATTACATAAAACAAAGTAATGTTTTTAGTCATACTTTTTACACTGTCAGTGGCCGGTGACTGTCGCGGCATTTAACATGTTAACGAAGTTTTAAAATATATACGCCACTTCTTGTAAACCCACAAATATTAACTAAAATACTTTGAAAACTAAAAATGATCTCCTTTATTCAATAAAAGAAAAATATGCATTAGATGAAAATCGTATCAAACAGAGTATCAATTATTGAGCCAGTTTTCAAAGCATTTTTCGTCGAAGAAACACTTTCATCGCATTTTTCTTAAAAGTCCCATTCCTCCCTGAGCCATCCATTTACATGGCACTTCATTAAAATCGAGATTATTATTAGAAACAAGCTTAAAAAAAAAACTTATTTCATAAAAATTATATTTGATATCTAAAACATTAAAAGCAAAATACGTTATGAAGGAATGATATTGAGAACTTCACTTGAAAATAAAGTAATTTACTTACATTTGAAACCGTAAAATTGTTTTTTTTTTTTTTTGGTCATATAAACTCGCAGAACCCTGCAACTAAAATAATTTATGCAACAAGTTTGATACTGTAGTTATAAAACACGGGCGGAAGTGTCCACCATTAAAAAAAAAAAAAAAAAAAAAAAAACATAATCCCGGGTGTTTTATCCACACCTACTTCTATACATTTTACTTTTCAAATAGAAATATTCTCTTAAAAATTCACATAATTTAACGATATCGTATGCTCTATTCCTAAAAAAAAAAAAAAAAAAAAAAGAAGATTATTTACAGAAACCATTATTATTATTTAAATAAATTTTCTTTAAATCCGTTTGTCATCAAGCTTTATCGTACGATATCAAGAAAATATCTATCAATCAAAAAAGAACAATAGCTTTCCGGAAAAAAAAAAAAAAAATATCTAGCAAGAAAATACGTGTGTCTTGAACGCGATTGTTTAAGATAATCAGATCCCCCAACCGTTTTCGAGTTTTGCCGTCTTCTCCTATGATGATATAACAATCACAAGGCACTAGCTGATCCGAAAACATGTTCATAAACTAGTTTGGATAGGCAGCAGATAATTTCATTTAGAATTAAGATGAGATATCAGTATTTCTCGTTATTGTGAAATGGCTGATACTGCATTAAGAAATAGACATGATATTAAAAGAGATTGATGAACAAACTCGGCAAGATTTATGATATTAAACACAGCTGTTATCAGAGGGGAAAAGATTTCGAACCACTGGATAGATACATCTGTGACAAGTTTGTTAGACTTGATTAATTTCATAGATTTCTGTTCCGATTCCATAAACAATAGGAACAAATGATAAAAAAGGTTTAATTTTTTAATCAAAGTAATAGGTAATAAAATATGTATTTATCTTTCTTTCCATGTAACAGAGGGATATGTATTATATATCATTAGGAAGCAAAATTTTATTCGATATTACGAAAATAATAATAAATAACATGACAACAAAAGAAAGATTAAATAGAATATTACTAAAAAAGAATAATAAAGTTAAGAAATGGAAAATAAAAATTTCGACCCCCCCCCCCCAAAAAAAAAAAAAAAAAAAAGAGCTATACCTCTGTCAAATGCAGCCTATTACAATAGAAAAAAAAAATAATAGTAGTATAAACCGCAATAGATAACAAAAAAAAAAAAAAAAAAAAAAAAATCGCTGATAGTGCTCGAAAACTTACATAATAATCAACAAAGAATTTAAAAGAAGTGAAATAGTAAGCTTTATAAATTTGAGGAAAAAAATTGCATCATAAAAAAAAAAAAAAAAAAAAAAAAAAAAATGGGTGAATTACTGTTGCGCTGTTAATTTGAAGTATTTTCCCAGTTAATTTATGAATTTTTACATTTTTTCAAATTTTCTATTTCATAAGCAAACTTATTTTTAATATGTTGGTAAGATATGTCTCTTTTATATGAGTCATATCCCTAATATGTATATACACACACACACATACATAGGAGAGAGTAGGGAAGGATGGGACAGTTTTGACAAAAATATTTTTTACAAATTCACTTTTATTGGTACGACACTGTAAGTTTCAGAGAAACAAACTGAAACACTTTAAAAATTTTAAAAATATAAATTTGATGGTAATTATTAAAATATTAATTTTATACGCCAATTAATATAGGTATAAAAATGGACATGTGTATAAGGTTAAAATAAGTACATAATACACAGACATACTATGAAAAATGACAAAAACAGTGGGTCACTATGTATGTAACATTAGAATATGATGCACCACTTAAATAAAAGTTTTCAAATGTTCGATTAAATCTTTTTTTTTTTTTTTTTTTTTTTTTTTTTTTTTTTTTAACTTCTAGCAAAGGAAGTATTGTTTTTTTAGTTCAAATATTCAAAATTAAGTTCTTTTTACATTTACATGTTTTGTGGTTCCCTGAATATTAATAAGCAATTTCGTGGCTAGTCTGTGTGTGTTATCAGCATATTTCAAGAACAAATATTACCAAGAAATCCTAACTGTAATGGGTGAATGTGATTTCTTTTGTATATTTTACCATGTCCAGGAAAACTGTTCAGGAATGAAAATTAATTCCTCATACATGTATGGTAAATGAAGTATTTTTAAAAGTTAAAAGGGTAAACAAAACTCGTGTGAGTGCCACACTATTTATTTTCCATGATTTTGAATTTTTTTCGTGCATTTTCTCTTTAACCTATTCATTCATTTGCCTCTTGATATTCTCTGTTTAAGGAGTATCAGAATCTTCATTCTTCTTCCTTTTCTTACATGTCCCATCGCTCCCTCAACTGCTCTGTCCCATCCCTCCCTTTTCATTATTTTTCAAAAAAAAAAAAAATAATAATAATAACTTATTATTAGACACATGCTACTTTTAAGCTTAATTTAGCTACTAATTCATAAAAGTTATATCATTAGGTCTATAAAATACGAAAAGTAATTATGCTAACATCAGTGAGTGACGTTGAAAAGTTGCCTTGAAAATTAAGCAATTGTTTACTTTTCGTGTCATAAAATAGTTTTTTTTTTTTTTTTTGCTACATAAACTTACAGAATTCTCCAAATAAAATGAAACATAGCAATAAATATGGGGCTGTAGTTACTTCACCTGGTGGAAGTGTCAGAAACTGACTTGGAATTTTTGGAAAATATTCTACACATTAAACTACTATCACATTAAAAATATATCAATAATCTGATGTGTTACTCACACGACTTTCTCTTACACTGCATTTCAATACTATAAAGATAGTTTGCAGATAAAATCGTACGATGAATAAGGCAAAATAATGAAGCTCGATCTACTTTAAAATTAATCTAAAATAGGTTAAGGAACAGTTTTATTTGACGTCTACATTTATTTGGGGGGGGGGGGGGGGATCAAGGCTGTTATTTTCTTCAAACTTAACAATCTCGACCAAATTTAAGTGGCAACCTAATACGAACTTCAAAATATCAAATTTGAATTCCCTAAAGTTATTTGTTTTTAAATTAGGTGGTAACAGACATGCATACAGATTAACCGATAAAAATTCAACTTTCGATTCAGGACACCTCAAAACGTAATTATACAAAAAACCACAGTTGAAAATATAAAATCAAGAAATACTTTGATTACAGTATGGATATGAAAAATTTATTTTCCTTCCTGAGCGGTGTTCGTCGACATAGTAAAATGTGGCAAAGCACTTTCCTCAGTTATGTTCGATAGGAAAGAACGTTTAGCTTAATTTTGAGTAGCCCTGTATATTATCTATAAACTATATGCACATCACATTGCGCACTTCAATTGAGTCTTATGTGAAAAAAGAACACAAAATGAAATACATTACCAGCAATTTCAATTTAAAGCCCCAATATATCCAAACACCTGTAAACGAATGATTTCCATACCACAAAACATGCTTTTATGCGTATACAAAAATATATATATTCTTTCCATTTTGTTTACCAGCTTACAGATATTACACTGTACTTATCAAAAATCCCCCCCCCCCCCATAGACGTAATGTATTTAAATTCTCTTGGATTGAATATTGAATAGTATTCGCTGAGTACACTAACCATTTTGCTTGATCTCAGCATAAAGTTTTGTGTAGCATCACTAATGATACAGATTTAGAACACCGAGTTTGAACTGCCCAGAGAGGCACGCAGAACAACCGCTACAAAATATGATTTTCGGATTCCGGGTGCCTTAAAACGTGTAAATTTAACAAAAACTCAGTTTTGAAAAATTGACCCAAAAACGGTACTTTCTCTACCATATAGGGTTTTTTTTTTTTTTTTTTTTTTTTTTAACTTATGTACCCGTACCCCTTAAGTAGAGATGAAACAAAAATATTCTAAAGACTCTCTCACCTAGATTTTTATTCTGTTTGACTTGAATTTTTGGGAAAATATTATATATATATTTTACTTTGAAACACATATAACCCTTTAAATTAGAATAAAAGGAATCTAATAAGGATAATTCCCAAAGATTTTTTTCTCAGGCTTTTATTCTGGTTGACTTGAAACTTTGTAAATATATTTTAGACATATAATGCAATTAGATTTATTATTTATTTATTTATTTATTTATTTTTTTAAACCAATGTAAGTCTTATGCACGAATGAAACTAACCTATCTAATAGTAGGAGTGAAAAGGGAATTTCCAAGAGCACTCTCTCTCTCTCTCTCTCTCTCTCTCTCTCTCTGATAAGGAGAAGTCACGGCATGGAAAATTCAGATCGGGACGAAATTGCGCAGGATTGTAGTATACTATGAAGGTAACAGCATATTAAAGCAGTAAGACCCACTAGCCACAGAATTTCGAGAAAAAGGCGTTTAAAGTTTCAGTAATCTTTAAATATAAGTTATTTCGCAGCAGAGACAACATTCCAGTGGCGTGGTCAGCAGAATAAATGGTTGCCACGCGGAGGGCTCTGGTGCAATGCTACCGACGGGAATGCCCCCCCCCCTTTTATTCATTTAATCTAATCATTTTATTTTACTGTTACTTTCTCTTATAATTCAATTCAAAATTTGAAAATTTTAATAAATTTCAGAAAATAAAATATTACAGAGAAATAATGTTTTTAATTGTACACATAATTACGGCGCAAACAAATTAACTAATTACTTCTCCAATCATTACAGCTTCTTGAAAAATTATAATACGGGATTCCGATTATATTAAATCATATTACAGGCGAACAAATACCCGAAATATACATTATCTTTAAATGTAGATTTTAAATATTAATCAACGTACGTTTTTCTTCACCAATCTGTTTTTTTTTTATCCTTCTGTGCACGAAATAAAATTTCAGCTGCTCTTTAATATTGTAACTCATGCATATTAAAACCATATCAGGAAGAACCAAGATTTAAACACGCCTGCTGTTTTACAATTCGGTTTATATTTTATTTTTGTCTATTTTTTCTTTATTTTTATATTTGTTATGCAGGAAAAGACGAATGGTCGAAATTTAATCTTTTGAATAATTAAACCTGAAATTTTAAGAATTTAATTAACAATAATTATTGAATTTTTGTGATTTAAAAAATATGTTGGTTATATAGTTATTTTATGTATGTAATATTTGATATTTTCTAAAACTTAATTTTGACATAAACGACCATATTTGACAGTTTGTAAGTCAAACACACGTTTTAAATGAAAAAAAAAAAAAAAAGTGTGCCCACAACCGCGAATGGCAGCCATTTTTTAATGGCAGAAAAAGCAATTTTCGGTCCACATTTTGGCTGAATTCGATATTGCATCACAAAATATAAAGAATATACTGCATAAATATACCTTGCATTTACATTTTTGAATTAATTCACTTCGAATTATCGCATTCTGAAAATATTCACAAATCACTTTTGTGTTGCTTTTTCTCAGGATTTTTTTTTCCCCGATGGAAAATGCATCTATTCACTTCGGTGTTAGCACAAAAACTACGCACTGTCACAATACATGTTTGACAGTACTTAAATCCACAATATTTGCTTTTTGTTAAAAGATATGGTGGAGTGCCCATAACAGGCGACATTCCCCTAATTATTATTTATTAAGATTTCTTGAATTATAAGAGATAGTAACAGTAAAATAAAATGTTTAGATTAAATAAATAAAAAGGGTAAAAAAACATTTCTGTCGGCAGCATTGAACCCGGGTCCTCCACGTGGCAACCATTTACTCTGTTGACCACGCCACTGGAATGTTGTCTCTGCTGCGAAATAACTTGTATTTAAAGATTACTGAAACTTTAAACGCTTTTTTTTCTCCAAATTCTGTGGCTAGTGGGTTCTACTGCTATAATATGTTGTTACCTTCATAGTATACTACAATCCTGCGCAACTTCGTCCCGATCTGAATTTTCCCCATGTCGTGACCACTCCTTGTTAGACTTTTACTCCGTTTGACTTGAAACTTTGGGAAAATATTCTGGACACATTGGGCTATTACAAATTTTAAAAAGCACGTAACCCCTTAATAATCATCGTCTGAAATATTGATTGTCTGTGAGAATAATACAGTATTATAAATCGAGTTATGTTCTTCATGTAGGTGTCACACACACACACACAAAAAAAAAAAAAAAAAAAAAAGAGAGAGAGAGAGAGGGGGGAGAGAGAGAGAGAGTAAAAGAAAAAAAAAAGAAATTTAGAAATATCAATATCGAAGGAACGGAAAAATAAGTAATGAGGTAGAAAATTAGCGAATTTTAAAAAAGTGGAAGTCAACATATAACCGAAATTTGTGTCGTATAAACGAAGTATTATAATGAAGTAGAAGGAAGTACAGGAATGAATTGAGATCACAACTAAATCGACGTATAAACTAGAAACAATGCATTATTATATTACAAAATGTGAAGACAAACAGGAAAAAATCATTAAATACGTATTTCTGTTGTTTCATAAAAATTCTATACATTTATATGTACAATGTACATTGACTTTTTCAAGTCAGTTGGTTGTTGTTGGGATTAAGGCCGATTGACTGCACTACGGTCCTAGGCCTGAGGGGGAGTGCCCAAAGCGTGTGTATGTAGGGTCTTGCTAAGGGGTTTTTGCCCGTACTTACCAAGTTTTGGAGAAAACCGCGGGAAACTCGGAACTGCTAGGCCAACGAGCGCGACTTTGAATCGAACCCGGCATCTCACGTCTACCGGCTTTGAGCGCAGAACCGCTCAGCTGCTGGTGGGCCTTCAAGTTAGCTGGATTAGAATAACAAAATATAAAATTAAGGGACACAATACCAGACCCAATTATTATTGAATCTGCAACAATTGAGGTTAAAATGGATTATAGGGAATGCATGATTTAAATTTTGTTGAATTGTAATGATATCACATTTAAATAGTAATAAAAACATCTATATGTTTCGATGAAAAAGGTATACATTCAGGGGTGATTTTCTTTCTCAAAAAAAAAAAAAAAAAGAGAGAGAGAGAGAAAGAAAAAAAACCTCGGAATGTCAAATGATATTCAGATAGTTTAGACCAGAAGCCCTCAATTTTTTCATTTTTTTTTTTTTTTATGCATCAGCCAATCAATAAAAATATACAATTCTTTCACATATCACTCAAATAACAAACAACCAATGAAAAAATAAATAAATAAATAAATAAAATAAAATAAAACTTTGTAGAAAATATAAAAAATACTGGTGAATTAGATAAAACTACTGTAATCAGAGGTAACCCATGAACACAATCACGCTGTATATGGGTCATTCTCTGAAAAGTAGGCTTTTTTTTAAAAAAAAAAAGTTAGCTCAAATAAAATTGTTGCGATTTTTTTTTTTTTTTTGTGCATATACACGTTAATAAAAATAATAAAAATACATACACAGTTAATAAAAAATAATATTAACCAAGCTGTATCTGATATTTTTTGAAATAGTAATTATTTTTATTAATTAGAAAAATGAGGGAATAATGGTGAGGGAATGACAAATTTCTTCTAGAAACTACTTTATAAAAATATTATTAAGTTTAGCTGTATTTTCAAACACTAAATATTTACTAAAACATTTTTATTAATATAATAACATAAAAAAGCAAATTTCATTTCTTTTAGTTAACTTTATAATGAGTGAGGGAATGACATATAATAAAAATACTGTATTTCAATCTAACATTTGAGAGCCATATGCTATTCATTGTAAAATGTTTCCAACAGAACACAAAATGTTTTCTTTACTTTGCTTCCATATAAATTAAGTTTGACTTATATAAAGTGCATGCTGCCATTAATGGAGTAAGTAGAGGTATAATTACAGTTTGATGAGGGAATGATATCTATTACCAGGGACAACAATAATAAGTGTTCTAATTTCTTTCATTGCATAATATATAAATGCAGTATAATGGATAAATATTTATTAAAATATGTTTAATAAATTTTCACTTCAAATAATCTAAATATAGATGCTTTAATACCATAGAAACCATTTTATTTGCTTACATGTGGGAATGGGGACACAGTGAGGGTATGATATTTTGCATTTCAAAAATATTTTAAAATTATATTTGAATTCCAATAACCAAAAAATAACAGTTTATATGCAAAACCAATTAATATTGATAGTTTGGACAGCTTTTTGTTTTTATGCTTTTAAAAATATGCCATCAAGACTTCTGGGACATGAAATGACCACTTTTCAGAGAATTACTCATATATTTCATACACTGTGGTAGTTACCTCAAACTATGGTCAGTTTTATTAACTACTACTTAGGGGACGGGGGAAGGAGATACATATGTTTGTGCGAATAACTAAAGTGAACGAAGCAAATATGTTATAATGAAAATTAACATGCGCTGATAATTCAGTATCTTTAATAATTATTTATGGGAGTCTAGAGTATATATATATATATATATGTTAAGGTTTAAAAAGTACAAAAAGACAGATCAATAAACAGAATTAACTTTTGTTTTCAAGCAACGCTTACTTATTTCATGCCGTCACCCATTTTTTATAGATCATCAGTCAGGTTAATTATAATAATCTCAAAAGATAAGAACACACATATGCATACATTTTTTTTTTTTCTTTTACTTGAGCAAATAACAAGTTGAAGGAAAAGAAAAAAAAAAAAGAACAAGAATTATAAATAACCAAAAAAATATGTCCACTATATGAACAATCAATCACGTTTTTCCGTTTCATGAAGGCTTGCATGCCCAATTTGCATGATCAAAATAAAAATAAGACACTAATGGCATCGTAACAGAAACGTCACGTGATACTCAAAAAGGAAATGAAAACAGTCGAACCTATCCTGAATCTGAGGGATAATGCATTTTTTCAAACTGGTCAGCGAAATAGAATCTTTACGTTTGGGAAAATAACAATGATGCATGCTTTGAAGTGAAATATTAATGAGAAAGAGAGAGAGAAAAAAAATATGACTATAATAAAGAATTATTCATCAAATCGATAAATCAACTAAAAAAATCTTTTACACGTTTTATTTATTTAAGTTGTTTCAGGTACTTTTATTTATAAAACTTTTATATTGAAATAAATTTGTTTGGCGCAGTATGTCCCATTCTGGACCTTGCGCCAGTAAAAGGCTACAAACCAACCAACCATATTGATAATAAAAAAAGCATTTTAATACATAATTATTAAAACATCCTTTAGGCTGACAATGCAAATCATGTTTTAAATAAAATTTTTCTGGATGACAACAAATAATTTTATTTCATAAGATTATTTAAAATAATAAATAATTGATATTTCAAAAGTTACAGAAGATAAATCAAACAGAATTTATCTCAAAGTGCGTTGTCGATTTTTTTTTTAAGTTATTTTACATTTAATGATTTTGAGATAGTCATGAAAAAAAAAAAAAAAAAAAAAAACGATAATTCTACATCAAAATGTGATATTTTGCATCTATTTTTCTAAAAATGCTTAATTACAAAGAATATATAAATTCATTATGAATCACTTTCGTATTTTTTGAGTTTTCTTATAATTTGAAACATAACAAATTCATACGCTTTAAAAATTTACGCCGTTCTTAGTTAACAAAAGATATAAAAATTCATAAAACAAAAAAACCTTTGTATAAAATTTATAAAGTACATATTCTAAGTTTATCTATTTTTTACAAATATTTTCCAATAATAACAACAATAATAATTTTCTACGAAATCTTGCATTTAAAATTCAAAAATATGACACTGCGCGTGAAGAATAAGTATCTCCTAAGTGTAATACTTTCACTAAATATATTTTTCAAGAAATTTAGAGTCTTTCCTTCCTTCGCTTGATTCCATTTAATTTTTAACCTGGATTCTGAAAAGTCTACACGAAAGGTTACAACTTGTTCGTATTAGATTTTTAGAAAGAAAAAGAAGAAAGAGAACATTTAAAAAAAAAAAAAAAAAAAAAAAATTCTATCTGGCATAATGCTTACAAACAACCTTTTTTTAAAAAGAAATATCAGACAAACTTAAAGACTATACACGTGATTTTTATTTATTTATTTTTAAATAACTATATTTTGTTTTCTTCTTAACTTTTTTTTTTTTTTAATAGAAAAAATATATATGGCGCTAGTTCACGTTACGTTGAACGCTTAATCTCAACTGAAAATACAAAATAATAACGTTTTAATTAAATAACCCTGTTAAATATCATCTTTTTAACAGTGTTTTTAGCTTTAAGATTAATAACTATCTCTTAATGCTTTCATTTATTTCATTTTAGAAGCAACTAGTTCGATTAATCGTTTCTTTACTTTTAATCATTTCTTTTCAGTTTGTTCGTTTTGGCAACCTGTTTTTTCTACTACTTCTGTTTGGAATCGGTTACATGGACTAAAAAACAATTATTCCATTTTTCAATTCTGGTTGAGTTAATGCTTAATCTAATTTCCTTTTTTACTTTGTTTTGTTGCAAGATAGAAACTTGAGTTGTATATTGCTTGAAATAGCTATACAGCGATCCGAAATCTTGCTTATGCTGACAGAGATGCAAATTTCCTGATGAAGATCATTCCTGGTTTTCAGCATTTAAAATTCTATTTTTCATTTCATGAATTCTCTTTTCTCTTAACAGATCCTTTTGCTTACTTGATCTCTTTCCATTTGTATTATTTGATGAATGTTTATATTGGATTAATACACATTACAAAATTTTTCCATGTTTTAATACTGTTTGAAACGAATATCTATATACGCATTTCAATCAAACACTATTAATATTAAACATTATATAAAGTAATTACTAAAAATGGAAGGTTTTACACGATAATAATTTTTTCATAAAAGTATTGTTTGTCACAAAAATGGGCCCCAAAAATAAAAACCTAAATAAAACCCTGCTAGCTAAGTATTTTTTATATCTTAGTCCCCCCCCCCCTTTTTCCCCTATCGTAAACTCTGCATGATGGCTTGGTTTGGTTACTCAATGGTAATTTTTGGTATACTAAGGCTAAAGACCGGTACCCATAGCATAAAATGGATTACAAACCACTGCGGGCATCCATACCTGAGCCGTTTTCGAACTCAGCACTGACAACTGAAGGCCAAAGTCTATTCGGTGATCAGTAGGGTCTGCATTATGGAATTTAAGAAACACGCAGTATATGTTATCTATTCCTAATCAAAAGTGTTGTCGCATTTATACAATTAATCACACACTTATGAAAATAATTTAAATGCTTCATATTGAATATGTTTAACTGTAGTTCATTTAAAAAAATCTTAAATAACATTTTCCCACAAAATCACATAACAACAACTACATTCAACATGTAACAATTTCATCATCAAGGAAGTTACTAGCGTATATATATACATATATACATATAAGTAACTTTCGGGGTAATACGTGTGTATATACATTAGATATGTGCTTGCGTGCGTGTATCAATATAAAATCTACGCAAAGTAATTCACATTTTATATTTTTACTATTATTACTCAACGCTTCTGGACTTCATTCAGACGTGTGACGTTTTGCTTCTCTCACGGGGTTTTTCCATTCATTGTTTTCGGTTGGTCGCCTGGCAAAGGAGTAGAAACCATTTGTTAGACAACATCGAAATCGACAACTCAACCTAAGCAAGCGTGAAACATATTCAAATGCTGCATGAAAAGGAAGATAGAGACTAAAGCAATATTATAACGCCAAAAGACTGATATAAATTTATGCCACATTTTTATCTAAAACTACAATTAAGTATTCGATTCGAGTAAGCAAACCGGGATAAGACCTAAACACTAAACTTGGGTTATCACTTAGAATTACAGATGGAAGGATACATAGTTAATATGAAAAAATGATTGATGGCACTGCAAACAATTTTTTGCAGCGAATCTTTGATTTTCCTTTGCGAACGAGTCTAGAGGTTGGTTTATAAAGTGAATCTAGATCGGAAAAAGAGATTAAAATTCTATTAGCCTTATTCATATTATTATTTATACTCTAAACAATTAATCATACTCTAAATAATTACAGGAAAAAGTCGCAAATATAAAATAGTGCTGGTTTCAATACTTTTTGTGAATGAGCTAACATTTTATTAAACTCAGATTTAAATTACAAGTTAATGTTGTTTGAAATGACAATAGCAATAAATGAAAAATAAATCCAGCGAGCCTCTCGTTTTTACTTTCTCTTGCGCTTACGGTAGAGAAAGTATTGTTTTAGGGTCAAAATTTCGAAAGCGAGTTTTTGTTATATTTACATGTTCTGAGGTCCCATGAATACGAAAATCATATTTTTAGCGAATGGTCTCTGTGTGTGTGTTTGTTATCAGCATATCTCAAGAACAAATAGTAGCAGAAATTCCAAACTCGGTACTCTAAATGTGTATCATATAGGAATGCCACACTAAGCTTTTCGTTGAGATGAAGCAAATGGTTCATGTACAGGGACACTCAAAAGTATTCAAATAGTCTATGGGGGGAAATTGCAGGTAAATCTATAGACTGCACTAAACCAAACGAAACGAATATATATTTTTTGTAATAGAGATAATCAACTGGGGGAAAAGGGGGGGGGAGTAAATTTTCATGATGGGTATCTTTTAAAAGAGCTCGCCAATACCTTTGAAACGAATGGTTGAACCATCGATCAGCGATAATTTAAAATAAAGTTATCAATTTTTTACATTTTTAACAAAAAAAGAAATTTTTTTTTTTCTAGGTAATATTGAGAATAAATGTTTCAATGAATGTTGTGTGTGAAAAGTGTCTGTATAATTTTAAGTAAACTTTTAATTTTAATAACCGAATTAAATTGTATATAAATGTAGGTGCATTAATGAAACGGGGGATTGAGAGAGGCGGTAGCCCACCCTCACTCAGAACAAATTATCACATAAAACTCTTCCGAAGCCTAATTTGAAGTGTTTAACATAGGTTTACATAACAGTACTCGTTATCTTACCTCTTAATCTACAACCAGTATTTATAGTATTATATTTCAGGGTAAGAGAAAGTCGTGTGAGTGACACACCAGATTATTTATTTTATTTATTTATTATTAATATTTGTCAGTTTTAAAGCAATGTAATAAATTCAGTATTGCTATCTAGTCTATAAGTGTTAATCATTAAAAAAATTAACATTACACGAAACGTCTTAAAAAATGCATAATAATATTATGCATTATTTTTAAACGAAGTTATTTCCAGTAATATATAAATCAATGAAAGGTACAAATTATAATGTATACACTAAATCTTTCTATCGGAATCTTTGTTTAGAATTACTTATTTCAGATTTTCTCATTTTAAAGCATTCTTAGGCAAAATTCAATAATATTTACTAATGATTACCAGTTTTATTCCCCTCTCCCCACGTATTACGATTTGTTTTCAAACACACGTCAGTTAGTTCTCTATTTTTTTTTTTCAAATTCACCCATTATTATATTTACCTTACGAGATATGAGGAATGATATTTAATTAAGAATATATATATATAATGGATTTATCTATTAACTGATGGTATAAATGAATCATAGAAAAAATGTGCTAACATTTAAATTGAATTAGAATAACATTTATGCAAATTTTGTTGGTATTATCATGTATCAATTGCTAAATTTTATAACGTTATTAAAATCTCCATACACACACACACACACACACTATATATATATATATATATATATATATATATGTGTGTGTGTGTGTGTGTGTGTGTGATTAGATATTGAATTAGTTATTAATAGATATTCAATTATTCAGAATTTTCATTTCATTTCGCGAATTTCTATTACATAAATTCGTATCGTAATTGTGAAATAGAATGCGCTTATTCAAATGAATACAACTAAAGCGTATCCAACTAAGTAAATCTCACTTTATTTTCCTTGCCTTTTACTATTACTATTACTATCATACAACAGCAGAGAACCCATTCGTCAAATACAAGTATAAGGCAACAGCACGAAACCAGCAGCTGTACTCACAACAAATAGAAAAAATCATCCACATCAAGTACTTCCACTATAGTCAAATCGGAGAAAGATGCTGTGTAGCAAATAAAAGGCGATGACAAACGGGGGAGCGGGGATATCGAGATGTTCGCTTTTGATAGAATTTTCACCACTTTAATACAGGTGCTTGAACTTTACGACTCCGTCAAACATCGCTTTTTATGCACGCTATTAAAGAAAACTTGAACGATTTTTCCTCTGCACATTAAGTGCACAGGTGTCGTGAATATACATTATTAACTCCAACTAACTACTCATAAAAATTATCACCAACTCTTGTAACGTTGGCTTAGTACAGTTCACTATTATTTTAATTACATCCATGCAACACAACACACTGAATATATATATATATATATATATATATATAGAGAGAGAGAGAGAGAGAGAGAGAGAATAAAAGTTAGGTGAATGATACGAAAGTTATAAGAAAAAAAAATATATATATATAAATCCAAAATTTCGGCATGGTCATATATGGACATAACTTGTAAAACGATTATCGGACACTTTTCCTTTGTTTTTCCCCTGTAATATATATAAATCAGAGAGTCATAATTTTGGGATCAATTAGTAAAGTACGGAATCAAATAGTTTGAATATTCAACAATATATAATAAGTAAGTGGTTATGACTATTTCTGAAATCTTGAAGTTGTTTTACTTGTTATTTTTCTTTGTTTATTTATTTTAGAAAAATTTTTCCTTCTCTCCTTTAAGAATCTCACAAGAACAGTTATTACTAAAAATTATCATTCATGATTCTGTACAATTATGTATTCACTTCTCAGAAAAAAAAAAAAAAAAAATATATATATATTATGAGTATTATTAATTTAAAAGACTTACATGTTTAAAAAAATTATTAAATGGAATTTCTTAATGTTATCCACTCGCTACAACACCTCATTAAAAAAAAAAAAAAAAAAAAAAAAAAATTTGAACATAAACATAGGAAATAAAGAAACAGGTATAAACAGGCAAAGTACAATTCAGCGTACTGCTTAAATAATTTTATATCTAGACAAATATTTTAACGCACGGTATTGAGGTATATATATATTGACTCCTAGATTTGAGGAATTTGCACATTTTTAAATATGATTAGATAAATAAATAAATAAAACGATAAAACTGACATAGAGTGGTGTCCGATAAATGTTGGCAAATTCTGTCCAGAGGCTCCCTCCCCCTCACCCCCTCTCCCACGATTTTAAGAGTGAATTTAACTTATAATTTTTCTGATAATATTAAAATCAAATTAATATATAAAATAAAATGGCGAGAAATTTACATTAATTTCGTTAAAATGCACATCGTTGGTTGAGCGCCATATATTTTATTTATTTATTAGTTTTAATATTTTTATAGTGATTATATATAAAAACTTGGAATGTTTCTGTTAGTACTACACCGAAATTAAGTTATAAAATGCTTTTGCCGAGAAAACTACAGTAATGAATTTTTTATGCAAATCGTTGGTACAGTAGCATATATTTTATGTACTTATTACAATTTGCAAAAAATGTTACATCTCAGCAATTGAATTAGTAATAAATTTAAAGAAAAATAGGGGGGGGGATGAACTACCACGTAATTTTTATATGAAGCAGTGAATTTCTGCTCTAGATGGCACGTTGGATATTCTTTTAGCGATGACTATTAAAGTTCTCATATTCTATTGAATAAAAATTAACCAAATTTATTTCTGATATCAACAATAAATTAAAACAAAAAAAAATGGATATAACACAATTTAGCTAATAATTTATTAGTCTGATAGTGAAAATTATTTTATAGCGACTTCAACATATTAATTTTAAGCCAATTTTAAACTCACGAACGTAATTTTAATAATATTTTCTTACAGCATTTTGAATTAAATACAAAGTAGAAATTGTGTACATATAATTAAACGACAAAATATTAAGCTCTTAAAAATTTGGGGTTAAAAAAAAAATTAAACAACAAAAAATTGTTTGTTATGAACTTAAATTTCAATTCGGAGAAAATAAATAAATAAATAAGAAACATTTCTGTTTTAAAAAAATATACTTTTATTTATTCATTTTAAGTTATGTGATTGATCGATTGTTAAATAATTCAGAAGGTGACCTAACATATAACAATAATTTTGTGTTTTAATAAGCCGTGTAAAAATTCATCCCCATGCCCATCTATTCCAATTCGTTGCTGAAATAGGCCAGAACGACATATGTATGTCACTTAAATTGACAGAGACAGCTGATAATTTTCGTGATAGGAAAATAGTTTACATAAAAACATGCTTGGTTGCGCAAAGTGGATCGGAAATGTCTTCCTAAAATAACGTTTATATAATGCAGAAAATGAGATTAATACATGACCGTTCAATTTTGAAAAGTGAAATTAAAATTTAATAAAAAAAAATTGACAGTAAGCTTTTATTCTTGCAGTTACTTTATTACTAAATAAGGTGTTTAATTATGCGTACTGTAACCCTTTGCCGGTTCCATTTAATTTCACTCCTTTGGACAGGGTTGAAAAATTTAGGGACTTTTTCATGGAAATTATTTTCGTTTAAATAATTTCGTTTAAAGTAATTTCGTTTAAATATATATATATATATATATATATATATATATATATATATAATGATACGATTTCTTAAGATTTTTAGGTGACTTTGTATTTCTAGACATGATTATAAGTGCATTTATTAATAGTTGTATTTACCATCTTCTCCACTTTGTTTCTGATATCTACATTACTTAAAATCAGTCATTTTAACTGTTTGGGCAATCTAGTGTTAAAGAAATGCGTTACTGAAATTAAAGAAAATTTTCAATAATGATAGGAAAAAAAAAAAAAATAATATATATATATATAGTGAAACCTCTCAAGTTGGACACCCCTATAAGTTGGACACCTCTCTAAGTTGGACACTTTTTCTTGGAACCGTAGGTGTCCAACTTAGAGAGGTTTTACTATATATATATATATGTATATATATATTTATTATTATTAATTGCGGGGCTCTGAGTGATTTGCTGTGCCCCTTGGGGCGCCCTGCTCAACTATAATGAAAATAAGACGTTTTCACCGTCCAGACCGTCTTGTCAACGCACGTTACATATATTTTCCCTGTTACACTTAGGTGTCTTCAAGGAGTTATTTTATTTATTTATTTTATTATTATTAGTAACTCCTGGTGCTTCACTCTGAATAATTTATGCTAACGCGGAGATTGGTTCAGAGACTTAAAGTTCTAAATTTATTTCTTTTCGGCTCTTTTTCATTTCGGAAAATTATTTTTGTGTTCATTTCATTTTTCGCTGGAGGTAAGCACTGGTTGCGACCAAATGCAGATACTCCGAAGCACATCGTTGACTTGAAAGAAATGTGTCGAAGATTTAATTTTTGAAAGTTTACAAAATTATGTCCTCTAATAAAAAGAAAATTCATTAAAAAATTATAACAATAACTTTTTAATCAGAAGGGCTGTTCATTGAGTTTAGTCTTCAGAAAAGTGGTATATTATTTATGACAAAAAAATCCCAATCATGCAAAACAATTTTGTTGTAAGAAGTATTAATATTTATTGCACGCATTATAAGCAGTGAGTTAGATATATGTATTTAAATAATATATCGTTTGATTTGAAAATCAATGCGAAAGGGTAAAATTAAGTAAACTCCGAAAACCAGAGTAAAAACCCGTATATATATGCACGTACTGTACGGATATATATCCATACGTATCCCCGATAGACGGCATTTCACCCATGTCTATGTGTTTGGCGCAACCGATTTCCTCATAATATATATTTTCTATTTAAATGGATATAGAATATCGCATTTGCTTAGTACTTTAAAAAAATAATAATTTTGTTATAAATGTTTTTACTAGGGGCTGATTCATTCAGTTGAATCTAATTTATGTAAAAAAGAAAAATACTTTGTTGTAACTGGTAATAGTGTTCAATTTTTTTTTTTTTTTTTTTTTAAATCTTGGTTGGTAGGTGATAATTTTGTTGGCTATAATTAACAATCTACATTAACCAAGATAGAAAATAACTGACATCTCCTAATACTTTACTGAACTCACTTATCATTACTTAAAATTATAGTAAAAAAAATCTAGAATATCAAGAAAACGAAAGTTGTTATTAAAAAGTTATGTTTGGGAATAAGTAAGGAAATGGTTTTGAACTTGGACTACGTAATGAAAATAAGACTTTGAAAACATTAAGAAAAAATTAAAATTATTTATTATTCTTAGTGATTTTCGCACACTAGAAAATCTAGGTGCAAAATAAATTATCTTAATTCAATTTCAGTTAATTCCTGATTCTTCCTTTGAAATTAAATGAGAAATTTATAAGATGCCAGCCAAGGTATTCAATATTGCAAAAAACTACAGTAACTAGTTCTAGAAGGAAAAACAAATCGTTATGATGTTTTGCACCAGAAAACTCAAAGGCATGATAGGTGTCATAAACAGTATAAATTACTCAGACTAAGTAATTAAATTTTTGATTCCGTTTAACTCGTAATGAAAAAACAATGGGTAGTTTTAAAAGCTTAAAATTTGAGATTTTAGCATATAAAAATATTTTATTTAAAAGTACAAATGAAAATTTGTTTAAATAACTTTGAACAAATTACTTCCTTAAATAGTGTTATTTTACAAAAACTAAATAATTTCGTAAAAGAATACTTTTTACAAAAGAAAATACTAGTAAAAAAAATAATAATAATTAAATAAAAAATAATAATTAAATAAAAAGAAAAAAAATATTCAAGATGAAAAAAAGAAGATAAATAATATTTTTTTATAAAGAAAAACACAAGAATTAAAAGGAAAAAATTTGAGAAACAATTATAAATAGCAAGCTATCAAAACTATTGCTTTAATAAAAATTAAAATAGAAAATAATAATAATAAATTTAAACTGTTAACTTTTATCGAAGATTGCATTAGAATTTATAATCAATGTATTATCTCTCATATCATCAAAATAGCATATTGGCTGTTTTATAAGCGGAACTACACTTGACTCTGAACATCGTCACGTACTTTTGTACTTCAAAACTCACTAAAGTTATGGGTGTATAACAACTTACTAATTCAGAAATCCCAAGCACCCCTAGGGACAAAGTTAGTGGGGGTACACAAGGGAGTGAGGTACTTAAAGGGCACACAAAGAATGTCAGTGTCCCTTTTTAGAGGGTACTGTCGCGTGGCACGGCACGCTTTTTCAGGGACAGCACCTGTCCTACACGTGTCGACGAAAGAAAACTCTTGCACCGTGATAACTGTCCCTCTTCTGTTCCTTCCTCCTGAACAAGAGCAGGAAGGAGAGGAGGAGAAGGATGGGGAACGACGATGTGGGATGTTGCGCCTCTCTCCCTGTTTTTTCGCATCTTCTTCAGCATCGCTTTCTTGGAGAAATTGTCTCAATACCCTTTTCTCGAATCTTTCATTTCCTTTCGGCCGAAAAATAGGGTTTTCACTAAACTTTGTTTCCTAGTTATGAAATTTTCATTTCTGTAAATAAGAATGTTCGAAGATTTTAAAGCAGATAAACCCTTTATTTTCTTTCTATAACAGAGATGCATTATTAATTAAAACGTATTGTTCGGTAATAAATAAAGGTAAATGGTATTACATTGGTAATTAGACCTCATTTGTACAAAGACAAGTGTTTTAAAAACTTGCATATATCTTTTTCCTCTCAGAACGAAACCTATATCGTCGTCCGATGACAGTTAGAGATAGATTCTGTAATAATGAGATAATCATTACAGAAAAACGTAATAGTCATATAACATAACAAAATGCATCCTCGATAAATTATAATCAAATGATAATTAAATAATTCAGAATCATTAAAGATTGATACAATATATACCTGAAAATTAAATAATTAATAAAGTAAATATTTTTTTTATAACAAAAAATTAACTTTTGTAATGAATAAAAGTGGCCATCAACATAAGGTATAAAATTTAATAAAGCTTTTAGATCTTTTTAATTAAATAGAAATTAACTGTCTACTTTAATGGAATTGGCTTGAATTACCTAAAATAGAGACCGATCTAGAGAGAAAATAGAGACTTAAATTACCCTGACATAAAAATTAACGTTTTTATATACATAAATATTAGTAAAATTTATACGAAATCATAAAGAGAGAAAAAAAAAAAAAAAAAAAAGGAAGAAGAAAATCAATGTAAATCTAAATTAAAAAAAGAAAATAACATTATAGGATAACCCAATTAACTAAAAATTTTTAAATAATTAAAATAAATTAAACACTTTAATTAGCAATGCTGTGACTTTTTTTCTTCTTCTAATAATGCATTAAAAAGATAATTTTCCGTATAATGAAACAAATTTAACTTCGAAATCACTAATACCAAAGTCAAAGTAACACAAAGAGGAAAAAAAAAAAAAGTTTTGTTTTTATCAAGACTATGATCAATAAAATTTAATGAATTTTCACAGAATTAGTATTATCTTATTTATCTAGGCTAATGCTAATAAAAAAATAATCGAGATAAATTTTTCAAAACATTCAATCACTATCTTAATATTGCTAATCATTGTAGTTAAACATAAAGAATAATGATGTTGAATTTTCGCTAAATTGAAATTAGAGAATAATTTCACCCCGAATTTCACAGGAAAATTTAACTTTGAACATAATTTGTCGAGTAAAAGCGCAGAATTTCCTCATTTGCATCAGGATACGCGGACAAATAATTACGAAATCTTGATTTCAATTCTTACCGGAACATTTCCTGTTTTAAATTTGATATATATCTTGTTTTTTAGCATAAAAAAACAAGACCCTTTTTTTTAATGAACTTTAAAGCTTGCAAATAATTACCTTTAAAAACGGAGATAACAAGCATAGAAAATGGCTATTACTTATTTTATTGTATCTTTCTGAATCATGAAATAAATAAAAAAAGTGTATTTATTAGTATTTTCTTTAAAATAGTTGTCGATATTATTTCGCCTCGGTGGGTATATTTAAAAATAAAATTGTACCTAAATTTGCATTTAATTAAACAATCAAAAATTATACGTTTGAAATAACAAACATACATAAATTAGTCTAACATGGAAGTACGGGATGCTGGAGTAGATGAAAGAAATACGCACTTTTAAAATTTTAGACCATTTTTTATTTTAATTTACCCAAAAAATGGTAAAGAAAGTATTGTTTTGGGGCTAATTTTATTCATTTGTTTTGAGGTACTTTTCTGAATCCGATAAATAAGTTTTTAGCAATTGGTCTCTGTGTATGACAGAAATGTGCTGGGTTGTGGGAATTAGGTCGATTGACTGCACTAGGGTCCTAGGCCTGAAGGGGAGTGCCCTCCGTGGGATCCTTTTTAAGGGGTCCTGGCCCGTATTTAAGCAAGTTTAGAAGAAAATCACTGAAAACTCCGAACTTGTATGAGAGAGAGTTTATCAGCATAACTGAAGAAGAAATGTTAACAGAAAGTTAAAACTCAATAGTCTAATTCAGTACTATACGGAAATATTACTTAAAACTTTAAATCGGATATGTTTAAGTACAAAAACATTCAAATACTCCGTCTACGGGCAAAATTTCTGGTAGATACAAATTAATATCTTGGACTGGACTTAAACATAATGAAATTGACAAATATTCTTTAGAAAGGCACAAAAGCATATCTCGCACAGAATTTAGTATGGAAAGTATTTTTCTTTTGTTTAAGGTGTGTGTGTGTGTGGGGGGGGGTTCTGAAACATTTGGCTATGTTTAAAAATGCATTTTTAAATTGTGTCGTGAATTATTTCTAGTCTTAAATACATAAACTACACTGTTTGGCACAAATATATTTTATAAATAATGTACAGTGCTACTCAAAAATTAGTCAAATAAATTTCAAAGAGTTATACAAGTGGCAATTCTATAAGTAATTTGAAATAAAGTTTAAACTTTAATATTTCATATAACTGTTTACTACTTCAACTTAAGTTACAATATTCAAGCGAGGCGGCTCAGGTGAGGAGCGGTTTCACACAGAAATTTTTGTCAAATAAAACTTTTTAAAACTATTGAAATACAACTGTTCTTGAAAAAAAAAAAAAAAAAAAAAAAGAAATTGAGATCTGATACTATTCTTGCTGATTCTTATGTAAAACGACCTCCTGAATCCGAATACGACTCCCATTTTACCCAGTCACACGCCGTTTTCTAGATACACCACCACCTCCCTCAATTTATTTCCCTGTTCGTTAGTTTTATGACCATGAATTTGATTTGAAGAATGAAAAATAATTAATTTAACACCTAAAACAAAATAAGATATGTAATGCATAATTTCAGTGGCTAATCCCTCCCAAAATTTTCCCCTTGTCGCAAATGTCTATGTTTTAGAATTTTCCAACTCTGTAGCCCCCCAGAAGAAATTTATCGTTTTAAATAATCCTCCCCCCCTCCTAAAAATCAAATTTATAGCTATTAAATCACCGAAAAATGATTAAAAAAAAAAAAAAAAATAGGGGGAATTCCTAAAAAATAGCGGGTGATAGGGCAAAATGGGCGTCATATTCGGATTCAGGAGGTCATTTTACATAAGAATCCGCTGAAATGGTGTCAGAGGCAATTTTCATGCCGAGCAATGATATTATTAAAGTACACCAGAATTGTTCAAATTCATGACTTGTTTATCAACACCCTAAACTGCAATAATACATTTATAATCATCTCGAGTAAGAGAATGTAATGAGAGTTTCGCATCGTATTATTTATTTATTTTTAAATCGAAATACTCAAAATGCGTAAAAGTTGCTTTTCTTACGAGAAATCAATCCATATTTATGTAACATGCCCTATATTCTATAAAACGAATGTTATCATATGATACAAGAGTAACAAAGAAATTCCAACATCTTTTGGAATCAAAACCAACAGCTATAAACTTCAAAATTTTAATAATGAAATAAAAATCTAGCAAATATTTCTGTGAAAATTTTTGAATGTCCATAAAAGTTACTCTTGTGGTGTGGCACTATATAATTAAAAAAAATTCTTTTAATTAAATTTTGATATTTAAGTGAAACGTAAGAGGCCTGAATTAATTTAAAATTTTCGGGATATCCTTTTTCTTCACTATCTGGTAATTTATCTGAATGTTCTATGAACGATAAACTGTAAGAATCTAACACTTATTTATGCATTTTTAAAATAGATACACAAGCATATTTCTTTATAAAAAAAATACTGTATACTTTTAATTTTTTAGAGTCATTTACAGTAGTTGCAAATCTTTTGAATTTTAAAACAGTCTGCAACATGTCCCAGAATACACAAAAGCTGCGCGTTCTACATTTTAAAAATACATACACAAGCATATTTCTTTATAAAAATACTGTATATATATATTTTTAATTTTTAGAGCCATTAAAGTTGTTGCAATTCTTCTGAATTTTAAAACAATCTGAAACATGTCACAAAATACACAAAAGCTGCGCGTTAATTTAAACATCCATCCTCTTGTAACGAAATCAAACGCTACATCACAAAATTCCCAGCCGATATCAAGTGCGTTTCAAGTGTCTTATACGAATTAACAAAGGACTCTACAAAACACACACACTAACTGATCAAAGACTATCACGCCACTCCCGAGGAAAAATCATCAGGGTATTTAAGCAAGCTCATTGAGATGCTGTTTCCACTTTCTCCCTTTCCACTTTAGAGCAAACAGAAATCGCAAAAACGAACAGAATTCCATAGTTTCCGATTGTGGAGTTTTCTGGGTAACAGATGGTACGCTCGATTGGGACATTTCCTGTCTAGGGCCCGACGCAGAGACTCCTTTTTGGGACTCCCCTTGCCGCTTATGGAAGGGGATGGGGAACAAAATTATGATATATTGCTTGCAGGCCTATAATTTTCATGATGCTTTTGATTTTAGTGAAACTACCGCAGATCAAATAATATAGAAATATAGTTTGTTTCCGTGCCGTACGTTTAAACTTGTATTTAATGCGTAGTTAGCAGAATGATTAATTCATTTTTAAGGGAAAGAGAATAACAGAAAATATATATATTCTTTTTCATGACTACATATTAAACAATGTGAAAAAAATATATAGTTACATCGATTAGCTGAGAGAAGTTTCGATTGCTAAATTTTTCGGTCTATCTACTTAAAGGTATTTTAGGATAATATGAGGATTGCGACGGAAAAATGGTGCTGGAATTATAGTACATATTTATATTGTCACGTAGATTGCGTGAGTATAGATTTAACTGTTTGCGATGAAATACTAAAGGCGAAATAACACACAGAACATTAAAGGCTCTACTCGAGACTTTTTTTTTTTCAGCTCAAACCGAATTTTACATCAGCTTATATACAATTGAGGAATGTTCTAGATCAAAATATTCTAGACTTCGAAAAGTCTAGAAATTACATAACATAAACATAATTAACATAATAATAAATCAGAAATGAGGAACGAACATTCAAACCGTGTTTTCTCTTTCGGATAAAATTTTTCAGACAACACAAAAACTAATAAGTTAAAAAAATAACTAAACTTAAAACCTAACTATCTTTCGTTTAGATGTATTACTAGATACTAGGAAAATATGTAGACATGGCTAGGAACATATGTAGACATTCTATGTTTATATTAAGTTCGAAGAAAAAACACTAACTAATTTTTTTTTATTTTTGGAGAAAACGTGGTTTGAATGTTTGCTCCTCAAATAAAAAATTTAGATTTAAGCAAAAATTATTTTTAACATTTGCGTTTGAGGGGGATTGAATTCACGATCTCTGGATTCGTAGCCCGACACTTTCGTATTAGCCTCGTAGTCACGGCGTCCACATGTGAAGCAATCTTTCGTTACAATATCATTTTATTATTATTATTATTATTATTTTAAATCCAGATAATCACTGAACGAAAAATTAAAAATCGTTATTCTAATTTAAGTCCTAGGCAATTTATTAATATTTAAAGCCTACGGCTTTAAATATGATATCTATCACCCCATTACACATATAATTATAACTTTAAAAAATACATCTTACACTGATATTTAATTAAAGATACATTTATTTAAATGAAAACTTAAGTACGAAATTTCTTTCCCGCTCTAAAAAAAAAATTAAGTTAAGGAAAAAAAAAAAAAAAGTGTCAAAATTAAATTTTGGAACAATAGTTACAACAATAACATTATAAGAAAATTATATAATATTTTTCTTCTATTAATATTATGTAAACTCGTAGGCTACCGCAGTTACTGAATATTTTTTAGTTAAAAATATATTTTAGTTTTTGTGCCTTTTTACATTCGCTAAATAAAACTTGCTGATGCTTTTTTATAGATAAATTGAATCTGTGAGTATTGTAAGCAATTGTATGTCGTTTCTGGTAGCAAAATATTTTTTCACGATATCAGTTTTTGCTTCTTGATTTACATATTTTTGCACTCCAAAAAATAAAGTAAGAAAGATCAGAAATAACACCTCCAGAAACTTAACAACATTATGTCCGAGCAAAATAATCATAAAAATGCCTTGAACATAGAATTGTTATTTTTTAATTTCAAGACACATTTTTCATTCACTATTCCCGATATATATTTTAATGACAAAGAAGTCACTGTTCTGGCCTATCCAAATCTTTCTCTCAAACATTACTTATACTTAAAAATTTCATATTAACACTTCACAAATTAAATTAGTAGCAGTAAACTATATACTTAAAGATGAAAAGTAATATTTTTGAATCCATTTAAAATTATTAAGTTATATCATTTTAAAATTCCTTCCAAGATTTTTATGTCCCGCTCTTGACCCGGGGAAATTTTCATTAATTGTAGAGAAAAAGAGGGAATTTTTAGCTCATTGCATGTAACTATTTATTGCCACCATTTTGTTGGATTCATAGAGTTACTATGTAGATCTATGTTAAGACTTGTAAAATTTTTTGCTATCATTTCTCTTATACGCCATTCTCATTACATGTAAAATAATTAAAAAATAATAATACCTGCTATTATATGTAATTATGTGATTATAATAGATAAAACATTTAATCCTAAATTTGGTTCTAGGTTAAGTAATTACCTTATAGAAGTAACATGGAATGTAATGGAAGTAATAATAGAATATCTAAGTAATTACCTTATGTAATAGTAAGACCCTTATGGAAAAAGGTATCATAGCCTAGTTGATTAAAATTTTTCTTCTGGTATAGTCTAGTAAAGCCGTATACTTTGCGTAGTTAAAGTGAGTTCTCTTTATAATATACTAGCAGGCTTTGCCCGCTTCGCTGGACATTAAACTTAAATGAGTTGTCAAAATCCCATATCTTTATTAATAACCTAAGTTCTCGCTGTGATTGGTAGAAGCTTTCTCGCTCGCAACGTGATGAGTCTGAGTTCCCACTGTCTTCGGCACAACTTACCCACTTCTTACTTCCCCTTCCTCAGCGGGTGAGTTCGAAGTTTTGCAAAATCCCACTAATGTATATAATGCGTACACTTAATCAATATCCACACACCAAAATTCGCCATTCTAAGATAATTCAAAGCGAATTCAAACGGAAAAACGCGTTTTTACACATGTTTATTGCCCTCCGACTCCGAGAAGGGGGGGGGGGGGGGGAATTTCGAATTTCATGAAATCCAGTTACAATAAGTGCCGGATGCATACAAACAATTTACGCACCAAATTTCGTGACCACAGAAGTCTTTAATAGAAAATATTATAAATAAATAAATACAAAAAGCACAGCTTTAGTATGGGACCCCTTTGGCGGCTTTAAATTTTTAAAGCCATTTTTGCAATGAACTGAATTGGCTATCTCAATTGTGCAATTAAAGATCTTGGCGAGAAACTTCCGAGCTACTTCGGTGCCGAATTTCAAATTTTGCCAAAGGGATCCAATACTAAAGCTGTTCCATATCGAATCTGGGTTGAAAACGGAAAAAGGGTAAAATAAATTAGAAATATCAGACCTATATTTATAAATTTGATACCGAATGAAAGGGACGATTTTGCTGAATCCAGGGGTTCAAACAGTTTTTCGATGCGACAATTAGATTTTTAAAAAATAACTAAAGTATGAAATTTAAGTGGCAACGGAAAAACGGAAAAAGGGAAAAATAAATTATAAATATCAGACCTATCATTACAAATTCAGTACCAAGTGAAAGAGGTGATGTTTCTGAATCCTGGGGTGTAAACAGTTTTTCGATACGACAATTAGATTTTTTAAAATTAACTAAAGTATGAAACTTAGATGGCAACACTTCATTTCAATCTTTTCATAATTTGTAGTGCGAATCACGCGAATACAAAAGTCTTTAACTTAAAAAAAATATTTTTATATTTTAAATTCAAAGCATTTTAGTGAAAAAATATTTACGGCGCATGCGCAGGCGTTTTTTACCCACAATTTAAACACTAATCATAATTTTTAAAATTTCTATAGATATAATTTCAAGTTGGGTGAAGACCTAAGTTTCTGCCAAACGCCATTGAATTCCGTCCAGCCGTTCTCGAGTGATGCCCGGACAGACGTGTTTTAGTCTTTTACCCCCTAGGGGGGAACGGGGGGGGGGGGTAATTTCTGAAAAGTTGATAGATATAATTTTAAGTTGGGTGAAGACCTAAATTCCTGCCAAGCGCCGTTGAATTCCGTCCAGCCGTTCTCAAGTGATGCCCGGACAAAAAAAGCGACATTCGGACACGATGACACACACACACACAGGCAAAATTTTCTGAAGTCATTTTCGGCTTTCATGGGGTGTGAAACGTGAAGATATCGGAAAATTTTTCGATTCTGACAAATTTACAGACAAAACTCTGATTTTATTAATATAGATTACTTTTATATATAAAAAAAAAAAAAAAAATTACAGCATTTTTGTTGTTAAAGAATTCACAACTTCAAAATATCAAGTTGGGAGAAGTATCCGTTTATATTCAGGCATTTTTCAGATGCATCGCACTATCAAACTAATTCGAATGGTTAAAATAAGACCACGTAGAAAATAAATACTTAAATAAAAATAGGGAGTTTCGCTGTTATTCAGAATAACTCTCAATGAGAGAGAGAGAGGAAAGAAACAGATATATCATATATGTGCGGCTTGTTTCAATGTAATAACTGCCCATCCCACACAGCAGTTACATTCGCTACTTTTTGACTGCGGCCACAGAAGCCGGTCTTGCAACCGGAAATAAAGATGCTTACTGAGATCAAGCAAGACGTGTGCCGTTTTTAATGATCAAATTCTGGGAATATAAACCACGAAAGGCGGCCTGGTTCGTTGAGATTACGGAGAAATTGACGAACAAAATGCAATACGAGGAAACTGAATGCCACATTGAAGAAAAACCCGACTGCTTTATTTTTACTTAAATATTATAAAAAAAAAATAGATATGCCTCATAAAATTCATGAATGAATAATGATACAATTACCACCGTACCAGGGGTTGATGCAGGTTTTAATTTTTGGGGCCCATTTTTGTGAAAAACAAATTATTTTTGTGAAATTTTTATTTATTTTTGTGGAAATAGAATTGTCGCGTGAAACCTTTAATTTTAGCAGTTACTCTATCTAATGTTTAATATGAAGTTAATAGCATTTTATTGAACCAAGTATAGACACTAATTTAAAAAAAAATAGTGTAAACATGTAAAAATTTTACAGAATTATCATTTTATAATATGAAATTTTGTAAAAAAAAGTTGTTTTTACAAATCTAAATTTTATGAAGAGGTTCATTTTATGAATTTGGATTTTGTGAAGGGGCCCCTTTTAGAGATTTGAATTTTGTGAAGGGGCAGAAAAAGGGTCCCAAATTTTGCCTCGATCAACCCCTTCATACAAATGAAAACCTCACTGAAATTAAAATGTTTCAAACGATTCTCTCGACCAACGGTAAGAACTTATATTACATTTTGGGAAAAAAACCTTAATTATTTTTCCTCTAAGAGGGAATTATAGACGTTTCATAAGAAAAAGAGAATTTTCACCTAAAAATTTGAAATTTTTTGAAGCACAAATGGATGCATGTTTATAAAAAAAATATTGCACATAAATTTGCAATTCTAACCAAATTTAAATGCTAAAGATTAAAATAAATTATTTATTTATCTGCAAATGTAATAAATATAGGTTAGAATTAGAATACATTAGAATAATTAGCTCTATGATGTCGAATTTTGCTGGTTGCAGAGTCGGTGAAATACTATTTAATGTACTACTAGGTTTTGAATTTTTTTTTTTTTTTTTCTTTTAATTTAACATTTTCCTATTTCCACTTTCTTCTGTTTACATTAGAAAATATTGTATTCTTAAAATTTTTCGACTTTCGGTTTTTGACGGTTTTAAATGTTTTAAAAAGATCCTTAAAGAGTTTTGTACATTTTTGAGTGATGTTTGTCTGTTTATAACAAAAATTTTGTGGCAGCTGTAATTAAAAACATAAAAATATACGCGGTTAAGCAGTTTTGTTAAGAAATTTATTTTCTAATTATTCTGCGCCTCAGGTAATTACTGAACAAAATATTAGATATTCTGTAATCTCTACAACTGAATTCAACTTCTCTGCTAAAATCTATGGATACGATGTAATAAAAAATATAAAATCGCACTGCAAAAAACAACTGATTTTAATTATTTTAAATAAAAGAGAAAGAAATGGATAAAAATGTGAATGTTCCCGAAGCGGAAAACATGTTAAATAATATCTGAGAAAGTGCTACACCACTAACAATTAAAATTGTCGGTTTGAAACTCCTAGAATTAAGAAGCTCCAAAAGAAGATCAAGAAATATGCAATTTAGAATCTTTATAAATTTAAGGCTTTAAAAACTAAAGGCTATTTTTGGTTGAAAGGAAACCACAGCATTGAGGAAATTCCTTAATAAATAATAATATTAATAAATTATAAAGTAATAATTGAAAAAAAAATTCCAAGGCTATTTTATGATGACGCTAGTATCATTATGATGACACTCATATCATACCTATATGAGAAGATTTACCTGAAGAATCTGTCGTGGCAGAAAAAGAATTCTGAACAAGCATCATTTGATGATACAGAAGCTGCAGACAATGAAGAAGAAGAAATAATAGAATCCCAATTATTCACTTCACACACACACACAAAAAAGGGAATATACATGGGAAAAAAATACGAACATTATTTGAATGAAGAAGTATTGATGATAATATTTTCTATGTAAGGACTATCAGACGCCGGACAGTTTTCAAAGAACGCAACAAGGTTACAATCCAAACAAAACTCTGTAGCTATTTTTCTTTTTATCTATATGAGATTTAAAAAAAAAAAAAAAAAAAAATCATTTTTATGCTTTTTTTTTTTTTTTTTTTTTTTTTTTCCCCGGACCAGGTTTTTACGAAATGGCGGATTTAACGAGCAAGTTGTGGCCAGCCCATTTTTATTCGTAATAAACGAGTTCTTCAAAAAAGTTAATTAGGAATTAAACTGGCCTTAAAAGAAAGCTGTAAGGATGTCTTCAGATGATTTGAAGATTAACCTATTAAATGTTAAAATCTTATCGACACATTGTCATAATAAAAATCTTCGGTTTATGTGACCAAATAAAGAGAACCTGCAGTGGAGCGTTCGCAGAAAGACCTTTTACAAATCTGGGGTGGAATTTTGCAAATTTTTATCCCCGACCTATTTTTTGCCTTTTCTGAAAACGAAAACAATTATGATTAATCGCGGTTTAACACTTTCTCTCGATTATTTAGTCATCCACTGTGTAGCCTTGTAATTTTAACGCTTTATAAAAACTTATGCTTCTAAATCAGATTTAATTAGACTGTTACTAATTTTATGAAATTTTATGCAATTCTTTAACATCAGTTTTCATCTTTCAACATAATGTGATTTTTATGCTTTTTCAATGTATCATGATACACTTAAAATAAATAATTACAACAAGCTCTTATTTTTTCTTTTTTTTTATTAACTCCTATTATAAAAAAAAAAAAATATTTCATCTGCTTGCAAAGGAGCTCAAGATATACATATACCCTAACATTTTCTTCTGCACCAATTTACTCACCATATTAAAATCTGAGCACATCCATTCTCTCAATCAGACATAACAATTTTTATCACCCCAGTCTCTCTTGTTAGAATACACAGGTTTTTGCGACTTGTATCCCGCCTGGAGGACAGCCACATTAATCTGTTCAAAAACTTAATGGGCTTCAGCGTCATAATTTTTATTAACGGCAAAATCTGCAATCAGCTGCCTGCCCCTCACCCGGAGGGGATATCAGACTAACCAATCTGATGCGGCGGCCTTAATTTTTACGACATTCTCCTTGTAATACGGGGTTGTAAAACCTTTTTGGAAGAACTTGCAAGCCTAGGCCGATATTGATAATCCCGGTGGGCCGCACGATACTCGGGCCGATATAGGCTTTTAATGCAAGAGGAGAAGATACCTCGACCGATATTAGAGCCCGTACCTTATAATCTTCTTGTCAAGATACCCACATTAAGCGGTGGGTAGCCAGTGTAGTGGAAGATCTACGAGGTTGCGAAAACTTGGACGCCGAACGCCTAACTTCGTTATTAGAGATGTTCTTGTATGGGGAGGGAGAGAAGAAATTAAGAATAGTTTAAGAAGTAAGAATTGCCTTGACGGTTCAATTATCAGAGTACTTCATGATATGGTATTTTAAAAGATTAAGTTTGGAATTTTTTTTTAAATATATTTTGATTCTTACTATAAAAAATATATTCAATTTCGTAGTAGCTGAATTACGATTTAAATTCTACAATTTAAATGGTAATTTTTTAGCGCGTTAAATACCAAGTATTTACATAGGCTAATACTCAAACAATATATGATATTGAATCAGAAGAAAATTGACGTGATAATAAATTTGTTATTAAATGCTGTACTTTTAATGAAAACGAACAGCTGAAAGTAAACTTATCACTTAAAAAATTTCTTTTAAGATTTTGTTTGTGTTTATACATTTACATAAAGAAAACCGTAGCGTAATAATTGCTAACCCAGGCAACAGGATAAACCTATTGTATGATGATTGATCTATCAAAAGATAAAAGAATAAGACGAATATAATTACGACCAAGAGCTGGTAAACATCCAAATTAATAAATCTTTTCATTTGAAACAAGCTTCTTATAGCAGTTTGATTAACGACGAATATTGTACTTCCTTGAAATTCATTCCCGGTATTGTAACAAAGAAAAGTGAATGCTTCACATCATTTCCATCAATTACGTCACCAAAATGGAAACTTATGTTTAAAGACACGAATGAGTGCCTATGCTTATCGGTTTTGCATGATTATCTACAAGATATTTAAAAGCGTCATAAGCCGCCTTCGGAAAACTGTCTTAATATTAAAATAAAAGATGGTGTGGTTGATATAAAAATAACATATTGCGCATTCTAAACCATTTAAAAGAAAAAATGAAAAACAATTCTAAGCATAATTATTTAAATATCTTAATGCAGTATTTAAGGTAATATTTCTCATTATTTCCATAAAATTATTTCTGAGAAAAGAATAAAAGAAACATAATTATTATTTTTTGATTCACAAAGAAATAAAAGAAGCACAATTAACATACAGATAATTGAAAAAATTAAACATCTCCTGAAAAACAGAGCACAATACCTGTCGGGGATTAAAAATTACCTAAACGTGAATGAGAATTTTCAAAGAATTTTTTGAAATACACAAGGTGAAAGTAAAAACAAAACAAAAAAAAAATCCTTGCCCCATCTTTAGAAATTAAATAAGCATAATAGTAGAATGGATAGCTACATTGTTTCTAAACGATACGCTACATTAATCGCAATGAGATATGAGCGAAGTTATCTACGATTCAAGATGTCATAGTTTAAGACATAACACTTTAAAAAAGTAAGCATACATAATCACATACATTAGCCTGATTTTTTTTTTTTTTCTTTTTTTTAAAGAAACTATGAAATATTTCATTATACATCGAATACAAAACGCCGACAAATCATCGTTGATGTATTAAACGCTTTCCGCATATTAATAAAGTCACCTGTAAGTCATTTTTCAAACAATCAGTTCTTTGAGGCCAAAGCAATTTTGAATTTTAACTCCTCGGGGCGAGAAACGGAAAAATTGCGAAAAGACTTGCTCGGATAAACTTTGCAAATAACTAACAAAGTATCCAAGTGAAACTGAATCGGTGACTGCTGTTTCCTTTCATTTTCTTTCTAAGTGAAAATATTCAGGAAGAGATTTCATCAACTTTCTAAGTAACCAATACAACTTGAAACATGGTACAACTTTTCACAAGAGCATTGCATTTAATGTGAATGCGAAATTAATCCAGAAATAAAAATATTGAGGTATGCATAAATTATTAAATATTTTGCAACTGTACTTACTCGTGACATAATCTTTAACTTTTAAATATGTTGGAAATAGTTAAAAACATGCAACAAAACTGAAAATACATTTCGAGAAATTTCGACTTTATTTGATACTAAAATCTAAATAATTTTGTGTGGTGTTGTATACCAATTATTAATATTAATCGAAACATATTCTACAGGAAACATGCTTTGATACAGAAAAATATAAATAAATACATTTAAGAATTACATGCAGTAGACCGTAATGTATCTGAATTCTTTTGCGAATCCCTCCTTACAAAGCAGTACTATTTATATCATTTTAGGTATAAAACACGCTATAGTGAATTTGAATAACATATTTCAGTTTAAGGACATTTTAATTATATTCACGGAAACGAGAGTGCGACAAACAGATGAACTGAAGTTAAACAGTTGTATGTATATAAATTTTAGGTATAAAACCGGTGATAAATATGAGAGTCATTAAATTAAAGAAACTTCAGAGAGACTATTTTAAAGACTTATTTGTGTAATATATCCGAGAGGTATCCGTTGATAAAGAGATCAGCGATACTGGTTCAATTATACCAACTTAATAATCTATTCTTACAAATAAATTTACACTTAAAAATTAAAGAACACGCTTTTATTGCAGAAATGTATAGTCGGTAACAAAAGTGTCCGAACACTAGCAAAAATTCTTATGTAAATAAGATAATGAAGGAATGAGAAATAAATAATTTAGAATTAAACAAAAACCATTTTTTTTAAAAATCTCCCCTGACTGGGCTCGAACGTTAGACCTTTAGGTTTGTAGCCCAGAGCTTTACCTCACAGCCCCAGCGTTCACGTAGGGAAAGTCTTTTTTTACAATATAGATTTTTTGTTTGCTCCCACAGCGGTTACAAACATACATACAGGCATAGCTAATAAAAGTGTGTTAAAAAAAAAAAAAAAAAAAAAAAAGACAATACAAAAAAAATTGTATTTTTCTGCTATTTTCTACTCTTTGCAGTGTTGAGTTTTTATAAATTCTTATATGTGAGTAAGAATTTTTCTTTTTTCCCCTCAAAGAAGTAATTAATATCGCATTCTGATAATTCTAGATAAGAAAAGTAAATATAAGTATTTTCAAATATCGTTTTTAACAAACTATAAAAATCTTGAAGTAAATGTTTAATCTGGTTATTCAAAAACAACCATGTCACGAAATTTGAAAGTGTTGGAAATTTTACCATTTATTTAAAAGTCATGAATAAATGAATAAGAATCATTTCTTTTTTTTTTTTTTTTTTTTTAATAAAATAATAAAAGTGAAAAAAAAAATATGAAACGATCACGTTCGAATGTTAAACGATAACATAAACGGGAGAAAACGAAAAAAAGAAAAAGTATGTACAAAAAAAAGAGAGACTCCGAATGAATTAATAACAAATAATGAAAAAGAAATGGTGTGTTCTTCTAATCATTATCAATCATTTCTCTGTTTCAACGCTTCGTTGCATGGAATACCAAAGAAATGAAACAAATGGCTCAGCTCACAAAAATGAAGAAAAGCAAAAAAGAATTAATAAAAATCCTTACATATATGTACATAAGGAAGGAGGTGGGGGGATGATTCCCCTTACGAAAAGAAATAGCATCTTTTGACCCAATCAAATCACATGACACGGAGGGTCAACCAGTTTCTGCGAGATTTATTTTGCTGTTAGTCTCACTTACATGGGGCAATGTTTGCACAATAATTTATTAATGTTCTCTGGAAGAAGTTATACAAGATATAAAGAAAGGAGGAGGCATAAGTGAAAAGCCTTATTTCGACTCTCGGTATATTAGTGGATAATGCTCAAGAAAAGCAGAAATATGATAGATAGGGTTGTTTTTTAATTTCTATGCAAGATAAAAACGCTGCCAGTCATTTTTTATAGAAAAAGTAATTTTTTAATTATTTTTCATTTTGTTAGAAAAAGCACCTTTTAAAATCTGGATTATTAATGTATAAGTAATTTATAAAAATTTCTTAATACAAATTATTAACAAATTTAAATGCAAACTATTACATATATTAATTTTGTTAATTATGAATAAGGTATATATATATATATATTTTAAATGCAAACTATTTTATATATTCATTTTGTTAATTATGAATAAGGTTATATATATATATATATATATATATATATATATTTATACACACAGAGAGAATATAAAAATTGTAATATAGAATTAAAAATAACTGATGATTACATGCTCAATAACCAAAAAGAATTAATTTAAAACTAAATTATATATATATATATATATATATATATATATATATATATATATATATAATCTAAACACAGAAAGACTGTTTGACGTTAATATAAATATAATTTAAAAAAATGAGTAAAGCGGATTCAGAAACTTTTGATTAACTAAAAACTATTTCGTTCATAACTATTCTTTTTTATTTGTATGCCTGTGATTAGACACTCATATTAAGAGCGGGATGCATAGATATCGTAACATATATATAGATCTATCATCCCCATGTTATCGTGCAAAGATTTTTGATGCCGAAAATTAACCTTTAGAATAAGCCATTAAGTGGTATTGAAAAAAAAAAAAAGAAAAATGAATTTGAAACTGTATCTGGAGTTTTTCATTCACCTTCAGTAAATAAATTATTCATAAATTTTATTTACTAAAATATTCGTGTATATTCCCGTGTGTATTCACTCGGAAAAAGAGGGCCATATTTTGGTAAACCGCCGTATTTTCCCAGGTGAAAAGGAATCAATTTTTTCTTCCCAATGATCAATCTATATATTATTACTATATCTATGACGGGATGTGGCAGTGTGTGTGTGTGTGTTTTTTTTTTTTTTTTTTTTTTTTTGGGGGGGGGGGGGGGGGTGTAATACCTAAATTTTTCTTTTTCGCTAGGATTATTAAAAACTTACAGAAAATACTCTTAACTTTTTATTAATTCATTTCGAAACAGATTATCAACAATCTACAAATATTTTGTCTCGCACAATAACGAAAAAGATCGCTAAAGATCTAAAACTCTTTTTGCGCTTTACCTTTTATTAGAGCAGCTGGTATGCTCCAGCGAGCACGAATGCAACAGCCTAGAAACAAGGGACTACATGCAAAACGAATTCTTGTAAAAAAGAACAAAAACATAACAAAAGAAAAAGTGAAGAATCTATATAAAGATAACCCATCAAGGGTTTTGTGTACGGGAGTGACAGTATTTGACTGTTCCCAGTTTCCGAGGTAAATAAAAAAAAAAAAAAATGTATTTAAACGCTGTAGTGAGTATTTGGTCTTGCTCAGACTATAAATATCCGTACTGCTTGATAATTACAATTTTTCAATTATTAATGATACTTATAAAAATTTATATTTTATTAAGTCCTCATAATGTTCTGTGAGCACTTTAACCAGGGGTCCCAGCGTTCCTATATTTTTTCGATCATTTTATTATACTCTCACCACAGTTTTTAAACAGAAAATTTTCATGAAGGTTTCCATAACAAAATAGCATCTAAAGCTACAAGAAAATTTTCTTTTTGAAAATTGTGGTGAGAGTATAATAAGATGATCGAAAAAAATATAGAAAGGATGGGACCCCTGTTTAACCCTTTTAACGATTACGCCATATTTTCTTTTAAAATTTTCTAAGCTAATTCAAAAAATAGCTATTAGCTGATCCCAAATAATATATATATATACATATATATTTAAAAAGGCATTTTTCACTTTTGAGAAACTATTGGTTTCAACAATCTACGTTAATTTGTTTCAACTCAAATAATTAATTTAATAAATAAATAACTTTGTAAGTAACTACTATAATTTGTTTAAAAAAGAAAATGAAAAGAAAGAAAGAAAAAGCTCAAAACTCGTTTTAAGTGAAAATAATAGCACAAACCTTCATCAGGTTATTAAAAAAAAAGGGGGGGAGGGGCAAGAATACATCACTAGAACAGCAACTACGCATTAGTGCCTACTAAGAAATTTAAAAGTGAAAGTATTTGGCTTTCTCTGACGTTAAATTTCGGAGTAGTGCTGCTATCTACTGAACAGATTAAAATCATTGAATAAAACAATTTCATTAAAATCAATTTTTAGAATTACTTTTTTAAAGTAAATTTTCAAAATGATTGATTAAAATCAAAGTTTTATATTTATTTTAAATATAAGTAACATTTAAAGGGGAAAAAATGTATTTTTACAATTTATATGTTCACAGTAGTCTACGAAAATAATTACAAGCCCACCTGAATTTTGTTTTTGAGAAGAGGCAACAATTTTTCAAATAAAACTGTTATAATTAATTTAGTTTTTTTTTGACAGTTAAGAATATTTTTTAAAAACATTAATTAAAATCGAAGAATTTAATTTAATTTAAATATGAATAGTTTGCTAATTTAAATATATTATTTAAAAGTAATTAAAATTAAATGTTATGACTATAATTTAATTTGTTTAAATAATATCTGTCATAAATTCATTTTAATCAAAAAAATTTATTAAAGAGAGAGAGAGATTGTTTTTTTTTCCCCCTACACCAAAGCTCTTTGATATATAATATACCTATATAACACATTTACAAAGTTGTTAAAATTTAATTGTGCTTTAATTTGAACATGTAAACTGTTTCACAAAATGAAAATATGTAGACAAATAAATAAAAATAAAATATTTCAGAAAACGAAAAAATAAATAAATCCCAATAATTATCAGATTCACACCTCAACCCCTCCCAATTACTTAAAGGTAAAAAAAAAAAAAAAAAAAAAAAAAAGCTGATTAGATTCCTATCTATTGCTGTAGTACATAGGTACCGGTTTGTAAATAAATAGCAGCACAATAATTTTTATTTTATTTTATTTATTTTTTTTAATTTAACTTTTTTTTTTTTTTTTTTTTTTTTTTTTCAAGAATAGAATTATTTTACATTTTATTAAATTCACATATATATGTTTAAAAAAAAAAATCATAGATTAATATCTTTATTTTATAATTTATATTAATACTCAAAATTAACGAGTTAAGTATTATTTGCTGATATTCACTATAAATGTTAGCTGTTAGACTATTTTAAATTGGTTTTTATGTAAAGTTCTTAACGACCCAATAATTTATAAAATGTAAGTTTTTTTCTGCGTGTGTGTGTATTTGGTTTCTCATTCATTTTGTATTATTATTATTTTTTTTTTTTCTCCTGTTCAATTTGTTTTATAGGTAATTAGGGCATATAAGTCTGTTGCTTCTTAACTTTATGATTACATATTTCCATACAATATTTCAATATATGCCCCTGAAGATGAATTGATGCTTTGAACTCCTTTTTTTTTTTTTTTTTTTTTTTTTTTTCCCTTTAATGGAGGTTTATACTTCTTATAAGGTAATACTACAGAATTTTTTTTATTTCTTCCTGTGATGTTTTTGAAAAAGTTTTTCATATTTAAATATATATTGAAAAAAAAAAAAAAAAAAAAAATAACATGTTAGTGTTTGCAGAATTCTCAATAGAAAATATACCAATATTCTGACTATATCTCATGCATCACAAAGTTTGAAATCAAGCCACACATAAACATTCAAGAAAGATAAAGGCCTAATGCGATATTTCACAAATGATCAATTTAAAAATAGGTGATTTTAAATTCCATATTTGAATGCGAAAAATTTTACTGAAAAATACTTTAATTGGAATTATTTCTTAAAACCACAAATATTTTTTGCAATCAGTAGAAATGTAGTGATGAAATTGGTTTGTTTGTGAATCTTTTTACGTTATAACAGCAGGGTTAAAAAAAAAAAAAAAAAAAAATATGCATAAGCATCTCCGGTATATTTTAGAACTACTTCCTGTTCAAAATCTGAGAAGTAAACAAAAATAAAAGAGTCTAACAGGCCACATAAAAAATTGCCTCGTTTAGATCATTACTTCTTAAAATTTATGAAGCAAAACATGCTATAAATGTCGGCACATTATTTCGAAGCTCCAGACACGTTTAAGAAGGAAATGCACATCGTCTAATCTTTTTTTTAAACACTTAACATTAATTATTTAAGAGGTGGTGCAATATTTGGGCACCGCATACTTCAAACGAGTTTTGGAACCGATTCGAACACTGAAAATCGCACCAACCTTCCCCAAACAGTTTGTCCAAGGCGTGTTCTATGAAGACGATTCATCGTCTGAAATACATATACATAAACAGTTTTAAAAAAGAAAAGTTAGACAACACTTATGACTCGGCCGGCTTACTTTAAGATTCTTTAGCGGACTGATGATGCCAAAGGGTCACGTGGTCACGCTTTTATAGCAGTTCAATGGTCGGTGACAAAAGAGTACTTTTAAAGCTATGAAGCATTTTTACCTCATTGATTAAGTAAAATATTAAGGCAAATGCGCTGAAAATTTTGACCGCGAATACACCAAATTAACAAGTGCACCGCTTAATTTTGACATTTGCTTTTTTACGTCAGCCAAGAGATCATAACCCGTAGAAGAGGCTAAAATTTAAGCATGAATTGTTTCTTGAAAATCGGATAAACAATGATGGACTTGTTTAGTTCTTGTTTCGGTCCAACAATGTTGATACGATTAAAGAAATTATTCATCCTTATATAAGGTTACACCCCTTTCTTTCCAAATTTCCTCAAAACTAAGTATTCTGTCTGTAATTTATTCCATACAAGATCATTTCCCGTATGTTCATCCTCGTTAGAACGTCAGTATCTCAGAATAAAGATCGCCAAAATTGAGAGAAAGAAGTGTTAGGGGGAAAAAAAAAAAAAGTAGATATAAAAAATATATATACATGAATATTATGATTTATTTTTTTACTCATGCTTCCAGATTTTTTTCCTATTCAACAACAGACATGCTTAGCAAAACAAAAATTTATTTCGTAACTTATTTAGGAGCACAGTTAATATTACAATTGTCTACTCTACTCAAAGGACCTAACCTTGGGGAGCAAGGAAGAAAATTATCTGTGTGGAGGTCTTTCTAAGGGATCCTTATCGGTATTCACTCTAGTTTCGAAGAAAACCATGGAATATTTCGAATACCTAGAGCGATGTGCGCGACCCAGCACCTCCTGTCTACCAGCTTAGAAAGAAGAACCTCCAGTCGAAGGTGGGATACGGACAAAAGCCCCACCGGACAAACTCCCCACGGACAAAATCCCCACTTAGCCCGGACAAAGGCCCTACGTATGATATTTTGGATAAAATTAACAATTCAAAATTAATTAAACTCGTTATAAAATAAATGATTCAATAAATCTGTTACTTTTCCCACTAGAAACTCGGTGTGATAGTTCATAGTTTATTACAGATATTAACTGTTAATTGTTTTCTTATCTGTACTAAATTCTTCACGGGTTATTATTAATTTAATTACAAATTGATCCTTTTTGGTTAACGTGGATTTCGGTGACATTTAATCTTCTGTTATTCTTAATTTTACTATGTTTTTGTGGTCTACAAATCAAATGAGGTTATTTTCGAAAGTGCAAAATTATTAGTTGGCTCGAAAAGGGGGGGGGGGGGATTGAAATTAGCGTGAGATCGCTTAAAATTGGTACATGTAGATTTTTTGGGCCTATAAATAGGATGAGGATATTTTCGAAAGTCTAAAATTATTAGGAAGATCGGAAAGGGGGGGGGCGAAGGGGTAAAAATTAGAATTGGAGTTCAAAATTGTTCAAAATAGGTACATAAAGGTTTTGGGGGTCTACAGATCGAATGAGAATATTTTTGAGAGTGTAAAATTATTAAGAGGAGCGGGAAGGGAGGGCGAAGGGGCAAAAAAGTAAAAATACCGTTAGACCGTTTAAAATTGGGGCATATAGGTTTTCGGAGCCTACAAACAGGATGAGAATATTTTCGAAAGTCTAAAATTATTAGAAAGGGCGAATGGGGAGGAGAGGCGAAGGGGCAGAAATATAGAAATTGAGTTTTATCGTTCAAAATAGGAATATTACTGTTTTGGGGGTCTACAAATCGAATGAGAATATTTTAATATTGGAATATTTTATAATAATGAAAATAGCGTTGTACGCGTACAGACATGCTAACACACACACACAGACAAAATTTGCTGAAATAATTTTCGGCTTTCATGGTGTGTGAAACGTGTATATTTATGCATGTATGAAAACGCATTCATAATACATATGTATATATAAGAGAAAGCATTAAACAGATTACTTTTTATGTCGAATATATATCGTGCAAACTGTACATGCACACCATATGATGTACTAAAAAAAATTCGTACAACACTGAAAACTAATATTAAGTAGTTTTCTCATTCATATTCTTCACAATGAATCAGAAATACTTTGTGACACCCTGTTAGTCAATCAATTACGCTAATCATATCTTATTTCACAGATATTGCTATAGGTATTGGGAGTAAAGGCGAAAGATTGCACTAAGGTCCTAGACCTGAAGGGGAGTGCCTTCCGTGGGGTCTTTCTAAGGGGTCCTAGCGCGCCTTTACACAAGTTTTGGTGAAAACCACGGAAAACACCGAACGGCTCGGTCGGCGAGAGCGACCTGGGATCGAACTCGTAATCTAACGTTTACCAGTTTACAGGACAGAACCTCTCGAGTGCTAGCGGGCCTTATTTTACAGGAAAAATTATTTTGTATACATCAAATACATGTATATTAATTTTGTTACATCGTATTTAGTACAAAGGGTACCAAATTGTGCTTTAATTATGTACATCGCATAGAATACACAAATTATTTTAATTAGTTCCTTTTTCGATAATTATTAGTAGGAAACATTTTTATATTAAATTTTTTTTTTTTCTTTTTTTTTTTTTTTTTCTTTTTCTATTAAATCCAAACAGTAATATTATATATAATACAATATTGAATTATCTTAAATAATTCAATAATTAAAAAAAAAAAGTCTATTTTTAATAATTAAATTACGTATTATCAATTAAAATATTTTATTAAATGAATTTTAACCTTAAAGAAATATATATATATATATATAAGCATTCTTTTTCCTTTTAAATCTTTTTTAAAAATATTTTACAATAAGATTCACAATTAAAATCTGAAACATTATTATTCAAGCAATATCTTTTTTTTTTTTTTTTTCTTTAATTGAAATGTATATTTTTAATAATTAAATTAGTTTTTCAATTAGGTCTTTTAAATTAAATAATTTTAATTAGCTCCTTATTTCTATGATGAAGGATAGTAAAAAATCTTTTGATGTTTAAGAACATTTTGAAATAGTATTTTTATTTAAACGACCAAACAATAGTATTAAGCAATCTGAACTAATTGAATTATTAAAAAAATAATAATAATAATAATAATTAAATTAATTTTAAATTAAAATATATTGCTATAAATTATGCATATATATATATATATAATCATTTATAGTAAAAGAATCATTTTATATTTAAAAAAAAAAAATCTTCGTGGTGATTGTGGTAGTGTTAAAGCCGGTTGATAACTTGAGTGCCCTATACTTGCGAAAGTTTCGAAGAAAACCACGGGAAACTCAACGGCTTGGTCGACGAACGCGACTTCGGATCGAACTTAACACTTCCATTCTACTAGCATCGATTACCGCTCGGATGTTTAAATAAACTTTTTAACTGAAAGTCCAGACAACAGTATTAAACAATCTCACTTAATTGAAATCTTAAAAATTTTATTTTTAATTAATAAATTAGTTTTTTACTTAGAATATTTCATTAAATATTTTTATAACTAGGTTTTCCTTATAATCATTCATATATATAATCTTTTATTATTAAAAGTATTTTAAAACAGTTTTTTTTTTTAATTAATATTAAAACCCAAAACAATAGTATTAAATAATCTCGACTAATTTATTATATGTATATATTATATGTATATTAGTTAAATTAGTTTTCTAAAATTTTTAGTTAATTTTTTAAAACTTATTTTTATTTATTTATTTATTTATTTATTTTATTTTACTTTTTAATCATTCATAGAATATATATATATATATTAATTTTTAAAAAAATAGGTTTTCCATTTAAAAGCTCAAATAGTTCTATTAAACAAATTAATTTAAACATTAAATATTTTCACTTTTAATAAATAAAGATGTTTTTAATATATATTTTATTTTTTAATTTTTTGTGTATAATCTTTCACATAATATTATATATATATATATATATATATATATATATATATATATATATATATATATATACACACACACACACACACACACAAAGTATTTTGACAGAAATTAAAAGCATCCATATACATTCATCTACACATACAACGAGTAGTAATGATGGCTAAATTTTAGCAGAAACCCCTCCCTATCAGATATATGTAACTCTCAGTATATATTACTTAAAACTCTAATGATAATTAAATAAAGTTTCATTAATATCTTATTAAAAATATATATATATATATATATATATATATATTATCTTGCTATACTCATTGTGGTCCCCTTTAGCCCCCCCCCCCATGTATATTTGAGCTATAGTGGGGTTTCTGTCCGGTGGGGCTTTTGTCCGGCGGGGCTTTTGTCCGTGGGGATTTTGTCCGGGACCCGTCGAAGGTATGCGTCACAGCATATACAATTTTTGAAATAAGTCAAAGATCTTTATTGATAAGGAAAAGCTAAACATTGGAATATGAATGAGAACATATTAGAAATATCGTTGCAATTTGTTTTTCTAAATTTGCATTAAAATACGTTAATATCTCAGCTTTTTATTAGTTTCGTATTGCCACTGAAGCGTTCAAAATTCAGTTTAGGTTCAGTTTTTCTCCGTTAAATAAATATATATATATATATATATATATATATATATATATATTAATTATCTCAAAATTGTAGTATGTTAAAATTTCATTTCCACCTTTATCAATTAAATAATGATGTTTGATTACAAACTTATTACATGCAATCTAGCTACAAGTTACTTAATTGCAATTTCAAAATTAATTTATTGAAATTAACATCAAATTTTAAATTATATTTCTCACAACATATTACTTGGATAAATAAGTTCTATCATATTATAAGAAATGAAACAGCTTAGTAAGCTTAAATTCTAAATTTTTTATTCGGCAGGACGGTAGTGGCGCCATCGATTATATTTGTTTAGATTTTTCATTCATCATAAATAGAATGTACATTGTTTTTTTATTACTATTATTTTTTATTTATTTTGTGGAAATTTATTGATTATGGAATTTCTGTTATACATGGTGATATGGTAATTTAATTCAGTCAAATTGTAGGAAATAGTTGATTTTTAATACAACAATTTAATTCTAAGAGTTTTTAACTTAGCAGCGGAAAAAAAATATATATTTCTGAAATTGAAATTATAATCCAAATCCAATAAAAAAAAAAAAAAAAAAAAAAAAGAAAGAAAGAAAGAAAGAAAGAAAGAAAGAAATGAAAAATTCTAGTGATTTTATTTATGAGATTTTCCTGAAAAGTATATTAGGTATGCAGATTATTATGCAGATGTTTAACGCGGGAAAGGCTAGTGTTTATAAATTTTATAGCAATAATTCTATTGATAATATAATTGATAACAAATTATTTTTTTCAAACTGACTTTTCTTTACAATACGAAACATTTGTACGTAAGATATCTGCTTTCTGTTTTATAATGCGCTTAGTTATTTATAAACTTTATGTAATACGTTAATTATATTTTATTTCTTTGCCTATGTACGATCTAACAAAGGACTAATATACTACTGCGACCGAATGCAAAATTAATAAAATTCTAAACGTTTTAGTAATTTGAAATGGACATGTGTATAAAAATAACAAACCACTTTTAAAAAATTGATTTTTTTTTTTTTTTTTTTTTTTTTTTTTTAATCAACCTTAAATACGGAGTTTTAAAGAAGTAAAGAAAGCTATGGAAATTTTTGAAAAGGCAACTTAATCAACTCAAATTTATCTCATGACAAAATCAAGTCTGAAAAAGGGGGGACCCTGAAATCAAAAACCCTGAAAAAGACTGGATTTTTTTTTTTTTTTTTCCCCTCGGAAGGATCTTTTTCAAGATTATGAAATACTGACTAAATTAACAGTATTTCTTATTGCGTTTTCTTATACATACAACTAATCGGTCTTCTCTTCGCTCGCCTACCGGTCGATATATTTAAATGAACCTATTTAGAAAAATGAAATAAAACTTGTGGGTTTTATCAAAATTCAATGAATTAGGGCCATGAGAAGTAAATTGAATTTTTAAGAAATTAACTTCAAAACAAACTCATCAAAATCGTCGCTTGTTTATTTGTCGAAGGGATAATACCTAAATACTTTTTTTTTTTTTTTAAACAAAATAAAGGAATTGAGTCCTGAAATTTAATTTGAATTTAAGTACGTATGAAAATTAACTTCAGCGCAAATTCAAAAAAATCGTAACTAGTTTATCTGTCGAAGGGATAACATCTAAATTTACTAATTTTTCTTTACTTTACCCGAATCCGACAACTGAAAAGTACCATATAATTTTTTTTCAGTTTCAATTTATTATCATTTATATTATTTTTAATCTTTTTATTAGTATCATTAATTTTTTTATTACTTATTATAATTGTTTGACTGACCTTCTTTTTTTTTTTACATTTTTCTTTAATTTAACTAAATGTTTTGATTATAATTTGGCGGCCCTAATGCATATGTTCAATTTAAATTATCTTTCATATCCTTATATTGTTTCAAATCACGGCTAAAATTTATTTTTTCTCTATACATTGTTGCAACTGTGACAATTTTTTTCATTTAGAGAAAAAAAAAAAAATACTATCCACCTTCTTCCTTATTTTATTCATTCCTCCAAACCAAAGATTTTTTTTTTTTTTCTTGGTTTCGGGAAATTTGGGATTTCATTATTAAAAGATTTAAAATAACACTAAATACATAATACTGAGGAATTAATAATTGCATATTTATTATAATCCCTTTGCTATACGGTATTCATGTTTATAGATAAACAAAAAATATATATATATATATGTATATAGGTGAGCTATTCCAAGAACTCGTCACAAAATTTTAAATAATTTTAGAAATTAAACACAGTAGAATTGTTTTGTTATTAGCTTTAGTATACAAGTGTGACAGTTCATAGAACAGCCCACCTATATAATGAGAAAATCAAAATGAAACTTACCTCTTTTTTGCATAAAATTAAATAAGTCGTCTAAGAATTCTCTTCTCCTAGGGTCGTCAGTAATTTCGTACAGCTGAAAAGAGAACTCGGAATTAAAATTCTATTCTAATTCAAATCTTACATATATAATTAATTTACTTAAACAGAACAATAACGTGCATATATGAAAATATTATGCCACAAATAAGCACTTCATTATTGTTTAATGTAGTTATTATTGCTATAAAATTTTAAGCACTAATTTCATAGTAAATTCATTTATTAAATACTTAAAGTATGATATTAAAACATTGATGGTGGGGATCCACAAAATTAACTCATTTTCGAGGAAAAAAAAAAAAAAAAAAAGATCTAACAAAATAAAGGAAGGTTGGGGTAGGCGTAAGTTTATTTTATTGATACTTATTTTAGCCATGTTTGTTTTATTTATTTATTTGTAATAACATTTTTACGAAAATAAAAAGTACACAGAATACATTATTAGTTATGCATTTCAATAAGAAACTGTTTCCCAAATACTCTTTAAACTTGAAAATACTCCCTGCAAAAATTCAATTAATTTCTTGGACATAAAAGTGTATACTAATAAAAGATACTATCCAATTCTTAAGATTCATGATAAATATATATATTATATATTTAATACTTTCATTAATTTTAATTTGTCCACATCTTTCTATTTTTAGAAAATTTTAATAAATCTTTCATACAGAATAAAGTCTATTCGTTCAAATCATTAAAAAAGATGAATGCAGAGATTATATTATATATAAATTTTCTAATGATGCTGTGTAGTCAACGATAATTTTATATGCATAAAATATTTGGTTGGTAGGATATATATCAGTTTTACTAGTAAGAAATTGTATTATTAATTATGGATTGGTATAACAAATCGTTCGTATCCAAATAATCTTGACATGCAATAATTTAATTTCCTAGAATTAAAAATGTATACTAATAAACACTTTTCTCTAATATTTAGCTTTCTTAATAAAAGTATTTTTCCTTTATTGTTAATACCTTCATTAATCATAATTTCTGTTAATATTTTTTGACCCCCCCCCCTCTTCTTTTTTCCCCTTGCAATTTAGTGACCTATTTCCGGTTGAAATCTCCCTTTATTTAAATTTTTAAAGTTAATTTTATGTATGAATGGTAACGCATTAGTTTTCGTCATATGACAATGTTATGGATAGAGATACCTATGTCAAGTCTGAATTAAAAGATTATTTTTTGGTCTAAAAGAGCAAATTAACCATAGATAAGGAAAGACAAAAAGGCATGAAAAATAAATCTGAATGATCAACAAGTATTCATGTCAGGTAACTAATACGTTCAGTAAAATAAATATTCATATAACTAATAGATCAGATTCGATCTTTGCTAGAAAAAGCCATTTAATCTTAGCAATCGTAGCTACTGAATTGGACAAAGAATTGCTCAACATATTATTTATTATTTTCTCAGCGCTTGATTCCTTTAGATGATATCAATAGACGCCTACAACAAAAAGAATTATTTGAAATCCGATGTATACAAATGTGACAGTTCAACCTTTTTCTGCTTATCCCTTATCATCAAAACCTATTCCGCCCAATTTAAGAATAGCATAATAATAGTGTTTGCATACCTCGCGAAATAAATGACAGACAATAGTGGGAAAAATCGAAAGGACACCCATACACTGCTTGGATAATCATGGAGTTTGGAAAAGTAATAATCCGCAAAAAAAGAGTCAATAAAGTCCCCACTGTGTCCGGGTCTAGAACATTTTGTTGTCACGCTGTTAGTTATGTATAGCAGAAGAATTTCATAGGATGACGGAAGACCATGGGCAAAAAGTCGATAATATCATTAGATTTATCAAAGATCTCTAACCAGAAGATTTAAGATAAACATAAGATAACACTGTATTGAAACAGATGACGTTTGGTGTTGTGCTGATTAGCATAAAAATTCCATAATTGTAGATTGCTTCAATATTTAATAAGTAATTTTGCACATATCAGATGAAATCTCTTCTAAAAATAACCCTGAATGACAAAACTCGTTCATCAAAAGACGAGCTATTTCGAAGCAAAATTGCCTCAAAGCTATCAGCTCATGAATTTTAAACTAAAAACAAATAACTTTTAAATAAGCAATATTTTGAAGATATATTGACATCAAAAAAGACAATAAATGCTGGATAAATGACATACATAAATACGATTCTTTAGAATACTAATATGTAGCATTTAAGATTATCACGGTATAACATATTAGAAAAATTAAACGAAAATTCCTACATGCATGAGAACTCAAGCATCTTTCTGTTAACAGAAGTTTCAAAAAATAGAATTTGTTTCGTAATTATGGAATGGTATGTAATATGATTTTTTACTAGCTTTTATATATTTGAGTTTTCGCCCATGCAACGCATGCATCTCAAAATTCTAATTTATAAACAGGGGTCGATTCAGATTTTAATTTTGGGAGCCCATTTTTATGATTATATATATATATATATATATATATATATATATATATATATAATCGTGCAAAATCTAACCATTTTAGTACTTTATACTATGTTAATAATATATTATTGAACTAAGTACAGACAGGCATTTGAAATAATACATGAAGACATGAAAAAATTTTATGAAATGAGTGCTGATCATATTTTATAAAATGAAATTTAGAGAAATTGCCGTTTCATGAATTGTAACAAATTGTAAAGATTCAGCCAAAGAACTGCATTTTTTGCAGTCCTTTGGCTTTCCCTGTTATCAGAGCCTGATCCAGTCAAAAGTAGGCCTAATGTGTATTCCGGCCCCCTACCAACTATTTTTCTTATGGTTTTTACCATTCTTTGAGGGTGGGGAGGACTTAAATTTCCTTACTATTCCTATTCCGCCCAAGAAAGAGTGCACATTTGAGTAAAATATTACCTTTTTTTTTTTTTTTTTTTTGGTAAAACTTTATCTTGCTTTTAGAAGTATCCCTCTTTTACGATTTTTCTTGTTTCTAGTCACCGAATCCTATGTAAGTCTATGGCGAAATTTGTTTACACAATTATTCATTATACTTAACTGATATTTTTAAATTCCGTTTTCACATTCAAAAAATTCGCAATCGCTTAAATTACTACCCGTTTTATAAAAATGATTTTTTTTTTTTTTTTCAGCTAAAAAATGAGAAAAATGTATTTAGTGAAAATTCCCCATTTTTAAAATCAATAAATTTTTGGAAAACGTGTACTAATTTAACAGTTGTGCATTTTCAGAATATAAAACGGAATTTAAAAATAACAGATAATGTGTAATACTATAAACAATTTTACCCATAGAATAGCATGGGCTTTGGATAATCTTGACAATCTGTGATGTACCCTTTTACGTGCTGTTTTCAAGAGCATTTTTGTATAGTTTAAATTAAAGTTTCTCGAACTGTAAATGCTATTTCGGGTCTTCCAAGTGAAGAGTCTCTGGGCCTGCCTGATATATAAATTAAATTATCAAACATACTATCAAAAGCAACTTTGTTGTAAAAGGGTAATTTGTTAACAAAACAAGATGAAGTCATAGCAATTTTACATCAATACTTGTCTAAAGAACAATTTACATCAATTTCAGTCCAACCTAAATGGTAATTGTGAGATAGAGGGCATCCGTATCAACTTTCGTTGTAGCCTAGGGGGGTCTTACAATATCTTAGCATTGACTAAATCTAACTCAAGCAAAAGTGACTAAAATACATAGGCAGACATTCATCCATTGCTCAAATTCGTTGACATGTGATTAATACATACTAAAGAGGAGCAAAAAAATAGTTATACGTTTAGAGGAAAATGACTTCGCTTGGGAGGTGTGCAGTCTCAATGATATTATTTTCTCTTCCAACCTAGCATAAAAAAGGGGAAGGGGGGGGGATGTACAAATGTAATTGCAGCTCACTTACTCAACGACAAAATGCTAGGGAATGGTTATGCCCATTCTGAAATTGAAAAAACCAACACGACTAACTAGCTTCCTTTTTTAATTAAATAATTTAGCGTCGATGTTTGGAAGCCGCAGGTGTTCAAATCCCCGACTCGTGACGGGTTTTAATATTGATAGTTCTTAGGGGGAGGGTTTGACAGTTGCAATGGAATAAGATGGAGTATGAAAGTTTTGATTGTATTTTTTCGTATTTATTCTGCAGACCACTGTTTCTTTTTCTCTTTAACCCAAAGTCATTCTTTATATCTTGTTTTGATTCTTTTTTTCTTCTTTCGATATTGAGAATTTATAGCTATTTCATTGGATTAATGCGATCCGATAAGCAGATACGAGAAGAATGTAATTTTTTGTTTCTCTTATTTTTATGAGTGTGTGCTTGAAATTATTAAAGAGTATGGACAAACGCGTCAGAGATACTGTCCCTCCCTTCATTTTTCTTCCCCGAATTTGACAGCTGAAGAAAAAGGGTCAAGGTTATTTTCTCGATGTTCGGTTAAATGTATGCAACGGTGTTACATATAAATAAAATGTTAAAATAATAAAAGTTTGAGGAAATTAATAAATACGTTTAAAAATAAATAAATAAATAACATATCAGTGACAATTCCTGAATATAGTACGAATATAAATTGATTTAAAAAAAAAAAAAATCGAACTTTTCAGGTAATTAAAATAATTGCTAAAATTTTCATCCTCACCCCTCTCATTAGTCCTTTAAGCATTAGTCTAATGTTCTTAAATGTTCTTTTATGAGTGTCTGCATATGATCCAGAGTTACTATTACACCAATAAAAACTATACAACTAATTCCTTACAACTCATTAATATCTTAACCAAATTTGACATTACTAGAATGATTACAGAATGTTGTCGGAATTTTTTGTGTGGTCCTGTAAATAAATTAATATACATACCTTTCTTTCTAGGGAAAGCATGCTTTTAAACATCTTAATAAAGTATGTTAATTCCTATATGTTAAATGCAGCAGAAACGCGTTAAAATGCGCTTAAATGAAAATCTGTCCGTAGGCTCTAACGTTATGAAATTTTTTTCTGTGTCCCTGTAAACGAGTCAAACATTATATACACCAGTAAAAACATTAGAATTCATTTTATATTGCTTATGAATAATACTTCGAAATTTGACATAATTTGGATGATTACGCGACATTTTTGGAACATATTTGTATGGCCCTGTATATTAATTATTAAGTCTAAGCACACATTTTCGAAACAGAAAATGCTTTTAAGCATCTAAATAATGTACGTTAATTTCATTTTGTTCAAATGTAACGAGTAACCATGTTAAATTGTGTTTAAATGAAATTCTACTCATAGGTTGTAATGATAAGAAAAACTGATGTGTTTTTGTACACGAACCATAAACAATATAGACACCAAAAATTAGACAGCAATTTCTGTATTGCGCCTAAACATGTGTACCAATTTGCAAGTCAATTGGGGAATTTTTGCGGCTGCTATTGCGGTACATATAAACTGTGTCCATAGGCCGTAATGACAAGAAATTTTTTTTGGCGTGTCCATGTACATGAACTACACATTAAACACCCCCCAAAACTATACAGATAATTCTGTGGGATTCATGAACATGTGCACCAATTTGCAAGTCAGTAGGGAGACAGAGACAGACACGTCCCAAAACCTTTTTGAGTCTCCGCATGGAGGCCTCCACTGACGTGTCAGCAGTTAAATCTAAATATAAACTAGACATTAATATATTTATTTTTTATTTGCATTACTATCACACTGAGTAGTTATAAAATATAAATTATTATTTTTTAAGTCTTTATTCTTATTTATTTTTCCTCCTAAGAATTGCAATACTTTTCAACTTCTACTTTCAATTACTAATAGTTAAACTTCTGTCTTGAATAAAGTATTCTGATTGTAAATGATTTTATTTATTTATTTATTTTATTTCTTCATGTAAGATAGTATTTTTTTAGTTTCTCTCTCTTATTACGCGTGTGCGCATTTCTACTCTAGATATTTTTCATCCCTTCCAATTTACGACAGCTTAAATTTTTAAAGCATAACATAAGTTAAAAAAATTCCAATCAAACCAGCACATAATCTCAAGTAATTATACGCGAGATTAAATTTACCTGTCAAACGAACGATAATGCACGTTCTTCTCAAAGTAGAAAGAGAACGATTCTTATTCCACATCATTATAATCTGCCCCAAATAAAACTGCCGTTTAAATAATATGAAAGGTGAAAGCAGTCGAGCAACAAAATCGTCCCCCCCCCATCAAAAATCAATGAAAGGCTCGTTGCCTTACAACAACCCTCGCAAAACGTCAAGATCGTTATTATGACAATCATTATCATCGATGGAAGATCATTAATGAAAATGTCATCCCTTTTATCAATTACAAGAAACGGTAATACATAAGAAATCGGACTATCATGCAAATTTAATGATGAACGACGATTATAAAAAGCCCCCCCCCCCCCCTTTTCCCTTTCTCAGACGCTGTTTAGAAAAGGGTAGTTTATCATCAACAAAGTTCAGTACTACACATACCTGCTTCTGACAGACTAGATAATAAGTACTTCATATAAGGAAGACGGGGAATATTTTAATGTTTTTCATTTTAATATTAAAGAGAATATTCGATAAGTAATCTGATACGATGATTGCGGTCCTATGATTAATGGTTTGATGTAGAAATTATATGAGATTGAAACGGAGTTTTAAAATGTTTATTTGAACAGGGGGGAGGGGAGGGGGATTTAATAATTCCCAAAAAATGTCAAAAACGGAAGTAATCAGAAACGACCAGGAAACCGAATGCGTTATGCGATTTAATGCGACTTTTATAAAATTGGAGTGACATGAATGACAAAGTTGAAAATAATTATTTGGAAAGCATTAAATTATGATTAAGAGAGCTCGATGAAATATAATAATTCGTAAAGTGAATTTTATAATTCATAAACAATTGAAATTGATGATTAAAAGCTGTCCTTTTACAATATAAACGGAATTAAATGGTTCGGGATATAATTTCTGAATCTTGCTGAAATAGAAAGTAATAAAAAAGAAAATCAAATTCATTAATTTGATTAAAATAAGGATGCAAAAACACCGTACACAATATTTTTGATTGCCCAAAGCATAGTTTTGTTTTTTCACAGAATGGGGAAATATTAATAAAAATTTATTCAGCTTTTGAATAAAGAAATTTTTAAATTACAAGATTCGTAAAAATTTCTTCCCCATTTCCCCCCTATTTAATATTCTATCATTATTATCTTACAGTATATTTTTACTGTGCATGTTTTAAGCTTATTTATATATTATATACTCATTCAAAGTTAAGTAACATCACGAATATATTAAGCAATAAACATGAATAATTTGTTTAATGTAGGTAAGACTAAAAATTAGAAACAATCAAATATATTTTGAAATTTAAGTTAATTAAGTGAAAATTGCGACAGCGATTTTAAATAGAAATAAACAATTAGCAATAAAATTGAAGTAGAGTTAATTTTTATGTATAAATAAAAACAAATTAAAATTTTCAAATGTAATTTTTTTTAATTCATATTATGTTATAAATTGCTGTGATAAACATCGTACACAAAATTTAGCTGATTTTATTTTCGAAGATATTAGTTTTCAAGGATATTTGAAAATAAAAAAATATCTCATTTATAATTTATTTTATAATAGAGCTGTACCAATAATGAGTAATGCGCCAGTGCAGAATTTTACTCTTCTGGAAGTGGCAATATGCTTCTTGAATATATAATCATTTCTTCATTTAAAAATTGAATTAATCATGCACGCTTAAAAATAAATTCAAAAATAAATTTAGAAGAATAATTAAGAGAGAAAGAGAGAGAATAAATTAAAAAAAAACAAAGAAACAAAGAAATATCTATGAATTTCAACCACGTCATTGAATTTACCTGAAAATGAAATTAATTGGTGGAAAGAAATAACTTTAATAGGCAGTACATTTTCAAATTTATTGCATGACAAAATATGTTTCCTTAGGCCTTGAAAATGTTACAAATTACCCGTGGACTTACAATTAAGGGTTTCAGTAAAAATAAATAAATAAATAAATAAAATAAGCAATGTAAAACATTTTTTAATATTTAAAATGTTTTTTAAAACAAAACTTACAGGGAAAAAAATATATTGAACAATTTTTCTTTCTGTATAGCATACAATGGGTTGTTATTATTATTAGTTTCATTCATGTCTATTTAACTATCTTCATACTTATACATTATCTGTTTATAATTTTACCCCTGTTAAGATAGTAAGCTACATATTTTCACAAAGTATTTCAGGACAATTGCAACAAGTTTTATATGTAGTAGACAGATTACGTACACTGCTGTATATGATACTAAGAAGATTACCACAACACTTAATAATAATTTGAATTTTTTCTATTAAGTGAAATATCCAGTCTCAGATAACTCAAAGAGAGTATAAAATTTCTTATATACTAAAAAGATAATTCAAGATGCATGAAATTAACATGGGGAAGAAAATATTAAAAATAAAAGTTTCATCGCTTAAGAGATTTATTCAGACTTCAGATCATTAAAATATAAAAACTTTAGTGACTTTGGTTAATGATTTATGAAACTACAAATTTAATTATTGAAATACATTTAAATAGCATTTTAGTCCCCCCCCCCTTTACAAATCATTTATACGTCTAAAATCGTAACCTGGTAACAATATTTAAATCGATTCTCAAAAAATTTGAATAATTCAAACGATTAAATAAATATATTTCGATTATCGATTATTTTCAGCAATTCAAAACCATGGCCAATTTTCATATATACAGCCGTTAATGAAATGTAACTGACATTTAATTATTTGTGTTTGATTATACTGATTAGATACACGTTTAATTTAAAATAAACTAAATATGAATTAACATTAATTTGTGGTCAATAAAATCAATAAAAATATAAAAGATCATTTGATTAATCGAGATTAATATTTAAATAATAAATAAATCAAAGCTTTAAAGCTATTATGTCAGTTATCAATAATTTTTAATTATAGTTTCTTCCCCCCCCCTTTCTTTTAGATTCACGTGTAAGAAAACATTTCTTTTTATGTTAAAAAAAAAAAAAAAAAAAGAAGAAGAAGAATAAAATAAGAAACAAAAAGTTGTACGCTTTTCTTACAATTACAACTCAAAGAAAAATGTCGGGAAAAAACTGCACATTTCAAAATTGAAAAGATTAAAAAAAAAAAAAAAAAAAAAAAAAAGGTTAACTGTATTTGATAAATTCTGAAAAAATATATATGTTTAAATCTTTTGCCGTAGCGGTGCATAAAACAGCGTTTTTAAACCATGCTTGTTTTAAATCCATACAATCCGGAATTACATTTTGAATTAAAAGATTTTCATTGTTTGACATGGTTTTTTTTTTTTTTTATTAATATGTCCCCCCCCCCCGAGTTATATATATATATAGCTAGAATTTTAATGTTAAAACTTATTATGATATATATATTTATTATGATATTTATTATATATATCTGTAGTGATAAGTATAAAGGATTTAAGTCCATATTCTTGATTTTTCAGGAGACGAAAAATAAAGTTTAACTAGCTAAAAACAAATCAGAAGAATGGATTAGGGAAAAGGTATTTCGTTGATTTTTACCCTTTATACAATTCAGTGGTTGTCAACCTTCATTTAATAACGGGAAAAATTGAATTAAATATTTTATACCATACATGAATGGTAAATTTCTAAATTGGTCCTTTTTTTACCAATGGATTTTCTCAAAGACTAAATGACATAGAATTAAATCCTTTATACCAATCGATAGAGAATTTTTTTCTGAGTCTGACTATATACTTAACTCAAAATCGACATTTTTGGACTTAAATCCTTTATACTTATCAGTACAGATATATATTGTGCGTTAAAAGAAGGTCTGTGGGTAAAAAAAATTTATTTACTTATTTATTTTTCAAAAGTTTTGTAAAGTGTACTTGACTTAAAATAGGCAGAAAGATGGAGGACTCATAGTTTGGCTCTTTTACTTAAAATATGGGTGGTTTTAAATAAATGAAAACGTTATTGATAAAAGCAGAAATCTTAAAAGTTTTCAAAAAAAAAAAAAAAAAAAAAAAAAAACGAAGAATATTTTTTGGAAATTTTTATAATTTTGGCAAATATCTTCAAAATAATAATAATAATAATAATAAAATAAATAAAAAAAGGTTAAATAACTGTATAAATATTTGATATGTTCTGATTTTTTATTTTTTATTTTTAATCTTTTGCCGTAACGATACATAAAACAACGTTTTTAAACCATGCTTGTTTTAAATCCATACAATCCGGAATTACATTCTGAATCAAAAGAGATTTAATTCTGTTGAAAACCCCGTGACAAACAATGAAAAAGTTTCTGGCTCCCAAAATAATAAAAAAAATGATCTGAAAGTTTCAATTAACAAAAAGTTCCGCTAAACACGTTTATAAGGACAACTTTTCAGCTGACTATCTTCTAAGAAATTGAATTATTTGTTGCTTTTCGACGTTTTATTACTTTAGGTAAATTAATTGGAATTGAAATTACATTAAGAATTTACATTTCATAGCTGCAGGGTTCGTAGCCTCTTTATTTTATTATTTTACAAGCGTTTTATTTGTGTCGTCTACTATTTCCAAACAATTTTTTAAATAATATTATAGCATTATAGCCTTTCCAAAAATGTTTACCCCCAAATAGCGGTAATAAAACAAAACCCATGCAAAAATATAGGATCGTTACGATACGAGCCTTGTAGCCACGAACAATATTCATAATTAAAAAGTGTTACATGTAAACACATAATGCAAAACACAAATACGAATAAAATTAACAGTTATATTTCATAACAATTCTAAGAATCGCAGTACCAAGTTTTAAATCACAAACATTTAATAACTGATTCTCTGTTTTGAAACAGAGTCAGTGAAGAGAGTTATGACACAGACAAACCCGAAAAGATGCCAGAAATTTTTAAAAACAAACGTTCTCCCCATCTTTTGTTTTTACTCCTTACGGAAAGGCTTTTTCGCATTTAATCCTGGTCCCTCGAAATGGAAGAGCAGCTTTGACAAGTGATGTGCCTGATGTGACACTAATGCGCGCAGAATTGAGTTTGGTCTGCGGATTAACCGCAATTAAACTGTCCGAACGCTAACAATTATCAGCGCGGCGGCCTTATCAAATTTACAGATGGGCCACGCTAAAGGTTGCCTCGTTAATTACCAGATAGTTCCTTGTGTTTCTTGGGTTTTTGTAGGTATCGGTGGGGGCATTAATTTAGAGAGAGGAAAATTGTTGCCTTCTAATTACAATGAGCGGAGGTTAATTCAGCCTGTCACAAGCGAGAGGGTTGTGTTTGTTCTGGCAGAGTGACGGCTCTTAAAAGCTTTCTTAGTTACGTTGGGTGGTCGCATAAACTAGCAAGCTCCGATTTTGCTACACCCCCTTCAATTTAAAAATTTCTAGTTGACGGTTGAAGGCACGATTCTGTAACCTAAAGCGCTATTTGACTTTCCATTGTCTTATAAACTCATATTGTGAAAAATTTAAGGCTGGAAAAAAGACAAAAGATGTTTAGAAGAGTAATTTAAAAATACGATTAAAATACGAATGGAAATAATATTTTATAGCTTTTGCCTGATACAGTTTTCAATTCTACGTGGGACACACACGACACGATAATTTCACGCATATTAAACTTTTTAAAATACCGTTTAATAGGTGCTCGAAGAAAGAAAAAGAAAAAATCACTATAACAAAATAAACTATAAATAATATATTAAAGGGAAAAGTAAATGCCTACGTTCTTCAAACTACTATTTGTACTACTAAGTTAGTTTACTGTTTCATATATGCTAAATTAAAACATTCATATATAGAAAAAACCTACGTTAGTTTCTACCCAATATAGTTTTATTGAGATTCGTAGAACTCCACCATGTAACTTCGCGAAGCAAAATTCTTATTGATACATTTACAAAAATCACAAAGAATGCAATGCAATGTATATATATATATATAAACCTGAAGTTTTCAATACTTAAAAGTGAGAAAATTTTATCGTTTTCACTATGAATAACGTCACAAAGTAAATTGTAAATAAGTATTTCCAACTTTTGCTTAACATTCTTTTGTTTTAACTATGCACTCTTCTCTAACTATAAATATCAATTAATTAAAAATATAATAGCAGGAGACTTGGCGTTGGAATATTAAAACAGGAATAAACTACTACGTCAGAAACGCCAAAGAAAAATTATTGACGTGCATACAGCTGTTTCGGTAGCCTAAAGCGGTAGTAGCCTTCGGTAGTCTTCAGTGAAAAAAAAAAAAAAAAAAAAAAAACTTTTTTTTGCACTGAAGACGGTACACGCTTTAGGCTACCGCAACAGCTGTATGCGCGTCAATAATTTTTCTTTGGCGTTTCTGACGTAGTAGTTTATTCCTGTTTTAATTAAAAATATGTTTATTTTTAAGAATTTATTATTATTATTAAAAATTTTATTATTATAAATGACAAAAATAGAGATTTAAAATCATTGAGATTTTTATGGTCTCTTCCACCACAAAATTTGCCTTAAGACTACTGAAAACAAAGTAACACTTGTAAATTAAAATACTGTCAGGCATAAAAGTAGTTTAATGAGGGTAAAATGTCAGAAGAAATGTGTAAATAAAACCCATCTCTTACAGGTATTTTAAAAATCCGTAACCATTTGTCATCAATGCACAAAAAAAAAAAAAAAAAAAAAAAAACTTTTCTGTGTAAACGAGCTTGTAAATTTAAGCAGTGTCCCATTTCGTTCAGGTAATAATGAAGAAACTTTGAGAGAAAAAGAATTAAAGAAACTTGTTCCACTGGGTGGTCGAATCAACTAAATATGCAGCAAATGATGCTGATGTTTTACAACAATGTTAAAAGCACGATTTTGTAATTCTAAAATACTATTTAACTTTCGTTGATACTACTTTGGATATGTATAAGTAACAAAAAGCAGTTAACAAAGCAGTTTACGGTTGAAATATTGAATCATTTATTGTACATTTTTGCAACTGCTCATTAGATGTCATCTCGAATTCACAAAGAAAAAGAGGGTATGTATATATGATTCTCAGAAGCAGGAAGAGTTTAAAATGATAAAATACCTAAAGCTACAATCACCACAACAACCATTGTTAACATGCATTTCTCTGAAATAAATGTAACGTTTTTTCAAGTGCTTTATCTTCATTCGAGTGAATAATGCAAGCATAAAATATTCTATCATAATTAAATCACATGATCATCCAAAACAAATATTTGAAATAATACTGTTGATACATACAATGTATTATAATTACGTTAGTTGTTTACAATACTAGTCCAGATTCATATTAATAGAAAGGTATATAATCTTCATTTAGAACAATGATCTTTCATGAACTTTGAAACTGTAATACCTGCAGTAGATATATATGATACACATGGGTTGCTGAAGTTGTTTACAGTTTTTCTCTGGATTTTAACTAAAGAAAGGTATTTTCTTCGTTGTATATAACACTAAATTTTTTATTCCTGGATTACCAAAATTATTTTACACACATTCCTAATGAAATTACATTTGTCTGGCATTCAAGCGGTGCGATAAATTAAAATTAGTGTTAAGTAATATACGCATTTTTAGTTGTTTATTTTGGGAGTAAGGTCGATTGACTACACAAGGATCGTAAGTCTACGTTGGTGAGCCTTCGGTGTGTGTGTGTGTGTGGGGGGTTCTTTCTAAAGGATCCTATCCGTATTTACGCGATTTTCGGAGAAAACCACGGAAAATTCCGCACGGCTAGCCCGACAAAAGTGACCTAGGATCGAACCCGATACTTTCCGTCTGCCAGCTTTGAGCGCAGAACCGCTCATCCACTGGTGGCGCACGTAATTATAGATTCCTACAGTATTCCATCATAAAGTGACTTCTGCAGTTACGTTGGTACATTGATATCAGACACATAAAAAACTTACATGTATAAGCATAGTGTCTTATTAATGCTGTTTATTATTGCCATTTTAATTTTCTGAGAAAATTTTACTCTCGTTAGATCTTTACAGAAAATATTAACAGTTTTTTTTTTTTTTTTTTTTTTTTTAACCACAGCAGTTTTTACGGGGGGGGGGGAATTCAACTATGGGAAAAAAAAAAAAAAAAGATGAATGAAAATAATATAAAAACTGCACAATCAAAAGTGTGAAAACGCGTACGAAAAATGTTTAAAACAAATATTTACAATTACTCTTGAAATTATTATTATTTTGATAGAATATATCCTTGCAGTGACAAAATTTTTGTAATCAAAACTTGCGCTTGTATACAAGAGCACTAATCTGAAAAAATAAAAATAAAAATAAAATAAAAGGTGAAATTTTCAGACAATAGCGTTTGTAGAACACCTGTTAGAAGATTTATCAACTAATAAGTAATGTATCGATAAATTTTATCTAACAATGTGAAATATAATACTAAAATAAACTAATACCAATAACACTGCACTAAGAATTGCAATTTTTTTCATTTAATAATCTTACACCAAGTTTTTTAACAGCAGCATGGACATCTCTTTTTATTCCCAGCACCGCCTTATAACTGCTACCGGCCGGCAAAGCCCTACCTACCTTTCTCACCCTAATGATAAATAATAATTAAAGTGGCCCACATTGGTGATAACAGTTGAAGGAGATTTCCCTTTCCCCTCCACAGCAGTTGTGATTAATTTACGCTGTCATGTTTTATGAAACCGCTAGCTACCTGTAACTCCGCCTTACAAGGTGGGTTCCAAAACCTGCTGATAGAACATTTTTTTTCGCTTTCATAAGTAAACTTTATCTCAGTATTTCAGACATTTAACCTATAGAGAGTTGCAAAGACACTCTTGGGACAATAATGGTGAGAGTGAATAGAGTGCGGACAATTGTAAACAATACATACTGACTGAAGGTTTCAAGAGATAACAGAAAATTGAATAAAGTAAAAATTAGGGATGTATTGCGACATTATTGATTATCTAAAGTAATATATTTTTAAGTTTTTAAAGCAGTCTTAAAATTTTGAATCAGATAAGTAGAAATATCAAAGAAACTTTTTCCTAGACAAGAGAAGCGCAACTTTAATAGTCAGATCCCCCCCCCTCCCCCCGTCTTCCCTTCCCATGCAATCCTATGAAATTTTTGCTACTTCGTATTAGAAAGATATCTCGTTCAAAAATAAAGTTTTTCAAATTCTGTATTTTGAATTCTACTTTTTGAACATGTCGTCTTTTATCTTAGAGAGCAATTATTTTTTTAAAAATAAATTTAAACGTTTTATATCTTCATTAAGGCTTTAATTTTAGATCACATCTTGAAAAGAAATATTTAAGTTTATTTCTTTAAAATACTACTTCCTAAAATAAAAAGTGACATCTTCAAAGAATGGAATTCAAACTAACAGAATTCGAATAACTTCATTATGGAATGAGATATCAAAATGAAGCAACAAAAATCCCATTGGATAACATGGGAAGAAAGCAGAATCTGACTACTAACCAACCAACTCCTCTTAACCCTTTGCCGTTCAGTGTTCCACTACATGGAACACCTAACTTCGCTAGCTTCTCCAACCGTTAAATTCAATTGCAAATGATTAAAAATAGGTTTTTTTTACTTTGAACTTTCCTTTTCACCCATAGATGGCATAACTGCACAAGGCAATCCATGATATTCAGCTGGGACGCGATATTTTAAATCCTTGTATTTACAAGAAATTTTGTATATATTTTTTTTGTGATACAAAAAAGATTGCTTGAAAAAAGATTTCTATGTTATATCGTTGGCTGTACTCTAAATTATTTATTCTATATTATTTTTAATTTTTTATACACGAAACATACGAGGAATCGCTGAATAAAATAAGGTGTTCCATCTCCTGGAACACTGCGACACTAGCGCTTTACATATTATGCAGCCGAAAACAATGAAGAAGACAACTGTGTTTACGTACTCTGTTTGGAGGGAATGACGTCAAGCTATCAGATGCTGCAAGGGAGGGTTGGTTGTTTATAAAAAAAAAAAAAAAAAAAAAAAACGCACAAAACTAATTTCATGTGCAAAACCTGCAATGTTGGTTTGTACTCCTACCAAAAGAGTGTGACGTGCTTCCAAAAATTTCATGAAGCTAAAAAATAGACTAATTGTCAATACTTTTTGCACATAGGCCTTGTTTATATGTGTACTAACTGTAAATATCAAATTATTTCATAAGAAATCATATAACCAAGATTTTTTTGGGGTGGGGTGGGGGAGGGGGGGGATGTAGAGTAGCAGGCCTCCCCGTGATGCACCGTGGGTCATGCTAAATCTACTACACAGCTATAATACAGTGTTTTTTAATTCATATGCAAAATCTTCTACTCATTTACGCGCTTCACTGCGATGCTCTTAGACGCACTTTTCAGAGCTCTAGTGGCGCAGTGTTCCCGCTGATGGAACACCCACAGATTCAAAACGGTTAGTACTATCTTTACAAAATTATACCTGTGTACTCCTTCAGACCTAAGTGGATAGCCTACAACTTTTTTTGTTGAAATTCCAACTTTAAAGGATAGTGCGCTGTAAAGGGTTAACTCACTGAAATTTTACTTATTTCCTCCATTGATGACCATGCAATGCAAAACTTTATTTTATTTTATTATAATTATAATAATTAATGATTTTTTATTTTATTTTCATTTTTTTTTTTTTTTTTTTTTTTTTTTTTTTTGGGGGGGGGGGGCGACACTTTCTCCAATGCATGTTGTTAAATAAATAAATAAAAAAATATTTTCCAAGCAAGAATTCAGTCTTCTGGGCAGATCCACCGCTCTGAAGAATACACTTGTAGATTACACAGGAGGCTACCTCTTTTATATTCATAGTAAAATGTAAAATATGAAATATGCTTTACGTTCAACTACCTATGTTGAGAAAACATAGAATAGTACGGAAACTGATTAAGCCATCTATATTATTAAACTGTATTTTAGAAATCTCAAATACGTCGACTGTGCATATACGACTGTGTTTTGAATTACAGTAAAGCCTCGTTTATACGTCTTTCAAGGGACTGACGTAAAAGTACGTATAATCGAAATTTTAATAATAACACTTTGATTTCTAAAAGTTTAATGATACTTAAGCAAAATTTATATGAAAATACTAAATAATAAAGTTTCTTAAGTTAGTAAAAGTATATTATACTTTAAGACAAAAATTAATTTAAAAAAAAAGAAAAAATGATATTATAAAAAGTGAGAAAAATCATACTACTAATGCATGACTGGGTACTAATAGTTATATATATCATATATTGAGTATTATATTACATTTCTTATGAACTATATGAACACATTTTGATTATTAATTATATATATATTGTGTATCTTTAACATAAGCATACGATTTATGTCCATACAGATAATTATTTAATAACATTAAAAATCTTTAATATTTGATTTTCTGCATGTCTATGAGTATTGAAAATTCTACTGTAAATTCAATTGATTCTTTGATCGTTAATTATTCTTCTATCTTTCCTGTGTTCCTCCATTTAAGATGCTTTCTAGGAAAAATCTGTCTTATTTAGAATGGAAAATAATGACAGGTGGAGAAATTTTGCAAATTTTAGTAAAGGGGAAAAGACGTATAACCGATATTAGCGGTGCATAAACGAAGAAATTTTGCATTACAATGAATAGGAATGAACCGAGACTTCACTATACGGGCGTATAAATGTGAGAGACGTATAAACAGTGCTTTACTGTACAATATCTACTTATCGAATAGATTAAAAGTAAATTTAAGCATTAAAAATAAATTATCTGAATTTTAAATAGCTAACAACCAATCTATTTCAGAATTGAGATAATGAATATTGCTAAGTCGTTGTAATAAAAGGGATAAAATGATAAATTTACGAATGAAATATTATTGCATAGTTGCAATATAAGTAATTAATAGTGATGCAAATTCCTACTAGAAACCATTGAAATAAACAGGATAAGCCGAACATTTTTATTTTTTTTATTATTATTTTTTTTTTTTAAGGTAATTGTAATTATGTGAACATCTTCATTGCATATACTATACAAAGATATTTTCTCTAATAAACTAAAACAATTGCATGTTCCTACTGTAATAATTTAAGACAACGAATGCATATAAAAAAAAATAAATAAAAGCCCTTCTTTTCAACTATATTTTCGAAGAAGAGTTCATTCTATGAATTTTACATAGTTATCACCCCAGACATTTTATATTGTATGATATTATCTTCATAAGGTCTATGGTTACTATAACAGACAAACATTGATTTGTGCACTTTTCTCTATTTTCCCCCGACAACTGATGACAAAGAAAGATCAACATAGAACAGACAAGAAACGAGATTAATTAAAGAAAAATCAACTCAAAGTGATTCGAAGATCTACTTCTTGCAAAGGGAGAGAATAGAAAAAAAAAAAGTGAAATCACAAGAAATTTACGACTTGTCTCTTGATAAATGGCACGATCGGACAACATCAATCTGGTCGGGTCTCCCAAATGGTTCCCCCATCACGTTAATGGACCATGAGAATGAATGACTAGAGCCAAATCATGGGGGGATAAACAGATCAGGTAGCCAATTCTATAAACAAGTATCAGAGGATCAGTCCACTTGATGGCCATCTATGAAGAGAGAAGGCACCATATCAGGGATCTGAATTGAAGATTGGCACCTACGGAGCAACCCTTCAGGCTATATCAGGAATTTAGAAGGGGAAAAAGGGAAACTGAATTTTTCTAGGAAAATGCAAAGGTCAGGACGGTCAGATTGGCAATCACTGAACCGTTCCTTCGGAAACTGTCCCACCCCCCTCGGGGAGTAATCTGGATATCACAGTGACCCATCGCTTTTTTCATGACTTTTAGGTTTTTTTTTTTTTTTTTTTTTTTTTTTTTAAAGGAGGAATGAAGTAAAACATCAAGCTTTCTTTTCAAGATACAGATTAGTTCGATTTAACTTATTTTGTATTTCTTACTCTAAACATAATAAACAAGTGTAGGAAAGACACTATACATATTGATTTAAAATAAAATAAATATTTAATAGGATCATAAGTGATACAAAATAGTGAATATAATATGAATACAAAAAAAGAATATAATATAATATGAATACAAAAAAAGAATATATATTTCCTATAAAAAATCACACTGAGAGAATAATTTATTATTTAATAAAATTATTTTCCGTAGTGAGCGCAAATAATTTTATAATAGAAAAGTATAACGCTAAACATACAGTGAAAATTTTAGATTGTTTGATTTTTTTTTTCTTCAAAAATCGTTACAAATAATCCTCTTTGCCATTTTTAAAATTTATATCTATATTAAAAATACATTTATATCTATATTAAAAATTTATATCTATATTTAAAATTTATATCTATATTATTATTTATATCTATATCTAAAATTTATATCTATATTATTATTTATATCTATATCTAAAATTTATATCTTATTTATATCTATCATGATATACAAATATAAAATTTGCAAAATTTTGCAAAATGCCATTTATAAAAAAAAATTTGACCTGTGCTACAATATCTAAAATTATTGGGGGGGGGGGGGGGGGGAGAAAGAAACTGTATCGTTACCTGTTGAGCGATATGCATCAAAAGTTGAGACACCAATTTATATCAAACTGCAACTAAATATAAATTGTATGAAGTTCCGCTCATAAGTTCTTGATTTAGAGCTGCCATTAAAAAAAAAAAAAAAAAAAATTCACACACGTAGACATTTTTTGAAAGTGGTCCAGTCGCATTCTGAAACGTGTAAATTTAACAAAAGTTTTTATGAATCAAATACTGCCTTTTATTGAATATCGAATAAAGTAAAACTATATACCTTGATCTTGTAGAATGTAATCATAAAACATTCTTCTCTTCTGCCAACAAGCACGAATTATATTTAGCCAAAACAAATTAATGTCAGAGACGTGATAAAAATCACACTTCTGGGAGACATATTTTAATCTTTTTTTGCTAAATGTTTACTTTTCACGTGAACAATATAAAGAAGGGAAGTCATGATCTTACTAAATCTTAGCAAATAAATTAAGAAATGCACGGAGTAATGCCTCTACATATAGACCTCGGTGTGTACGTTAGATTGCGAAATCTTTCTCTGATTCTCGAAAAGTTTATTATAAATCTTATTAAAGTTTTATATTATGTATTCGGAAAGGAAGCGAGAATGAAATGGTTATTCGTAAAACTGAGCTGCCCACTTTGACAATTTATATTTATTTATTATTATTATTATTTGGTAAACTAATGAAATTTACGAACATTCCTATTTTAAAATTTAGAAAATTGTACGGAACTTTCTCTGATTTTTCATAAAAGGAAAAAGAAAAAAAATCAGAGTACTGTTGTATGTAGAAAATTTGGCATTTTAAACCAATTCTAATACCGCTAGAGTTCAGAAAACATGAATATCTGGAAACTATCTTGTTTTATCTTGAAATACATGTTAATGCAAAGAATTAGTGAATATAAGAAAACACTATTCAATTTGTAATTATGTTGTAGTTTCCGCATTTTAATTTAAATAGGTCTAAATGTGCATTTTTTTTTTCTTTTTTTTTTTTTTGTTTCATAACTTTAAAAATAAAACCATAAAACTCGAGCTATTAAAATTTTTGGTATAAGTGCTCTTTTTTTTTTTTTTTTTTGGTTTATATATATATAACAATAAATCTTTTATTTAGCCATAAATATATTTGAAAAGAAAAAAATCTATATTAGAGAGATCGTTAGAGGGAATGGGCAGCCGCACATCCCAGACCATCAAGGTCATCCAAAGTCCGCGTTATTCTATGGGTAAAATTATTTATAAAATTACACATTACCCAATTTCTAGTTTTAAATTCAGTTTTCACATTCTGAAAATACACAACTGTTAAATTAGTACTTGTTTTACAAAAACTGATTTTTAAAAACTTAAAAACTTTAATTTTAAGTTCAAAAATGCGATTTTTCACTAAATGCATTTTTTTTTCCATATTTTATCTTAGATCAGCGTTTAACCCCCCCCCCCTCCTTTTTTTTTTTTTTTTTTTTTTTTTTGCGTTTTAATGGGCTTTTTTAGGTTTTTTTATATTAAACATAGAATAACACAACTGGATTTGAAATTTAAATTTTACTTCAAAAAAGAACAGTTCTAGACTAAAAGAAAACTTATTACAAAAATAATAGTAATTAATTAATTAAAAATTAAATTAACCAAAAATTCTTAATATTTGGTTTAGTTTAAATTGAGGGATAAACGTAAAATGAACTCTTTATTTCATTCTATTCAGTATTTTATCAAATTTTGAATTTATATTTAAATTATTTTGCGTAAATTTAAAACTAGTAACAAAAGCAAAATATTTTAACCCTTCCATCTTCCATGTACGATTTTCATATTACCAAATAAATATTAATTTGTATGGGTAAAGTAAAAAGTATGTAAAATAAATCTATTTTTAAATTTTTGTTACAATATTGATACTGACACATTTTATTCATATTTAAAAAATTATTTAACAAAGAAATAGATACAAAACAAAATTATCATTCTCGCATTCTAAACTTTCATGTCAGAGGTCAATCCAGGGTTTTTTTTGACCCATTTTTGTGAAAAATAAAACATTTGTGTGAATTTTTTTTTTTTTTTACAAAAGGCATAATATACTTGGGGGGGGGGGGGGGGAGAGGACGATATCATGTAACACCTTCCATTTTATCAGTCCTTCTATATAGATATTTATTATAAAATTTATAGTGTTTCAAGTTTCAATGAACTACGCATCAAAATAATTGTGGAAACACGTAAAAATTTTATAAAGATCATTTTTATAAAACTAATTCTTTTAAAACTGGCTATTTTTATGACTTTAAATTTTGTAAAGGGCAGCAAAGAAATCCATTTTTTGCTAATATCGAACCTTGTAAGTTCAATATATTATATTCGTTAGTTATATAATATTTGTTGTTAAATTTTTAGAATCTTAGGCAAATTATTATTTTTTATACATATCATGATATACAAATACTACAAAATTTCAAAACTTTCAACTTTGATCAAATATTCTCATCTTTCTTTTTTAAAAACTGGTCATTCGAAAGAGATTTTCCAGATTGAATTAGAAAAACTTTTCTTAAGGTTATTGTATTATTGGTTGCAGTGAAAGGGATTTTTTTAAGTGAAAAAATAATTACATAATATCAAATTAGTATATAATAATATCAAGTAAAATATAATAAATGATTTTTTTTTAAGAGTGAAAAAACTTATTATGTTTAAAAAACCCAATAAAACCCGCCAGAGAGTGGGTTTTATTGATTTTTTTTTTAAGTGGGAAAACCCCAAAAAACCCACCCAGGTTTTTTAGGGTTTGTGGGCGGGTCCAAAACTCTGTCTTAGATGTTATGATTCCAAATGGCATTACGGAATTAAAACTTTAATATATTGGATCAGTCATTGACTGACTTGATTATTTTATAAAGTAGTTTCAAAATGGTGGTTATCTGAAAATTTAAAATTGTTATAAAAAAAGAGTTATAAACTGATTTGCTTTACCGAGTTTTACGGCAACCCCATATCAAACTCTCGATTAATTTTATTTATTAAACAACACTATTCACCATCTAATTTAAAAATGATAACGTCTTCAAAATTTCAAACTTTTGTTTAAAAAAAAAAAAAAAAAAAAAAAAAGAGGGGGTACGCATGTAGCCAATACCAAGGTTTTAATAAAGTTAACCAGTTTAACCCATCTTCTAGCTTTAAAAACTGCTGCCACTTGAAAAGAAAAAGAAGTTATCAACATGCAATTCCAACTGAGCCGAAAGTACTTACTTGTTTAACGTTTATTATAGTAAAAATAAATTATGAATGATCACTCAAAATTGAGAATTATTTTCAGAACACTAAAATGCTACTATGACGTTTAATATTTAAATTAGTAACATATATATCATCATCAATTTCAGCCTTTATCAGTCCACTGCAGAATGAAGGATTCTAGGTGATTCCAAAATGCATTGTTTTCAGCAATTCCAAACTTCACAATTTCATCTCTCCAACGACACAGTGGTCTCTTCCTCGGTCTTATCTCTTGGTATCCAAAAGACACACACTCTCTCTCTCTCTCTCTCTCTCTCTCTCTCTCTCTCTATATATATATATATCAAAATCACATTAATTCTCAGAGTTTTACACATCATAAGAGAGATTTTCACGTAAAACATTTTTAAGAGGAAATTTACAAGAAAATGTACGATATTGACCGTCGATCATTTGGGCCTTATTTATCTTGCATTACATGTTAAATTATTACGAACATGCCAGTTTAACAACCTACATCTATTGCTCTTATTTTAATTTCGGAATATCAAATGAAATACCAGGCGCACCACACTAGAATTTCGTCTAGTGGGCTGCTTATCAGAAGAATTGTAAAAATAATAATAATAATAAATAAAATCGCAATAGTTTTTATGCGTGACTATCAATAATGTTTATCAGAAATAATTCAAACATACAGAATATTCAAAATCTACACAATTGATTAAGTCACATTCAAGATTATCGAAAACATCTAAGCACTAGAGCGAAAAGTAATTTATTTAAAATATCACTGCGGACGTTTTTGAAAAATTAAATTTGTCACTTTCTAGAATGCATAATAAATATTTTAAACAATCATTCGATTAACAGATAAATAACCCCAGAGAGAAAAATACAGATGCTATCTTAGACATTAAAGAATGGTTTATTTTTATCATGCAGAACATGAAACAAAGAGACTGTAAAGAGTGCAAGAACTAAAATTTATTTTATTACTTTAAGATTTTATTAAATAAGAAGGTGAAAAGACATTTATAGAATGATGATGGTATCAACTGGAACATTATTCTAAATGAATCTCAATGATTAAAAAGTGCATGAAAAACTTTGAACAAGTTATAAACTACATAAAAGAATTTGACATAATTAATTAAATCTTCATAATTCCTATTCTCTAATACTCTGTTATTTTTTTCTTTCATTTCTTTCTTTCTTTATATATATATATATATATATATATATATATATATCATCATCAACAATTTCTGCTCTCCGAAGTATAAAACAAGAATATTAGTAAACTGATCACAGCCACTGCTAAAATGGGGTTTCCTAAAAACTTTGTATTTTCTATTTTATATCCATAACCATGTCTCTTTCGGTACATTTATATAAAAAAAAAAAAAAAAAAAAAAAGAGAGAGAGAGAGAGAGAGAGAGAGTGCACTTTTTAATATCTTAACCAAAAAATTTATAAAAAAATAAAAGACAATGAAAAAGGTGGCGGTTGGGTGGGCAGATGTTTGATTACGGAGGATGGGTGGGTGTTGTTTGGATGTGAATGTGAAATTATATAAATTTAATAATAATAAAAGCAGAAGCCATGTTGCATTTACCTTGTATTAATACGCATTCTTTCTTTTTCCTTTACATATTCATCACATTTTTGATCCTCCACGGAAGGGGTTTTTTTCCCCCTTCCGTGGAGGATCAAAATTGTGATGGCATGTCTCCGGACCACATCTATGGGTGTGCTCCAGACTGTCGCCAATTGCCCATCTGCGCAGCACTAGTGCGACGTTAAACCCAACCACCCATCCATCCTTTAAATATTCAATGTCTTCATTGTTGAGTTGTCAACTATTCTTAAAAATGAAATCATACTTTTACACACATAATAATCAATCAATAAATATTCATGTTGCTGTATAGTTTCATTATTCTTTATCAGCTATGAACCAATAAACTTTGAACTTTGCTTGTTTTACTCCATGAACAACCAAACCACTGAATTATTTTGCTTTTTTTTTAATCCATGTGGCTCCTAATGTATCACATCCTGATAGTATCGTTTGTATTTTACGGTTGTTTTTTGCTAGATTCTCTGTTATTTTGTACTTAATCGATTATTTCACTTTAAATTTCACTACAATTATTTTCATGTACGATAGAGAGCCCGGTAGTGATTTGCTATTATAGCCGCTAGTGAACGACATCATACATTGGTGCTCAAGGGTGAAAGAGGTCTACCCAACCCTGAACCTGATGATTTTTTTTTTTTCCATCTTTCTGAACTTCTACTTGAAAAGTATTTATTCTTATTGGTCTATGTGGTTGCAGTGATTTTTTATCTGTTACTTGGCTTTTACTACATTTAATAATTCATTATTAATCATTCCTTATTACATATACATTATATATATATATATATATATATATATATATATTGAAAACCTTTTCAAACATTGAATAGACGAAAACAATAAACTATATATATATATATATATTAGCAGTCTTTGCCCTCTTTTCAAATTCCTATATTTAAATAAAATTTTATAAAAAAAAAAAAAAAAAAAAAAATCAGAACAATAACGTTTTTTTTTTTTTTTATATCAGTTTATAAACCAAAAAAGAAGGAAAGAAATAAACAATTAAAAACTCTTAAAAATTTGCTTTGGGTCATTTTGTTGTTATGCAAAAGAAAAGCACATATAAGAAAATCGTACTGAATTTTAATTATATTCTAGAGTTACGGATAATTTCACAATTTTAACGATACAGGACGATTAAAAATGATTATTGTTTTTCCTCATTTCTGTTAATCCCTTAATTATTGTCATAAAAATATCTGCGCTGAAAAAGAAGACGGTGTTCCTGTCTTTTGTATCGTTAAAGTCTAAGAATGTTTCACTAAATCGGCAACTTATAAATTGGTTTGTAAATCTAGCTAAACATTTGATAAGGAGTATACTTTATATTTCTAAAATTTTAGTACTCTAAAATTCTTTGCAAAGATTCTGCACATAGTTCTTGTTTTCATTTTAAGGATTTAAATTTTTATCTAAAAAACTATTTTTGAATTCCATAATTTTGCTTAAATTTTAAAACAAGATAAATTATTTATGTTTCCATAATGTCCGGCAAATAAAAATACACAGAAAAAGTGCATAATTTTTTTTTTTTTTTTTTTAATAATAAAAAGTTATAAGAACATGCTGCCAAAATTATAAAAATTTAGTATTTGAGTTCCATTAAAAAAAAAAAAAAAAAAAAAAAAAAAATTATTCGATGATCGTACTATCATTAAATCACGGTGAGAATTTATTTTCTATATCCCAATCCTAGACTAGGAAAAATTAAAACTATTTGTCTGAATTAGTTCTGCTAAAGATGTTTTGTTGAATATGTTAAATCTAAATTAATATACACTACCGAGAACAAAATATAAACGTTTAAACAACTTTGCTGTTAGTTTAAAACTCAATGACTATCCTCATTTGATGACGCTGAGGTTAGCAATGAGCAAACGAGATAACAGAAATTTCATATTAATATGTTAACAAAGAAGTAAAGCATTATATATTAAACTCTTTAGTTGGAATATCTGAGAGCAAAAAGTAAATACATGTGTAATTAATAAAAATCCTTAAATAAAAAAAAAAGCTATCAAAATTACGAAATTATAATTAAAGTAGATACATATAAGTTTCAGAGATATATTGTAATTATCATGGCATCGATTATTATTAAAAGGAAGAAATCATTCCAAGAATTCACAAACATTCTACGCGCTATTTTGTAGCTGTCTTCAGATGAGGACGTTAGGCAATAATGGGGTTAAAACAGCATCGTAAATGAAAGATAATAATATGGTGTCAAATTTTAATTGTTTTATCAGACTGTGAAGCTATATATATTCAGAGACTTTCTCTCATATGGGGTATTAAAATTTATATCTCAATGATATGTCGGAATCCATCGATATCTTAGGCGGCATACCCAGTAAAACCCCCTTGCATTTATGAAATGCACTATAAAAAAGGTTTAACTATTTCAATTTTAACATATCTAGCTGAATCGTATACATTTTTTTTTTTTTTTTTTTTTTTTTTAAGGTCCAAAAAGCATTAAATCTTCAATGTTGAAAGAATGATTTAAAACCAAAAATTTTCAATAGAGGAAAAAAAAAAAAAAAAGATTGTATACAGATTGATTACTATACATCGAAACATATATTAGCTGAAATATAAATTTCGTTTCGAAATGCTCAATGTATAAATTAATATTATAGTTTGCAAATAAAAATTACATATTGTATAAAATAATGAAAGGGGATGGAACTCAGAAAAATGAGCCACTGCCTATTAATTAAGCAGATGTTCAAAAACGCATAGCCTAAATTCCGCAAAAACGACAAAATGGATTGAATTTCCCTCCACATGAGGGAAGTCTTCCTTGTCTGTGGGTGCCCCACTATTTTTTTTTTAATTACCTATTTCACTTGCTCCAAAAAACTGGCGGAATTTCTATGTTTTCTATAATGATATATAAAGTTTACAAACAATTAAACTGTTAAGACTAGAAAAAATACACGACAATATTCGTTCATAATTATTAAGTACAGATTTTTTACAGTAAAAGCAGCGGCATATCACAAAAAAAAGAAATGTTATTTACCAATTAAAATATCATCCAAAATAAATGCCAGGTTAACGATATTTTAAACTGTAGAAAGAAATTTAGTGTTAATCTGATGGTCATGTATTATGTATGAATTTATAGTTAATACATTACTAGTGGATTTATAAATGTATTGTTTTTAAAGACCTAAAACTTAAAGCGATATTAGTAGACTTTATTTACGAATTATTCATTCTCAATGAAATTCTTTTACGTTTCAAATCAATGCATCTATTCCACCAAACATAGATTAACATAGTCGCTTATGAAGAACACAACATAGGCATTCACACACACACACACACACACACACTCTCTCTCTCTCTCTCTCTCTCTCTCTCTCTCTCTCTCTCTCTCTCTCTCTATATATATATATATATATATATATATATATATATATATATATATATATATCCTCTTAAAATTTCAAATTTTTGCACTGTATTACTATATATTATGATATATATATATATATATACATATATTATAGATATCTCTGTATATATACACACATATATAACTAGTAATAATATTAAAACCCCGCTCTGTTGCACAGTTCAAGTATTGAATTCAAATGAAATAGTTCACACTTACTTATACTGATATTTATCACTGCCACCTTTATATGTAAATCACACACAGAAACTGCAATTATTTACGGAAAAGACTTTCGTTAAAGAAATCATAGAAGAGCATTGGTTTTTATTACTTCCCAGGTTCATTGAGAGGCCCTGGGAAAGGTACGATTATTTAAGCTAATTAAACGAAAATAATCTCTTTGTGTGTACGAATAGGGATTTTTTAGGGCATTTAAGAGGATTCGGCTGAAAAAACACTACAAAAGTTTGAAACTCTAAACAGACTGATCGAATATCTGAACGAATCTACCATTAATTTTTTTTTTTTTTTTTAATACTGACCCACATTCCAACAAAGGTTAAAGGAACGCTAGATACTGTGACAGAATTCCTTTTTTGTTACTTATTCAAGAATAATTCAAATAAGAATATTTATAATAATATGTTCTTCAGCAAGTTTGGGAAAATTATCAAGTTTTCATGCAAAATATGACATGGATTTAGCTTCACAAAATAAATAGGCTATTACTTAAATGCGTATTCGTATACTTTTTCTATTGCATTCATATCTAGTTTGATCATATTAAGCACGCTCATCCCTTTAAAGTCTGAAAATTTTTACACGTTTTAATTATTTGATAAAATTGTCTTATGTATAATGGTAAGTATACGCAGTAACATTTATGTATATGTATAATAAACAATTAAAATAAATTTTCTTTCGATTTTAAATTAAATTATATTTTATTTAAACGAATCAAGGGTTTAGTGCACAATATTAATAAATAATTATCTATATTGTTTACGAAAACATTGGAATTTCCAAAAATAAAATAATAATAGTAATTAAGTTTACCACAAAAATACCAGACACATAATAACTGAAGCTCAGGTATGAGAATAAAAAGTTACGCTGTTGAACCGTTGAACTTCACTGAGTTAAACATTTTTTTTATTATTATTATTTTAAGAAAGGAGGAGGCTAAGTTACAGAACGTATGAACTTATAGTGGCACGATATTCCGAGATAATTCACATGGATTATTTAATTTATGCGAGTACTTTTATCGCACGTATATACCATTTGGAGTACGAAACATAAAATTATAGTAATAGTGATACTGGAACATTTGTTTCACATATTGGACAAAGATTTATATAAAAAAATTGCATTATAGTGCAACGAAACATTTGTACATAAATAAGTCAGTCCTTAAGGGAACACTACTTACCGTCTCCGAAAGACAAATCCAATGCTATAACGGGGCAAAATTTTCCGTAGGTTAACTCATTAATTAACACATATTTTAAATTCCGTTTTCAAAATAAAATATAAAAAATTAATTTTTAGAAAGCGATAACCTGTTTAACAGTTGTGAATTTTCTGAATGTGAAAACGGAATTTAAAAATATGTATTAGTTAATGAGTTAGTTATAATGGGGTAAATTTCGCCACATTAGCTTTGGATTTCGGAGGAGATAAGTAGAGAGTCCTCTTAAACTAAAGATGCATAACTAATATAGTTAAAATTACTGCAAGTGCTTTAATTGTAGTGATTAAATTTTGTCTTGTACATTAGTCCCATTAGAAAATGAATACTTAATAATAACAATAATAATAAGAATTGTATAATGAATTTTTTAAACTATATTAAACCCGTATGCATTTTCAAAAGACCGGTAGATGTATAAAATAAACCCTTCACAAAATATGCTATAAGGATCATTCATTAAAAAAAAAAAAAAAAAAAAAAAACAAGATTCGGGAAACAGCGTAATATTTTTTTCTTTCTTTCTTTTTTTACACACCGACGATTTCACAAGGAGAATCGTAATTCATCTATGGAAAAATAATTAAAAGTAAAACAAACAGACAAATGAACTCAGAGTTGAGTAATTTAACCCCGCTCCCAAACAAATGGCTATTTAAGAAGAGGGTTTCAGCTGATTTCACTAATCCAAAAACAGTTTCTGTTCAATCATTCCGATCTAAGGTCATACCATAACGACATGATCTCAATGTTTAAGACAAATAATCTCCTCAAGACATACTTCGCTACCCTTCTTGATTTTTTTTTTTTTTCATATGGGGTGCACAGAGGAAGCAGGAAATTCATACCCGCCCCAATTCTAGATCTTATGTCTAACTCCCCCATTTTGATGGTCATCAATCCCTCGCATAGAAAAGTAAAAACAAAAAAACTCGGGGAAAAAAGATGCCCCCCAATGCGGCATTTGTTTACTAGTCCTAGACCGGAATTCCAGGACGTCTGCAGCGTGGGATCCTATTACATTTTTATACCAAATAAGCCCGGATATCCTTTGGGTTGATTCCTTATTTTAATTACGATAATTGGGTACTGATATGAGCCGGATAAGACTAAATTTTAACTAATTTTATTGCGGAAGATTGAAAAATTAAATGAAAGCTGGACATTAATAACTTTATCATTTAAGCAAAATTAATATCAAAAGATTCAATAAACCTTTAGCACAAGAAAACATGTTTTTTTTAAATGAAATATTCCTATCCAGATAGAAAAAAATACACTAAAATAAATCTGTGATTAAAGTTTTTCTTTTTTAATGTTTACATGTTTCTCGGTCTTCACCAGATAAATCCCATATTCAATGAGGAAATTTGCTTATAAAATATAGAATTTACTCATTAGCAAATGTATTTATTATCTTAAATTCCGTTATAATACTCAGAAAATTTACAAACATTAAAATTGTTCTTGTTTCTAAAATTTTATTTAATTTTTAATATTTCATTTGTTATGAATAATCTAAATGTTAAAAGAGAATTTAAAAATAAATAAATAAATAAAAATCCAAAAGCTGTAATAATTTTTTCTCCAATTTAAAATAATTTTTAAAATTTGAGCTGATGTTCAGCAAATTGATACAAGTCCATGTACGGAATTAATAACTTAAAAAAAAAAAAAAAAAAAAAAAAAAGAACCTGAAAGTTTCAAATTAATTTCAAGAAAATATTAACAATATACTACATAATTAAACGAGTGGTATCTGCTGTCCTTGCAACACAGAATTTTTTTAGATAGACATTAACTTGCTATGCTTTGTTCCCTTTTCAATTAAGAAAGAAAGTTAATTATTACCTTCCTTTAAACATTTTGGAAAAAATTCTGACCATTGTATGACAGTCTGCTACAATCAATAATGGTAGGAATCTGAATATGCACATATTTTCGCAATACTTTATCATTTATCATTTGAATCGAACTAAACAAGAAATATGTAAGCGTGAGGAAGGGAATTTTTACTTTCGCAAATTTTACACCATAAGTTTTACAAAATTTTAATGAAAAATTTCATTGATTTTCCACGAGATTTTTCTGATATTTGAAAGGGAAATTCTAATTCTTTCAGTATTCTAGGTTTTTTTCTTGAAATGCATGAACCCTCGTGGAGTAAAATAACGGAAAGTGGATGTAGAAAAACAAAATAAAATAAATTAGAGAGGCAAAGACCAATGAACTCGAACTCATAATTCCAGCAAACCGTATAAAATAATTTGTAATTAAATAGTTTATATATTTCTTTCAATACTTCACGAGATCAGGGTTCCTACAGAAATCAGGAGAGAAAATTTCCTAAGTTTTCACCGTCTCTCTTAAACGTAAAATAGATGACACGCAATCATGCAGCATTAGAATCTAATATGTTTACAAGTCAATTGAATATATCTAGGGTATATTATTTTTATTAACTTACTATAGTTGGAGAAAAAAAAAAAAAAAAAAAATCATTTTTGTCTTTTTCTTTTTCATTATAAAGCACTAAAATTTGAAAAGATTTGATAGTGAAAAAAAAAAAATTACAATGTTTTTCCAAAACATTTTAAGATGCCCTGAATTTTACATGTTTTGGCAATAAATTTTGAAATTCCCTGAATTTTCCCTGTTTTTTAATAGTTTTTAAAATTCCCTGAGTTTTCCAGGTTTTCCAGGTACCGTAGCAACCCTGGGGATTAAATTACTACATTCTGCAATATTTCCCATAGGTCTTCCACACAAGGAAAAATAAAAATTAGGAAGAAAAGATAAAACGCATGAAGATGTATCTTTATAAGTTTGTCATAGCTGAAAATTGACATGTTTAATAATAAACTCATCTTTTTGCACCAATCCGTTACAGTGCGTTGTTTCAAGTAATTATCACATCCTTGATAGGTACGTGGCCTAAATCTCAGCTCACACGGAGACGACTTAATTTCAAATAATATAAAGGCAACGAATTTTTCACCGTTAAATCAGATTTGCTTCTCGAAGACCCATTCCAAAAAGGCACTTTTTAATGAATGTCTGTCAAGGATAATTGTCTATAGCAATGAAAATGAGGCAGCAACAGACCATGAAAAAAAGCTAGCCTGCTCGTTATTGTTCATTAGCTAAGTTCTGTTAAGAACGCACGAAAGACTTGCATTCAATATTTATTTTTATGATGATTATTAAATTAAGCTGGACTGACATGAAATTTAATAAACTAAAATATCATTAAATTCCTTTTCTCTCCCCCCCCCCCAAAAAAAAAAAAAAAAAAAAAAAAAAAAAGGATTCATTTAATGGAAAAAAGAAAGAAAAGAAAAGGTTTTTATTTTTTGTGTAGATAAAATTATTATTACTGAAAAAGAAATTCCTATTATTATTATTAGAAGGGTTACGCAGAGTTTGTTTCTTTCATCACGACAATGCGAAAAAAAAAAAAAAAGACAAAAATTTATAAATAAATGAAGTTTGAAAACAGCTGAGTTAGAGAATTGCTCCTTTTATGTTACATTTAAAATTTAAAAATGAATAAAAATAAGAATTAACTAACTTCAATCAACCACGAATTGCTTTCACATATTTTAATGATTTTAGATTGCGGTTGTGTGGAGTAAAGCCGATTGCCTACGCTATAGTGCTGACTCTAGGCTTATTTGGCAGGTTGCTTCACCTGACGGCCTTTTTTAAACACATTTTAGCACTCGGCGACCCTTTTAAAAACATTTTAGTAGCAAGTGACCATTTCTAACATTAAATGTTCAGAGGCCTTTAGATACTTTTCTTCCTGACATGCAGTCTACATATACGTAAAATTAGTAATTTGCTTTTGTCATGTACAAAAATCACAACATAGAAGACTGCAAATTATTTAAATAATGCCCTTTTTGAAAATAGGTTGCCTTTTTTATTGAATTCCCCCCCCCCCCCTCCAGCGGCCTTTTTATTCTAGCGTCAGCACTACACTAGAATTCAAAACTGGGTGGAATGTCCTGATTAGAGATCTTTCTAACAGGTCCTAGCTCGTATTCACACGAGTTTCATTTAAAAAAAAAAAAAAAAAAAACTAACGGCTAGGGTAACGAGCGTCCTATGGTCGACCCGGCATCTTTTGTCTTCCAGTTTTCAGGGCAGAACATCTCGACTGCTGGTGGAGCAGTTACTTTCAGATTGATAATGTATTTTGATATTGATTATATTTTATCGTTTAGATTTTATTAAAAGAAATTTCAAGTTAATTATCTAGTATTCAAGTAGAAATATTCAATAGTGCATTTTTTCAGAAAAGAAAAACTAACGAAATTTCAGTTAACAAATCATTTCGATATAGGGAAGACCTCGACCTGTGTACCTAGGGCAACCCCACTTTTAAATAATATTTAGTTTTAAGTTTTACTACTCAATTGGCCGAGTAGAGTAACAACGCCATTTTCTATTTTCACAAACATTTTGAAATGTTTGAGGGGAACGTTTTGACAAGTTACAAGTGAATAAAGATTTTATTGCAATGTGGAGTAAAATTTTGCAGCTCATCTCTTTTGTTTTTTTACAGGGATAAGTCAAATAGTTTTCTTTCATTTCTCGTGTATAATATTGCTTGTTACATTGTGCAATAAATGAGATATTTAATTAGTCCCTTCTGCATGTGGGTTTTTTATTGGGAGACATTTTGAATGAAGTTACCTAAACTTGTAAGGAAGAAAGTGAACTAATAATGATGGAACTGGATGTCTCTGTTTCATGACATCATTTTGTCTGTCACACTTAAACAGGTACGAACTTTTCCTAAATTAAAACCTCGTACATCAAATAAAAGAGTTGGCCGAAAATCAGGGAGATCTAGAATTCTAACAGCCACTCCAGAAAAGAAAGAAATTGAAGAAAAACATGCTATTAGAATGGCCAAAAGAAAAAGAAAATAGTGAAAAGTTCCGTGTTTTAAATTAAGGCAACATTACATACAATGAGGTCTGGCCCTAGGTACAATGAGGATGTTGTGTGAAGTGCGCCATGTGTGAAGTTTATTTAAAAATCACCTATTTGTCATAAATTATTATTTTAAGTGTTTATATTAATCCCAATCAAAAGTATTAGTCCTAAAGATATGTACATATCTATTTCATAATTTTAAACAGGTCAGAGGCGCTGTTTTGGGGCACTGAATAAAAGTGGCCCTAAGTACAATGGATGTTGTACTTAGGGCCATATGTGAAGTTCAATTAAAAAACCTTCTATTTGTCTGAATTTATTATTAATTGTCCTAAAGATATGTACATATCAGATTCATAATTTTAAACCGATCAGGGTCTCTGTTTTTGAGCATTGAAAAAAAGCGGCCCTAGGTACACGGGTGTAAAGGCAGAGACTCCGACTCCAATATATCATTTGAAAGAGACATTCCAGTACAAAGAAGCAGACAGTCTGGAGCCTAACGGCTCGCAGTGGAACATCTCTCCTTTGTAAAAAGGTATGTCCGTTTCCCTTTGATGATCGTGGGAAGCCGCATGCTTGAGAACTTTCCCTTCGAGAGGAATTCAACGCGTCAGAGCCGGTGATGGAATTTCGAGCGAATCAGGGCCTGCATCTGAGATTTTGTTTTTAGAAAAACACGCCCAATACGAACTGTAATTTTGACGATGAGAGACTAAAAACGACAGTTCACGTCGGAGTTTTGGAAAGGCAGGAATCCCAGAGCAGGTCAGGCTAGACCTCGGGATAGGAACTGTTATTTTCTGGAGAAGACTGCAGAAGCGGTCACTGATGAAATCACTGTGGACTCGATCTGAAATTCATTCCAGTCTTATACTGTACTACCCACGATCTTATTGAAAACCAATTCATATCGAGGAAATACAGCAAAATATGTTTATTCTGTAAATTACTAAAAATTAATCTAGTTAAATTAAAATTTGGAAGAAAGATTAATTTCTTGTTCTGATTAGTCAAGTAAATAATTATCATCCACGCTACAAGATACTACAGACTAATAGAATAAAGAAAATTTGGTGGCAGCTCTATCGGATGACAGTATATAGAGAAGAGTGAATCTAAGCAGAAGCGAGGAAAGAGATTCCAGAATTCAGAAGAGATCCTCAGCGTAGACCAGGCAACAACGGAAGCAACGACCGGTTCCTAGTACGGAAGCAGCGTTACGAAGCCTTCGACGTAGACGGGAGAAGCCAAACAGCGTACGGAGAGCCAGTCTAGAGCAGAAGTGACGGAGTGCCCTTTCAAAAGATCAAGAAGAGGAGCACCGAACCCTGGAGTAGTGGTCTTGTGCCTGCTAAAAGTGTGCTCAGCGGAGATGTGCCCACCTTAGATGAAAACATCAGTAAAGGTAAGGATATTCCGTTCATTCTTGAGAGGCAATTAGTAAAAATAAAAAAATTGTTTGTCTTTGTATATTCTGGCAGAAAATTTTTAATGTTTGAGCGAAATGCTTAATGTCTAAAATTAACAGGTTAGTTAATTAAATTAAATGAAATAATTCATTATTTAAAAGTTTAGTATTGACAAAATAGTTAATTTGTTAAGAGAATTTTAAATTTATGTTGGAAAAGAAAATTTCCTTAACCTTGAAGAAAAATAAAAGGAAGTAAAATTGTAAAAGAAATTGAAATTTAAAAAGAAAGCAGAAAAAAAAAGGGTTCTTGTTATCCCTAAATAGAAATTCTGAAAATTAAGTAGATATATTTATTATAAAATGGAAGTTTGCAGAAAAAAAAAACTGTGAATGATATATTTAAATTATATTCATTAAGAGTTTTCAGAATTTTAAGTTGTGTGTATTTATGGTATAATCTATGGTTGCACAGTGTGAAAGAACTCCTTATTTTTGTGTATATTAATTGTTCTCTTTAAATTGCTTGTAAGCATAAGCTTAAATTGGGTAAAAAGTATTGCAAGATATTGCAGGAATCCGAAAGCCAAAATTGGTATTAAAGTGTGTATTATTTAGTTATTTATTTAAATTGTGCTTATATTTGAAATTTTAAATAATTGCTAAATGTGTATTGCGAATAATTAGGAAATTGAGAATATTTAGGAAAATTGTGTTAGGAAAATTTCAAATCAAAAATCATGGCTGCTTTGCACGAATATTCAAAAGTGGATTTAAAATTTTTAGCAGAAGAATGGGAAGTAGATATTCTGCCCACCGATGGGACAAGGTCCATAATAAAAAAAATTGAACAATCTGCAGAATTTAAATTAGAGGTGGCTTTGGCCCAAATTAAATTAATCAAGGAAGAACGATTAGCGCAAGAAATAAAAGAGGAACGTTTAGCCCAAATTGAAAGTGAAAAAGCACAGAGAGAATTCGAATTAGAACGTCTCAGGTTATCTCAAAGTATAGAAACGACAAGCTTAAACTCTAGCAGAGAAGAGCGGAAATATACTCCCCCACTTAAATCTATTATTCATAAATTTGATGAGTTAAATTCTGACATGGCTTTATATTTAAATCTATTCGAACGTCAAGCGAGTAAATTGGGGTTAGAGAGCTCAGACTATGTAAATCAATTACTTGCTTTGTTACCCACCAAATTAGCAGAACAAATATTAAGACAACCGGCGGATAAATTAGAAGATTTTGATTACATCAAAAATTATCTGTTAGATCGATTTAAGGTTGACGCTGAGTCATTCAGACAAAAATTTAACAACCACCAGCGATCAAGTGGAACGTCATTTCGAGATTTAGTTTATGACTTGGAAACATTCTTGTTAGGTCGGTTGGAAAAACTAGAAATTGGGGACTTTGAGAGCTTGAAGAAATTACTAATTTGCGACCAGATAAAAAAAAGGGCTAGCGCAGAGATGAAAGAGAAGTTTCTAGATTCTTGGGCGAAAGAGACTGATCCCGAAGAATTAGCTATTAAACTAGATGAATTTGAATCCGTTAGGAAAGCCATAAAGAAAAATTGGGTCGGTAAAGAAAAAGATGACCGAAAACCCGATAAAAATAAATTTACATTTTCAAAAGAAAACAAAGAAAAAAAGCCATTTAATTGGCGCGATAGGACAAAATCGCAGGAAAACAAAGGGAAAGAGAACGCCTATGAGAAAAAGAAAGAGATCCGATGTTTTTATTGTTCCGTCGTCGGGCACTACAAAACTAATTGTCCTAAATTAATTAGAGATCAATCAACAGCAGTTGTAAATCAGATAGGAATTACAGACGATTTAGGATCTTGTTTCGCACCTTATTTAGGGGAGGCCGAAATAAATGACGTCAAAATTGTCACCCTTCGTGACAGTGGAGCAAGCTTCGATCTTATAGGAAAACAATACATAAAACCGGAGCAATTAACCGGAGAAAGTATTTGGCTCAAACAGCCGTTGCAGAAAGAATTACACTGCCTGCCGATCGCTAGTGTTACGCTTAAGATTGCAGATATTGGGACTGTTAGCACGAAAGCGGCAGTAGTTGACGACTCACTGGAAATGAATCATTATCTTTTGGGTAATCAAACGCATGAAATTATCGAAGGCGCAAAAATGAAAAAACCAGAGTTAATCAACCAAGTAGTAACTCGCGCGAAAAAAAGGCAGAGCGAGAAAGAGGAGAGAGAGAGATTACGAGAATCCGAGACCACTAACGCAGTAGCAGAGATACGGGAAGAAACCCCTATTGTCATTCCCCCCTCTGAGAAAGAGAAGTCTCTAAGCCTTCTAGGGGTAAATAAAGAAAGGATGAAAGGATTACAGCGTGAAGACGCGACTTTAAATCCGTGTTTTGAAAAAGCGAACAAAGGTAATTCCGAGTTCATTTTAGAAAATGAAATCCTTTTTAGACAATCTAAAACAAATCGCGGGGAGGTTAGAAAACAAGTGATTATTCCTGTAACACTTAGAAAAGACGTAATGGAATTATGTCATTCGAATGTTGGCGGACATCTCGGAGTCACAAAGACGAAAGATAAAATCTTCAGATATTTCGCGTGGCCAAATTCGGTCAAAGAAATAGAGGAATTTGTATTATCGTGTCACCATTGTCAGATGATAGGGAAACCTAGAGAAGTGAAGAAAGCGCCTATGAAAAGGGTTCCCATAGTAACCGAAGTGTTCACTCGGTTTTCCGCTGATCTAACGGGACCACTCCCTCTAAGTGAAAACGAAAATAGGTACCTTTTGACAGCTATGTGTTTGTCTTCAAAATATCCGGAGGCCATACCGCTTAAAGAAATCACTTCTCCAGCAGTGATAAACGGGTTCTTACGAATGTTTAGCAGATTCGGGTTCCCGCGAGAGATTCAATTAGATTTAGGAAGAAGTTTTACGAGTGAATTGACCGAGACCTTTTTCGAAAAGTTTGGAATAAAAGTGATTCATAGCTCCATACATCATCCCCAATCCCAAGCGATTGAGAGATTTCACCGCACCGTAAAGCGATTATTAAAAGTGCTATGCTTAGAAAACGGAGCAGATTGGGAGAAAAATCTTCCATTTGCATTATTGGTGTTGCGTACTACCGTGCATCAATCTACCGGATATAGCCCTGCCGAACTCGTTCACGGCAAAAATCTAAGAACTCCCGAGACAATAATTTTTGAAAAATTATGCGGAATCGAAAACGAGGAACAAACGCCCGTTACTGAATACATTTTTGATCTTATAAATCGGCTAAAAAAATGCCAAGAATTAGCTATTAAATCGATGGAAGATGCGAGAGAGAAAAGGAAGCTTTGGTACGATCGGGACGCAGTTGACCGGAAATTTAAACCGGGAGACCAAGTTCTAGTGGTTGCGACGTACAAGCCGAATAAATTCGCCGTAAGTTGGATCGGACCGGGTACAGTGGAGAAACAAATCTCGGAGACTAACTATGTTGTGAATATTCCAGGTAGGAGGGAGCCCTCTCAAGTATTCCACGTTAATATGCTGAAACCTTATAGACAAAGGGCAGAGATGATAAATGTTTTGTTTAGTGAAATCACTAGCGTGGATAATAAAGAAACAGATTTAGAAATAGTATATCCACACTCTGACCCAAATGTTTATGACTTCAACGAAATCGTAAGAAATGGAAATTTAGAAATGAAACATACTACCGATCAGATAGAGAAATTAAAAGGGGTTTTGGATCGCCACAGGGACCTGTTTTCAAATGATCCAGGGCGCACCGATCTAATCGAGCACGACATCGAATTAATTTCCGACAAACCGGTTAGAATTAAACCGTACAGAATGTCTCAAAGACAGACAGAAATCCTCAAAAGAGAGATCAAAAGAATGCTTGAATTGAACATAATCGAAATAGGGGAGTCGGACTATAGTAGTCCTTTAATTTTAGTAGAAGCCCCCCACAAACAGCCACGCCCATGTTTGGACTATCGCGTTTTGAATTCCATAACCAGAACCGAATATTTTCCAATACCGAACATCGAAGATCGTTTGGACTTAGTTTCAAGTGCTAAATTTATCACGCTTGTAGATCTAACGAAAGGATATTGGCAAATTCCACTGACACCTAGGGCGCAAAGATATGCGGCATTTTCCACTCCTTGGGGAAATTTTAGACCCTTAGTAATGCCTTTCGGATTAGTGAATGCCCCATATAGGTTCAGTAAATTTATGTCACTATTATTACAGGGCTGTGAAAACTTTTGCGTACCGTACTTAGACGATATCGCCATATTTTCAAAGACTTGGGAAGCGCATATGGAACATTTAGACATAATTTTAAAAAAACTAGAGGATGCAAAGTTGAAAATAAAACCTTCTAAATGTCAATTTGCGCAAGACAGCGTAACATACTTGGGGCACGTTGTAGGGAACGGACGTAGGTCGCCCGCAGAAGCTAAAATCCAGGCAGTCTTGGACTTTCCGATCCCGAAATCTAAAACAGAAATTAGACAAATTCTCGGAATGGTAGGATACTACGCCCGCTATATCGAAAATTATGCCACTATTGTTGAGCCTCTAACTAGAGCGTTAAAAGGGAAAAATCGCAAAGAAAGCATAGAATGGTCCGCTGAAATGCAAAAAGCATTCGAGGAAGTAAAACGGAAATTAACAGACCAACCTATTCTTTATGCTCCGAATTACGAGCACCCCTTTATCGTACAGACCGATGCATCAGACTTAGGAGTTGGGGTAATCCTCGCTCAGAGAATAGAAAAGGAAGAGCACCCTATCTTATACTTGAGCAGGAAATTTACTGCTCCCGAAAGAAATTATACTACGACAGAAAAAGAGTGTGCTGCGATAATATTCGCTATAAAAAAGTTAAAGCACTACTTAGATGGACAAAAATTCACTATTGAAACAGATCACGATCCATTAGTCTGGTTGAAGAGAAATGCTGGGAAAAACCCTCGATTAATGAGATGGGCATTAACTCTGCAGCCATATGATTACACTGTAATACACCGGCCAGGGCGTGAGATAGCTCACGTAGACTGTTTAAGTCGAATGTAACTTTAAAAGCAAAAGAAATTTTTTGTATTGTAAATAAGCAAGTTAATTTTCAAAATTAAAATTTTTTCTTTTTGGTGTTTTTAAATTAATCAGTATAATCAGGGAAGTATATATTTTAAGTGTAAAAATTATTAAGGTAGTGTTTAATTATTTTGGTTTTGTTGAAAAATCAACATTATATTTTTCTGGTAGATATTCCAATTTGTAGGGACTATTGCCTCTTTTAGAAGTGAATTTGAATATCCTAATTTCAGCTTCTTCTGATGAAAATTCGGCCCCAAAATGGCCCCGAATTTTTCTTTAAGGGGAGGGGAGCTGTAAAGGCAGAGACTCCGACTCCAATATATCATTGAAAGAGACATTCCAGTACAAAGAAGCAGACAGTCTGGAGCCTAACGGCTCGCAGTGGAACATCTCTCCTTTGTAAAAAGGTATGTCCGTTTCCCTTTGATGATCGTGGGAAGCCGCATGCTTGAGAACTTTCCCTTCGAGAGGAATTCAACGCGTCAGAGCCGGTGATGGAATTTCGAGCGAATCAGGGCCTGCATCTGAGATTTTGTTTTTAGAAAAACACGCCCAATACGAACTGTAATTTTGACGATGAGAGACTAAAAACGACAGTTCACGTCGGAGTTTTGGAAAGGCAGGAATCCCAGAGCAGGTCAGGCTAGACCTCGGGATAGGAACTGTTATTTTCTGGAGAAGACTGCAGAAGCGGTCACTGATGAAATCACTGTGGACTCGATCTGAAATTCATTCCAGTCTTATACTGTACTACCCACGATCTTATTGAAAACCAATTCATATCGAGGAAATACAGCAAAATATGTTTATTCTGTAAATTACTAAAAATTAATCTAGTTAAATTAAAATTTGGAAGAAAGATTAATTTCTTGTTCTGATTAGTCAAGTAAATAATTATCATCCACGCTACAAGATACTACACGGGTCTCCCCTATATGCTTTTTTTTTTTTTTTTTTTTTTTTAATTAAAATTAGTACCTTAATTATAGTTTCGGACATACAAAATTAGCACAAAAATTTAAACTTTAACCCTCTACTTCGATTTCCCATAAAAAAAATTATAAATAATAATAATGATAATAAAAAGGATTAAGCATTAAATATTTCCGGAGTACACAAATTTTCGCTGCAAATTTTATGCAGCTTTAAAATATTATTTGGAGTACTTCAGAATTACTGAAGTTTTAAGTTTCCAATAACCACTAAAAAATTCAGTTTTTACGATACTAAAGTTACAGGGGATAAAATATCTTCCTCTTTCGAAAATATAATAATCATTGCTAACTGAATTTACAGAAAAAGTTCTGTAAAAACCTGCCCATTATGTAAAGCATTAGCATGAATTAAAATTAATGAAAAACAAATCTCTGATACTTAAAACTTAAAAAGAAAAAAAAAAAAAAAAATTAAATGAAGCAATTTGCAATCAATTACCATACGAAAATATTGACATTTATCATTTGCGATTCTGCTTCTATAAAAGCAACATCTTGAAAAGTGTCGGAAAGGGGGAGCTCAAATGCCGTTTTGCGAACCATTTGCTACTACTTATAACATCTGTAGACACAAGAGGCTCTATTGCAGCTATAATTCGCTAAACGAGAGTTTTTACGATGCACTTGCCATTTTCCCATCTGTCGATCTAGTAATTACAATATTCTACGAAGTTCTAGAAAAAAAAAACTGCTACAGAAAATGCTGACGATAACTTTGTATTGCTTGTTATAGGATACTAATAAGGCACTGATTCATAATGCATAGCAGAGAAGGTAAATTTGTTCAATAATTTTTAAGTATTGAAAAATCAGCATTAATGGTAAGATTATAATTTGTATTTTAACTTAAAATGATAAGTGAAAGGTTAACATGTTAATTCCAATAGTAACTTATGCAGCAGAACATGTTACGATGAGGCAAGTAAAAATGGTGTGGTAAAAATTAGAGCGAACTCCCACTTTTAAAAATATATCTTGAACAGCAGATTAATATAAACAGCAGAGGCATTTATTCGGACAAGGTACTGAAAAATATCGTTCAATTTTTTTTTTTTTTTTTATTTAATGATTTAAACTCATTTAAAATTATTTTTTCACAATGCAGTTATACCATATCTGTCAGATATATCAAAAAGCTTTTAGACAGAAAGCAAATTTTGAAATATTGCAGATTTAAAAATTTATGTAAAAATTAAATATAAATCTACGAAAATTTTATATAAAAACTTTTGCAAAAGAGCTAAAGAGAAATGCAAATAATTTTTGAAATTTCAGATAAAAGAAATGTATTCATTTTCAGGTAAGATTTTTTTCTTACCAAAGAAGAAAAGCTGCAAATAATGCATCATAAATTGCATTAAAATGAGATTCCTGCGATAAGGAGCTGAAGATGATATTCCAAAGGAACACGATTATATTTCAATGAGTCGGAAAATCGAAATTTTTCAAAGTATTTTGATTATTCTGGTTAGTCCTTGAAAATAAATGTATTGCTGAAAATGATATATTCCCTCCCATTGATTCCCTGCTATATTATTAATTCAAGCCAGGCATTTTCGATGAAAAAAAATATTATAAAAAAGTAAACACTTCTTCATTACTGAATTTCGGGAAAAAATAAATAAATAAAAACTTTAAACCTATTTTTATTTTCTAAGTAATAGATATATATTTCTGCACAAAACAGAATTTAACTTAGTACGACAGGACTTATTTTAATCAATTCTTCCATATAAAAGCTTACAGTAACTGTGTTTCATTCCCTAGCATCGGTTACTATATTCTTTTTATAAAAATTGCTTTGATATTAACTTTAGCATAGGAGGCCATTGGCGGCTTTTAAATTTTTTGTTATCATTTTGGCGATGAATTAATATGGCTATCGCAGTTGAGTAAGTAAAGATCTTGCCAAGAAACGCTCGAGCAACTTCGGCGCCAAATTTCAAATTTCGCCAAGGGGTTCTACACTGAAGCTGTTCCATTTCTTTAGCACGACTTTTTTCAATTTTATTTTAATTATTTAAAAAAAAAAAAAAAAAAAAAAAAAAAGTTTGCTTTTTTTTTTTTCCGACATAGGGTAAGTGCTCCAGTGACACTACACTTGAGCAATTTCAGATGTTTTAGTCATCAGAAACTATTTTTGGAAATTTTAAGTTAATATATATGGTATGAAAGTCTTTCAGAACCACAAACATGTTAAAATATATACATTTGATAATTTTTTTTTTTTTTTTTTTTTTTTTTTAATGCATTTTTATTTTACACTCACTCAATGTTCCAGTAATTGACTGCCTATGTTCGAGTGTTCGACACTGCTAGTTTTTTATTTTACCAGTAATAGGTACCCTATGCTCCAGCGTTTGACATACAATGTTAAAATTCTCATATGTAAAGCATTTGCTTTTTTTTTTTTTTTTACTTATTATTTCGGGGAAGGTGCCAAAAGTGCACCAATTTTTGATAATATCTAATATTCCGGACAGATACAATGACAAACTTTCAGTTTTATATATTTAGATAAAAACAAAAATGTTTGCAATTTCATTCAAAGTGATAGATAAAAATTGGTAACAATGAAAAATCGCTGCCCGAAAGAAATACGACCTGTCGTACTGGAAAAAAATAAATAATAATAATAATAAATAAATTACTGTACTGTTTACCGAAAAGGATTTTATTGAGGCATTAACTCACTGAAGCATTTGTCGTAATATTTACGACGCATTTACAACATCATACGATGCATATTCAGAAAATCAGAAAATGATAATTTATCTAAAGGCACTCTTTTTACCAATTTTCTCAGTAAAGTCAGATACTATCTGATGTACACATTTCCCTTCTTAAACTGAGCGAATATTGAAGAAAAATCCACGGGATATCAACTACTTTCAGCTTCGATTCTGTTCTTTGATTTTATTACCTTTTTCTCTCAGAAATTTCTTAGAATAGGAGTTTATGAATTAGCTTTTTTTCAACGAAAAGGCAAAAATGAACTGAAAGGATTGGGTTACACACCACTTAATTTAAATCTTTTTATATGATTCACTGATCAAGCTAATGAATGTTGTATTGGAAAAGCATCCTTTTAAAGCATTATTATTTATTTCGAATATGTGCACACAGTAGGAGATAGTTCTCATTTAAAAGTAAGCTTAGCGAAACTAATAAACCAAATTTGATAGGAGACGAGCAGGTGGTCTTTTTTTTTTTTTTTTTTTTTTTTAACCATAAGGCACGAGCAATGCTTTAGAAATTTCAGCATTTTAAAAATCTGCAGAGCAAAACCTACGAAAATTTCAAGAAATTCCAACTGATACTAAGGAGATAAAATTACTAAACATGCCAGGGATAATCCGCATGTCAAATAAAACATTCTTGCACACGCAATTACAACGAAATAAAACATTTTCTAGACACAATATCAGACAGTGGAGCTACTCAAAAATACGTTCCATGGAGTTAAAAAAAAAAAAAAAAAAAAAAAAAAAAGCTAATATAAATAATCAGACAAATGTGATTGAAGTAGCTATTATTTTTCTCGTCTTTTCATTGACAAAGTAACGAAATATACATATATTTATATAAATTAGTATTTTTATGCCTTTTTTTAGAATTTTTTATATCATATATGTCAGATTTCTATTCAATTAAAGGTGGTTTTCTGTTTGGTGTGAGGTTGGGGGCTAAGGATAGTTATTAGCAAATTGCTATTATCCTTTCAAAAACTTCTCTCTTACCCCTACAGGGAAGGCCCTCTCTGATGAAGACCTGTGTTTTTTGGGGTTTTATTTCATTTCATTCATTTGTTAAATTATTCCTATATTCAAAATTTGCATTTCCTTTGCAGCAATTTTGCGCATTGGTTTGTAATTCTCCTGTTGGGTTTTCTAAACTTTAAACTTTTATTTTAATTTTATATCATATACATATTCGTTTTAAAAGTTTCTTATTTAAAAAAAAACATTGTTTAGCTAAGCAGCTTTTAGCGCTAACTTTCTCTGTTTTACGCATTATTATAATATTTTTATTTTATATCATATCCATATTCGTTTTAAAAGTTTCATATATATATATATATATATATATATATATTTCACAACTATTCTATAAATTTTGGAATTAAATCCCATTACCCCATTTGTCCTTCCATTTGAATCACTAGTTTGAGAAAGGGAACAAGCACCAAAAATCGAAAATTGAGTTTTTATTTCTTTGAAAAATTCGCTTAGCGTTCACACACATTCCAGGCAAAAGAAGGATACGAAAAAACATCGGAAATATTCATAAGTTTGATTTCTCCAATGTGATTGCAATTTGAGTCGAAAAACGTAAAACAAGAAAATGCGACCTATGCACCCCAACAATACATAGAAATGAATAAAACTCCGAAAAATCCACATTCTATGTGCAGTAAATTTTCTCTTCTGATTTTAGCAAATCATGTTTTTCTCGTTTTTATGAAAATCCTGATTTTGGACTGTTTCTCCTTCAAACTGGTGATTCATTTTATTCGTTGACTAATATTTAAAAAAACTAGAAATTGTCCTTTGTGAAATGGGGCATAAAAGATAATTTTAACAATCTCAACCAACAATAAAATATTGTCATTCCACAAAATTTGCCTTAAATATTCTTTGAAGCAAAAATGTTTTTCAATAGTTAAAAAAAATCTTGAGCTGTTTCTTGCCACAACAGTAAGTCAATCAGAATAATATATTCACGAGCAAATGATACATTATACAATGTTAACTGGAAAAAAAAAATAGTCAGATGAACATTCTTTTTATTATTATTATTATTATTAATAATATATATATATATATATATAAATGTAGAAGAAAAAAATCGGAGCATTTGCTGTAATATGCATTGAAAATGCGAAAAATCTGAAAAATACTTCCTATGAAATGCTTCCTGAATTTCAATATCAATAGCATTAGATTCATTTTTAATAATAATAATAATAATAAAAAATTACTATATACAGTGTTTAGAGATACATTTCGCTTCGGTATGAATCAACATTGGTCAATGAGCTACCGTGTACAGAACAAAGTAAAATTATTATAATCACCAATTGTAACAAACTATTACTTTTTTTTTTTTTAACTCCCCCCCCCCCCTTCTCAAAAAAAAAAAAAAAAAAAAAAAAGTGTGTGCGTTGGGGGGGGGGGGGGGGAATTGAACTAGAACTCTATCAAGTTTTATGGCCGGTGAATTCTATTAACATTTTTAAAAGTGAAAAAGAAAAATTGAACATTCGAAATTTCATTAAATCACAATTCGGCAGAGTGGAAAAACTTTTAACACAAAGGAAATTTCCAAAATGCTGAAGAATGATAATAAAATATTTATATAGAGAGACGATTCGTTATTCCGAGTCAATGAGATTCCTTTAGCTCGATGTATAACCAAATAGTCCCAAATACAGAATTATTTTCGAGTGTTTTTCCCCCCACATTACACGCTACATTAACCTAATGTTTCACTAGGATTAATTGACAACACATTTAACATAATCGCTAAACGAATAATTTAATAAATGACGATCGATAAATGATACTTGCAGCCGATCAAATTGAAGCGTGAAAATGCAGACTCTAAAATGAAATATTTTCCAATAATAATGTTAAAAATGCTTGCTACGCATTTGTTTTATCTCTGCCTTAAAAACTTCAAATCTCGAAATAACTACAACTGTGACTGTGCTGTTGTTCCACTTTAGGGGACATTTTTATGAATATTTGCTATCATATTACACGCAACATTAAACTGATACTTTTGAAGTTATCAGCATTTAAACAGAATCGATACTGAAAAGATACATAATAGAATTTATCACGCGTATGATTATGAGAGAATAACTGCAAAAATTGCGAATTTTAATAGCTATAAATAAAACCAGTGCTATGTAAAAAGGGTATCGAATAACGAAATAATTGGAGTAGAATAAAGTAAATTGGTTTGAAATACTGAAATCATTCAATTATATTTAAAAATGAAAGAGAATTTTTTTTTAATCTAAATTTCGAGAAGTTATAAAGCATTTTTAAAGCATATAATTATGCACTTTCCTAACTTATACTCAATAATCAATTATTACGTTAAAAGTTAAGCTACAAAAATCTAAAATTTTTCTTAATAAATAAAAATTCTCAACGTAGATATAGTTCTAACAAATACTATTCAAATGAAAAATACATAATTTTTCTTTCAATATCATTACGTGTTCATTTGAATTACTTTAGCACATGCTAATATTTCCTAAGATAATGTAAAAAAAAATTATATCTGTTATAGTTATATAAAATATGTTAGAATCTAGTTCATCTACACTCAGGAAGAAAAAAAAAAAGTTATCTACATTTATCTAACACATATTAAATAAAATCAAACTTATTTTTATTTTTACACCCTGCGTTACTAACATTTGATGTTTCGTCTCTCTCGTTAGAAAGAAAAAAAAAAATCTACAACTTTTCTGTAATTTCTGATTGAACCAGAGACGTCGGAGATACTTTCCAACAATAGCGGTATTAAAAACGGAAAACAGATTTACAGGTGGTGCGTCATATCTGAAACTAAGTTTGCTGTGAATTTTGCGATGTTCGAAACACTTACTTAAATTATAGGCAATCCCAATAAAAATATTAAACTAAAAACAAATAAATTTGTAAATATCTTATTTATATATATGTATATATATTATTTGATTTATTTTTATTACTTATATTTTGTTTATGAACTGAGTGGTAGAAGAAAATCTCCAATCAGGGTTGGGGTTTAGGACGTCTTAAACTGGTTTTGGACAGGACAGGTGGTTTTTACCGTCCAAAAGTGTCCTAAACTGTCTAAAACTGTACAAAACTGTCCGAAAGTGTCCAAAACCTAAAATTATAAGAAATTCTATCTCTACATTCTCAGTAGCAATTATAATTAGTAATTAAAAGTATTTTATACTGAAAATTTAGACCTTTTTAAGTTAAAATAAATTTACAATTTATAAATAGCTATATAAAAAAAAAAAAAAAATTAATGACTCAAAAAATTTTCTTACAATAAAAAATGTATGATATTATATTCAAAATGAATAATTTGTCTTTTATTTTTAATTAAAAAATACTTTTACAGAAATTATTTTTAAAAGTTCTTTCATAAATTACATAACATTAAAAGATACAAAAAATAAAATATAAAAGTTATAATTAGACAATAAAGTGTATGCATTTTCAAAAACAGCAGATTTAAGCCCCCCCCCCCCCCCAAAAAAAAAAAAAAAAAAAACCTTTAAAGAGTGTATTATTTAATATTTTTACATATATATTTTCTCATTTATTCAAAAATAAAATAAAATATGTTTGTGGGGTAGCTGCACATTTTTAATATTTATTTCAAGATGATTTATTATAAATCTTATATATATAATAATAATAATTATATATTAATTTGTTCTCTTGTTATATTTATTCACGTTGCTTATACATACTCTGTATGTGTGTGTAAATATTATAAATATCAATATTTGAGGTACAATTATCCACATTTTTCCATTAAAACTTCAGTAATAAATTTTTACTTTTGAATATTATAATTGTTAATATATGTATTTTTCACTAAGCATTATGGAATATACTGAAAAAATGTTACAAAACAACAATAATTATAATAATTTTGTAAATTTTTCAAATATTTGCATAATTTTAATAAAATATAATTCTACTAAAAACTATAGTTTTGGACAGTTTAGGACAGTTTAAGACATCAAGGTTTTGGACAGTACGGTAAAAACCATGGTTTATACCGTGGTTTTTACCATAGTGTCCGAAACCTTGCCAACCCTGTCTCCAATGGTTTAGTTCTCAAATAGCCAGATTTGGTTTGATTTTGCCAGACTCTAAAAAAGCCAGGTGAGTTTTATCAAAATCTTTTTTTTTTTTTTTTTTTTTTTTTTTTTCTTTTCTTTTTTTTTTCATTGCACTTTTATCTAACTTATAATAAACATATAAATGTAAAATAAACTACATTATTAAACCATGCACAAATAATTTTAAAAAATTATAGAAACTGCTCACATCTTGGAAATCTTGGGGAAAATAAAATAATTAAAAAAAAAAAAAAAAAATCCTCAATGAAAAATAATTTATATTATCTCATTTAAACACAATATATATATATATATATATAAACCGTCTTATTAATGATATACTTCCTGTTACACACACACACACACAAAAAAAAAAAAAAAAAAAAAAAGGAAGAACGAAAGAAAAATATTAAAAGATACCAAAAGTAAATAAATACAAAGTTAAAATAAGCAACAAACCCAGCTTAAAAAAAAAAAAAAAAAAAAAAAAAAAAACGCAGAAAAATCTGCAGATATTCTGAAGGAAAATCTGCAGAATAACTGCAGTTTAAAAGCAGAAAATTTGCAATTTGGAACAAAGTAATTGTTTTCCCCTTAAATTTTTTTACTGTTCCAAATACCTTCAGATTATCTGCAGTTATTCTTTCATTTTTTTCTTCTTTTTATTTTTAATGATTTTTGTTCATTTTTCTTTTAGCTGAGAAGTCTATGCATTTAAAAGTGGCAAATATGCCAAAAATAAATAAGAAGATAAACGTTTACTTAAGAATTGACATTTCTCCATATATATTGCCTTATTTATTTATAAATACAAAATGCATTTATATAATTTTTTAATGTTTATTTCAAGATGATATTTAGGTAATATATATTTTAAAAGAAAATATAATTAAATATATTTCCCTTTTAAAGTATATACGATATTTATTCATATTGTTTACGTACATGTGTGTGTAAATAAACTACAGTATTTTTTTTTTTTTTTCTTTTGTATATTACAATTATTATATAACAGGTATCTCTCACTTCTGATATATATATATATATATATGTGTGTGTGTGTGTGCGCGCGCGCGCGATGAAACCAGGAAATAGATCATGATTAAAATTATTAAGAATTTAATAAAATACAATCATAACAACTGAAGCTAATGTATTGAAAAAAATCGAAAAAATCATAGTTTAACTGAAAGATTTAAAAGAATAAAAATATAAAATAACTTTTTTTTTTTTTTTTTTTTTTTTTCAAAATATTCACATCATTTTAATAAAACATAATTCTACTAAAATAATGTAGTTTAGGACAATTTAGGACTTTGAGATATTAGGATTTTTGACAGTATGGTAAAAACTATGGTTTATACCAGGGTAATAACATAATGTCCGAAACCTTGCCAACCCTAGCTTGTTTGCTGTTGAACATTAAGAGGAAAGCTAATCGCACTTCATACTAATCTTCATTATTAAAAAAGGAAATTGTTTTCATTTCGCAAGATACAGCATTTTCTGTTTTTTTCCAGCATCAACCTTGTACCTCGACAACGGAAGATGTTTATATTTTCAAATATTACAGGTACACTTTATTGTGAAATAAATTTATAGTTTAAATAGCTTTCCTCATTTGGGCATGCATATAAAAAGCAAATAAAAGTGAAACTGATGTTAAAAACTTAAAGCGCACTTCACAGATATAATGATTTAATTTAAAGTCACATAAATAAATCAGCATTATAATATATTTCTTTGTGATGTTAATTTAATTGAATGAATGACGGCATAAATCGCTGACACACGTAGGCGTAGTAATCGCACAAAGCAGTTGACGCGTGGCACATAAAACCTTAATTTCCAATCCAGACCTTTAACATCTTTAAAGAAAGTAGTGTAGGTGTTGAATCTCTCTACATTAAATGATATTAGTAAACAACAAAGTGCTTTTTTTTTTTTTTTTTCTTAATGAAAACTGACTACCTAATAACGAGAACGTAATATAATGAAAACGTCTTTTGCCAGAAGAAAACAGATTATACTTTAGGTGTATTTTATTTAGCGACGAGTCTGAGTAATTCATTAAACAATTGTAATTTCTTTTTTAATGATTAGGTAGAAAAGGGTCACCGCCTAAGATTAATGCAATGATGAGGTAGTTTTTCGTTGAAATTAATTCACAACAGACGAAAAGCAAAAAAACGCACTGCCTGGATATAGCATTTACTAACGTCTCTCAATTTGATGTTTCGAATATTTCTTTTATTATATCACCATTTTTTTTCTTTTTTTTTTTCCCCCCTCCTAAACACATTAAAATTGAAAGATTGTGCAATTTAGACAATTTAAAATCAAATGCCATCTGTAACTTATGGGACACCGGTGTCCCTTTTGCTTATTTATTTTTTGACGCTCTTATTACAAATATTATTATTATATGATAGTTTTTTATTATAAAAGAGAGTATAATAGTTACTATAAAAAATCTATTAGATTATCAGAGTAAATTTTTTACTAAAATAAAAATGTTAAATAAAACTAGTTTGAAAAAATTTTATCAACCGATTTCAAAAAATTATTTCTAATTAAATTTGATTATTTAAAAAAGATCAGTAATGAATTATTGCTACTCCTATATCTAAGTAATTGTAAATAAGTGCAATTTGTAAAAATATTTATTCATGGGACGCCCGTGTCCCATGATGAATTTACCTTTAACGCAGAAAGGGACACCGGTGCCCCACTCTATATTTTAGAACCAAAATTAATTAAAATTTTAAATATAACATTTTCCACTTATTTAGATCTAAAATAACTTAAAAATATCAAGAAAGTGTAAAAATTATGTTTGATGAGAAATCTGCTTCAAAGGGTTAATATTTTCTCTGATCTCGTCGACATTCAAGGTCCATGTTATTCTATAGAAAAATTTATTTCCACAATTACCCCTTAACCTAATATATTTTTAATTTTGTTTTCACATTCAGAAATTTCACAACTGTTAAATTAATAAATAAATTTTTAAAAATTAGCACTATATTTTAATATTTTAGTTAAAAAACAACAAAGTGTATTTTTAATTATAACAAAAACACTTTAAAAACACATAAAATTAAATTTTATTTAAAAGATGTTAAAAATTTTATCCGAAGCTTTTCACTTTTAAATAGTAAAGCATCATCAGTGTTTTCAATATCATTAACAAATGACACGTGTTCAATTTAATTCTTTTTTTAGAGATTATAAGTGTATTTTTCGCATTTTTAGCTGCAAAACGAAACATTAAAAATTAAAAAAATAAATTTTTGAGAAACGAGTACAAATTTCCCGATTGTGAATTTTTGTCGGCGAGATACGCTCTAAAATTGGGCTAATTTGACTAGAAATACATCTACTTGAAAAAACGAACCAAGCAGCAATTTTTTAAAGAAATTTGTAAAAAATAATTCGATTCTTTAGCACGTGAATAGTAAAATCCGTAAATTTCGTACATTGTCAAAAAAAAAAAAAAAAAAAAGAATTTTTTGTTATTTTTTTTTCTATGTACAGTGCCCCCCCCCCCCCCCCTTTCTTTAAGTATCTTTAGGAGCACACGTAATAAAGTATAAAAATGAAATTCCAAGAATTTTCAATTTCAATTTAATACAAAATCAAGATTTTCTTTTTCTTTTTTAAATTATCCTTACATTTTATAAAAATAAATTTACAGAAACCGCATCAGCCTAATAACTGTTTTTATAGGCACATTACATGCGACATTAGGTTAATAACCGGGCCGGCATAATTGGCAGGCATTTAACAAATCACGTCGGAACCAGGATAATTAAATTAATTGTGATCAATAGCGATTTTTGAAAAGGCACCGCTACATAGTGATTGCACCGCGTCAGTGGTTACACTTACGAATTCAAACCGAAATCTTTTAATTAAATATCACAGTTTGTAAAGTGAATACCAGCGGCAGGTGAACGACGCTTCCGGCGCATCAGTTTCCATAAATTAAATCAGAATTTCATTAACAGCCTAATAACGACGCTTCGGGAACCGCGCATACGTGGAGTACACAATGATGTCTTTAACCAATTCAATTCTACATTAATTGCTAAATCTGTTTATTTTTATTGCTTTAAATATCGTAACACCGTAATTAAATGTGTTCGGGCGAATGAAGTTATAAAATCCAGTTGACTTTGTAACATTACCTGGTCGGATATGAATAGTCATGAAAAATAATATTTTGGAAACTTTTAGATGTTTGGATTATTAATTATATAATCAGCAAAATTCCTCTTTTCAATATTTGTCTATCATTATTGAATTTTTACAATTATGCACATTAAATTACAACATTTTTCAAATGCTTTTGAAGTCGACGATCCACTTCAAACTGTTTGTAGGAAGAGCTATTTTGCTCGGGGATTTTAAAATAAGATTGCTAAGATGTGGATTAAGTAATGTTAAGGTATTTAAATTATTGGTTGGTTGTATGCTTAAGGCCGATTGACTACACTAGGTTCCTAAGCGTATAAGTGGAATGCCCTTCATGGGAATGCCCGTTCTTCTAAGGGATCCTAGCCCGTATTTATATGAGTTTCGGAGAAAACCTCAAAAAACTCCGAACGTTTAGGGGAATGAGCGCGATCTGGGATCGAACCGGCACTTCCCATCTACCAGTTTTGTGCGCAGAGCCGCCCTGCTATTGGTAGCGCAGGTATTTAAACAGGGTTGCTACACAAATCAGGAAAAAAAATTCCCTGTTTCTTTTAGAAGTAAAATAGATGGCATGCAATCATGCAGCATTAGAATCTAACATGTTTACAAGTCAATTGAACATATTTAGGGTATATTAATTTTATTAACTTACTATAGGTGGGGGGAAAATTGATTCATTATAGAGCACAATTTTTTTTTTTTAAATATTTGATTATGAAAAATTTTTTCTAATGTTTCTCCAAAAAATCTCAAAATTCCCTGAATTTTCCTTGTTTTTTCAATAAATTCTGAAAATTGCCTGAGTTTTCCCTGTTTTTAATAGATTTTTAATGAGATTTTTTTCTCGGTTTGCCTTTTTGTATGAATTCATGATCTTTAAAATGCTAAAACTTCTACAGATATTTAAGAAAAGACTTCATATTTATTTTGGATGTTTAATGGAACTTACTTAAAAGAATTAGGGATGGAATTTGCAATATCATTATTACATATACAAACTTTTAAAAGTTTTCAAAATAAATAAATAAAATAAGTAATAATAATGATTAAGTCTTTTCTTAAATATCTATAGAATTTTTAGCAATTTGAAGACCACAAATTATAGGGGGGAAAAAACCAAAAAACTCAATTCAAAGGTTTGAAATCAGCAAAAAATATGTCAAAAACTATAAGAATTGTTGCCTGAATATATATTTTTTTATTGAACAAGCCTAACATATAGTTCAATTTATATACATTAAATGAAAATATAAGCTTTGATATGAAACTTTCAGTGGTGCAATGTCTAAAGGTACGAGGTCCTCTTAATTAGCTTTAAATTCTTCAAAATACACTTTAAATATGAATTTGAGCATATGTTTCAGCACAAAAAGCTAATATTTTTTTCAACTTCTTTAAGTAAATCTGTATTTTAAGGGAATTAGATTAATTTTTGCAGCTGAAATATCTTTTTACTTTAAATAATCTGATCTGGGTTGATCAATCAGGTAGCACCTTACGTCACTATCGTATACTTTGAATAAATTTAATCGTTATTGGTCCATGATAGAAATATTATACAGGGTTCATACTCAAATATGGGGAAAAAATTCCCTCAGTTTTCCCTGAGTTCCCAGACAATTTTCAAGAAAATATTAGCGACATATTACAAGAAACATTTCTCTAGACATGACAAAATACAACTACTTTTGCTGTATGATGTCATATTACTGCCGATCATGCTAGAAATTCAGGTAGAAATCATTATTTATCTACGTATTTTCACAATACTTAATCATTTAAATTTTGATACGAAGCTAAAAAAGAAAAACATAACTTCTGGAAATTAAAAATGATAAAAATCAGTTTTCGAATAACGAGTACTAATTTAACGGTTGGAAATTTTTTTTTATGTGAAAATGGAATTTAAAAACATGCATTGGGTAATGACCAATTGTGGTAACAAATTTCCTCCGTAGAATAACATGGGCTTTAGTGCGAATTTAACAGACAAAAAGGGTGGGGTTAATCTTGCATTTGTTTTTATAATTAGTCTAATTTACTTTCTAATGTACTAAAATGACTTCCTTGTTAATCTTCTTTAAAGTAAACAGATAAGAGAAATCAATCTTCAACGATGACCTTTTATGAATCATATAAAAATGAGCAATAAGCAAACAAATAAATAGTCTATCATAGATAGAAGTAAACGGTTATTATCTTCCCAGCATGTGCTTCAAGATATCTGTTATCCTGAGGCAAGGTATCACTTTGTGTACAAGAGCGTGTTAAGTTATTAGTAGGGGGCACATCACTTTTGATTGACAACTATAAAGAATTTCAACTGGGCAGTCCAATCTTTAATTCCCCTTTAACCCTAACAATCAAAACGCGTAAATGCAACCCGGAAAAGAGAATTTTAATACATTTAATCTGAAAGGAAGAGGCTGTTTCAGACTGAACTCTGACCGTGGGAAGATATGAATAGATCCTCCTAACATTCTCAGTACATGAAGAAAAGCTCATACTGTTATAAGAAATATTTAATGCACAAATAAAATTCCTTTCATTTTAAATTACAATCTTTATAATAAAATGAATAACTAAAGATAGTGAAACAAATGTTTAGTTCTTAGTCAGCAGAAAATTTCTTATTTATAAATAGACAATAAAAAGGACTTCACTGGTATTATTATCATTGATGAAACGTATAGAAAGTGTGATTACAAGATTTACAAATAAAATAAAGCTCTTATTAGAGAAAAAAAGAAATGGAAGGATTTAGACATTAATGAAAGAAATTTGCCCTAAATGTTTCATAATTAACAATATTAAAATCTCTTGCAAAATGCAGTAAAAAATTATAGCAAATTTTAACTTTGCATAATCGTAAGAGTCAAGTTACTATTCAAATAGAAGAATGAACTCTACAAAATTTTTTAAAAAGGTCTTTTAATAGTTTCATTAATATATAAAAACTAGTAGGCTACGCCCGCTTCGCTGGTCACTATTTTTAAATGAATCACTATAATTAATGAATTCTCAAGATTGCATTAATTTTTATCATGTGAAAAAAAGAGAAAAAAAAAATTCTGATCGGGAAAAATGTTGCACCGGGTCCCCACTGCCTTCGGCAGCGCAGACCATTGTGCGCTGCACGCGCGCATTTGTGTTCGACATTCTGAATGAATCGCTATATTATAATAAGGGAAAAACAAATATAAAAAAAAAAAAATTAAAAAAAAAAAAATTCTTCTCTCATAGGTGGAATAATCGGCCCGGGCCCCCACTGACTGCGGCAGCGTATACACGCGCGTACGGAGCGCGTGTTCCTTAGACCAGCCGTTCCCATCCCTCCTAATTATTTCACAAATTCAAAAAATATCCGCAATCGTTTTCTCGCGATTTTAAACCTAATAATAATTTTCAGCGTTCTATCTGAATTTCTTTATTTTTGCCAATGCGCCCCCCCCCCCCTCGTAATAGTTCTACACTTTCGAAATTATCCGCAATCGATTTATCGGGCATTAAAACCTAATAATTGTACTCATTTTCAAACCTAACTCTTATTTCTATATTTTTGCCCCCCCCCCCCCCCCCGTCTATCATAATAATTTTTCCCTTTTGAAAATATCTTCATTCGATTTGCAAGTTCCCTATACGTGCCAGTTTTGAACGGCCTAACTATTTCTATTGTTTTGCCCCTTCGCCCCCCTCTCCCGGCTGTCCCAAAAATTTTACAAATTCGAAAATATCCGCAATCGATTTGTAGATATCAAAAACCTCTATGTACCAATTTTGAACGATCTAACACTATTTTTATTTTTTGGCCCCTCTGCCATCGAATGAGAATGTGACGCTGCTGTTGCCCCTTAATTGCGCAATTGGCAGAATATTAAAGAGGAGAAATTTTGATTCCAGGTCATAAATTCTTTGAGAATTTTTATTTGCCTATTCAGATAGACAGTAACTTTCGTCCCATTCGGATAACTCCTTCCAGGTGTGTCATTTTTGTTGTTGTTGTTGTTGTTTTAGAGTGTACTAGCAATCCTAGTAGTAAACTAGGAAAAAGTTTGTGCATGTGTAAGCACCGATACAGGATAGCCAAACGCTATACAGTGAAACCTCGCTGGAAGGACCACTTACTGTGTCGTAGAAAACTGGTCCTTCGGAGAGAAGTGGCCTTTTAATAAAAGTTATTCAGAAATTCTAAATTCAGGATTCAAATTCTACATGTTAAATGTTTTTAATTTTTCATACATACATTATATTTGCTTATGTAGCTTAATAATTAATATTATTAATGTAATAATAATAATTATTATTATTATTACTAATTTCAAAAACTTTATCGATAATTTTGTTTTTCAAGAATTTTTAAAAAACTGGAATAAGTTGTTTAGTTTAGCACCATTTGAGCGGAGAGAAAAAAAAAAAATCCCTAAAGTTTCATACCAAGGAAATACCAATTTCAGATTTTAATTTTAAATCGTAACTAGGATTAATACTTTTCTTTAGCCATTTAAAGTAAATATAGTTAAATAATAATATAATTCAAAATTCCCTTTTTCAAGTTTGAACATCATCTGTAAAATATGAACATTCAGAAATGCAAAGTTTTATCTTATTTTCTCGGCACGCAGATTATTTACACACATGGCAGTTAGATTTTTTATAAGGTGAACAGTGGTCAGTCCAAGTTAAGGATTATTATCTTCTTTAATAAAATGTGATTCTCTAAGAGAGATACAAAATTGTACATGAGCCTTTAATTGAGACAAATTAGTATTAAAGTCTATGAAGGGAATTTGGGACCATAAAAAATTGGCCTTAACGGAATGTGGCCAACAATAGAAGTCAGAGAGAGGTTATATATACAAGTTGAATTCTTTTTATATGTCCTATTGTAAAACAAAAATAATGCCATATTTTTTTTTCTATATTGACGATGAAGATGATTATTAATGGTATAAATGACTATTCTAAATTGATTACAAAATACAAAAAATAAAATAAAAAAATAACGATAATAATTCAGGAAACGAATAAGATACTTCGACGTTACAAAGCGATGTTTAATGAAAAAAATCTAGATTAGGAAAAATTAATAAAGCGAATCCCTTTCAATTTTTACCTGGTAAATACTTTGAAAAGAGTTAATGAATCAACACACACCTTTTTTATTTTTTTCCCCCTCCCCCTTACGGCAATGTTTACATTGACGTTAATGATATGCGTTCCATGCGACGAAACAACCCCCTTCATTCTTACAGTTGGCTCAACGCCATGTCCTTGAGTATGAAGCGAATTTATTTACAAGGGGCCGTCAGATCTTAATTTTTAGTCTTTTATTGCCCCCAGGGAGGACCTACTAAATGTATACCAAAAATAGAGAGTATTGTATAACAATCTGTTTCGAGATTTAGAAGAGGAAAGAAAAACGAAAAAAAAAAAAAAAAAAATGACGCTAATAAAAGGCGGAAGTATTTGTTTTTCTTTTTCTTTTCTTTTTAATTTACTGCTATTCATTTTTCTTAAAGACAGTTATGTTTTAAAAGGAGACTAGTCTACATGATACATCTAAATAAAGCACAAAAATTTCACTGTGGTTTTCAAAGAAATGATAGTTAAGAAAAAAAAAAAAAGTTAATTATTTTTTGTTAATTAAAATAAATGAATATGTTTGAAGCTAATTTCAAAACCTCTCAAATAAAAATAAATTTTAGAGAACGACAAATAAACCCGTTTAAGAGATTTAGTTGTTTAAGAAGTTTATATTTTCAATAACAAATTTCTACAGTGTTAAAAAATCTTCCCGCTTAAGAAGTTTTCTCGTTTAAAAAGTTTTTCCTTCCAATCCCTTGGAAAATTTCTTAAGTAGGTTTCACTGTATAGGGTGAATCCATGGAAGAAGGTAAAACCAGTCACACAAATGGATAAAAGTTCCCTTTTTTTTTTTTTTTTTTTTTTGCCACCACTCTTACTATTCAGAAATATTAATGGCATAAATACTGTGGTATTTGTGATTAAATAGGACAGAAAAATATTGGTGGAAGCAGAAATATCTCTGTGTGTGACTGTTACATTTTTCATGGAATTACTATATATATATATGTGCGCGCATGTTACACATACACACTAAAAAAAAAAAAAAAAAAGGACATAAGAATTAATGCACAGAATTTCGAACAAATTTATGTGTAGTTACAAATTGATATAAAATATTTCATCAGAAAAACGCCTAACAGGTGGCATTACCTTTAAATAAAGTCTTTCCGTAACAGTATAGAAAAAAATTTCGTATAAAATGTGCACATTGAAAATTACTTTTAACGAATCACTGCAAAATTGAAAAGAAATATTTGTAATTGTAAAAATCAACTGAAAAAAAAAAAAAAAGTATATATATATATATATATATATATATATATATAGCAGCATTCCTTAACCTCCCCCGTCCCTCCTCATCCGGGATGAAGGGGAATACCGCTCATAAAAGGTGTAAATTTTCAGTATGAATATATTTTTTAAACAAACTCGCCAATACCCAATTACCTTTAAAATGATTGCTCAATCATGTACTTATGATAATGTAAAATAAAATTATCGATTTTTTTTTTTTCCATTTATAGCAACAAAACAGGAAAAGGGGGAAAAAAAACAAAACATTTTCCTTTCATTTCATCTTTAGGGCAGAAAATTGACTTTCTTCCGACATTTAGTGTTACTCTTCTCCGAGATAGACTGCATTCATGCTGAAAAGTAGTTTTAATGAATTTTATACTATTTATTAAATATATTTATATTAAATATATTATTTATTTATTTATTTATTTTGTGTGTGTGTGTGGATTTGTAAAAGAAAATATAGAAGAAAGTTTTGTTAAGGCCACATCATACAAATTTGCCATTATTATTATTTATTTATTTTTTTAAATAGCAGAATAAGGGAAAATAATAATAAATATTCGGCCACAATTTTTAGTGTAGATACGTTAAAAGAGTCGATAAAAATTTAGGTAGTTATAACTCGCCAGTTGTAAAATGTTACATTTGAAACGCATTTAAGAAAAAAGGTAAAAAATATTGTTTGTGTAATGATTAAGACTTTCACAATTACTGACTTCGATATGCAATTTTCACAATTGCGTAATTTAGGTGTAATACATTCTACTATAAACATTCCTGAAAAATGTTCTTAAAATTTTAAATTCATGAATAAATAAGTAAAAAAAAAAAATAATAATAATAATAAAAAAAAAAATAAATATTCTACTCTTAAATATACTTTTTCAAAAGTTCATGATGACTTTCACGAATTATTTAAATATAAATAAATAAATATATATATATATATATACACACAACAAATGATATTCAGCCTTTCCATTCTTAATATGTACTAAATATCTTTAAACAACGCATTTTTAATGTCGAAATTCCTTAATTACGTTCAAATTTCACACGAAAATTCAAGTTTTAATAATAGAATATGCAAAAAATTTCAAACAGGATTCGTACGGAAATATTATAGGAAACTTTCCTGAGTTTTTCAAAATAATAATAATAGCAACATATCTCGTATGAAGCGGTAATCCTCTAATCTCACATCATATGATAGGTTTAATCCAGTATTAATCTTCTGTAATTTCTTCACTTTCAAATAAGAAAAGTTAATTATTTGAACATTTTTTTTTTTTTTTTTTTTTTTTTTTTGCCACATTTTGCAAAATTAAGTGATTGAATCATGCTATGTCATTATTCTTCGTAATAACGTGCATTTCTGCATACTTTCAAAATACTTTATCATTTCAATGGAGTTAAATATAGAAGTGAGAAGGATAAATTTTCTTTTTCTAGAATTTACAGCGAATTTTTCAAGAACTTAAATCAAAATTTTCATTTTCCATGAGATTTCCCTGAAATTTAGAACCAAAATCTTAATTACCCTGGATATTCCAGATTCTTCCTGAAGAATATAAACTGTGTCAAAGCAGATAAAAATTTCTACACTGTAACTGATGACTGATAATACAGACTTCTTTTGAATCGAGAGAATTTAGTAAACCTGATCTTCAGACAACAATAAACACTAAAGTTTCACGGAAATAAAATCCACATAACTAATTTGTAACACTCGGATATGTTTACTTAGAACTGGCAGATGATCAAGTGCCAGTCTACGGACTATTTCTACATATTGAAATGGCAGCCGTCACAGACATACCTTTGCCAGCATTACACACAACTTTCTCTGATGTTTTCTTTCCAGTAGTACAGTAAATAATGACTTGAAGGATTTGCCAGGCTTAAATCATTCAGGTAAAGAAGATAAATAATCTAAGGTGAAATAACAGGACTGGTCATTTGTTGTGAACGAAGAGAATTTCTCATTGAAAGTAGCTCCCTCAGTCAAAATACTTTAACACAATACAAAGGTGACAGAAAGAAAGTAGTAAATTAAAATTTAAAACTTTGTTTAGTTTTTTTCCAACACTTTTTTTTTCCCTCTTCTCTTTTTTTGTTGGAAGTAGTTTTGCAAAAGAATATCAAGGTTACTAGAAAAATCTACATAATATATATATATATATATATATATATATATATATATATATCCTGCATGTCTTTATATAAATGTTACGTATTGGACCCGAACATATAATATTTCCATTACAATATCCCATTGTTTTTTACCTCTGGAATACTCGGCGAAAGAAATAGACACCTAAATAATATTATTGTTTAGACATAATTGATGAAAAACATACAGATGAATAAAGCGCGAAAATTCGTTGACCTTTACTATACACCCCCCCCCAAAAAAAAAAAAAAAAAAAAAAAAAAAAAAAAATCTTAGGAAGTGAGAAAGAGGAATGAAAGCAAATAAAACAAAATTTTAAATTTTTACTAACGATATAATTTATGCTTAAATTATAATGAAATTTTCGTTAAACTAATTTTTCTCTTTGCCTCATTATAATTAAATTATAAATTAACTCTTTGACATAAAGAGTTAAGAAATTAGAAACTCTTCCGATATAAATTTCTTCAAAAAAGTAAAGACAACTTGATTGATAATGTATACCATTCATTTATTTAAATACATAGGTCTATAAGGATTTCCCCCCCCCCCCCATTTACTTCAGACATAAATATCATACAAATGTGTTTTAAACCATTGTCATAAAAGTTTTGTTTATTAAATTAGAACATAAATTATAATTTTCAGTATTTGATTGTCCTTCTCATTTATTCTTATAAATATTAGCATTTCTAAGGTCTTGTAAATTGTAAAATATATTATGATTTGATACTTATTTTCAAAAAGAAAAATATTTTATCCAGCAGAAATTTTAGTTTCAATCAATATACACAAATATAATTCAGAAACGAATTGAAAATCGCTTCAGGAAATTTTTTATCCTAGAACAAAAAAGGGAAGATTGAAAAATAGCATATGTGTATTAGATAAGTGCTATAAAAAGATATATATTCACTTCGAATTTTTTTTTTTTTTTTTTTTTTTTTTTTTTTAAATCACGCATATTATTTGGATGTAGAATAAAACAATTATATATTTTAAAAAAAAAAAAAAAAAAACCTATTAGCGCAGACTTTTAAATAATAGAGCTAGAAATTTTGTGTCCAGCAAAAAATATGAAGAACATAGCTTTCTTTTCCAGACGAGAAATGTAGGCTACACATATGAACATTTCTACAAAATTATATATTTTATGCATTAGATTACGCTAGGCATTAAAAAATCAGAGAGGTCTATTGTTTAAAGTGAATCCTTATAATCGAAGAGTTACGATAACATTTATGCAGTCATCTAAATTTAACATCCTTAATTAAAAGAAAATACATCATTCTATTTTATTAATAAATAAATAAACGTAAAATCGCATCAAGGTGAAGTCTAACAATTGAGGCTCTTCAAAAGACGTTACGATCTAAATAGAACTCCAAGACGGCGATAGCAATCTTTGTCGGGCTTTTAGTTCCATGCGAGACTGAGTAAAAACCATGAAGGAAGATCCCTTCCCATCAAGCCTGTCACTTTATCATATGACATTTAATTCCTTGCCGGCGACGATCTTCTTTTAACCGTGCAAAGTTGGCGACTTTCCACTTCTCGTCACCTATACGGTCTCTCAAGTTGAAGCCTCGCCAAAGCATCAGATAAAAATTGGGCAAATGCAATAACAGACATCTCGAGATGGAAAGAAAAAAAAAAAAAAAAAGCCAGCAGAACAAAGAAAAAACAATGCATCCCCGACAAAAGTTTTAACTAAGTAATTCAATTCACACGTCCACTGTGCTACCAAGATAATCCGTCTTGTGGCTTCAGAAAGAAGACGAATTGCATAGCGTTCCAAGAAGTTTCAGAATTGTTCAACTTCCGGCCATACTTAGTAACTAACTCTTCATAAACAAAAGTACTGTTTTAAAAACTTTTTCTTTTTTTCAGAGTCGGACATTTTTCATAAGGAGTTAAGTAAAAAAAATTCAGGTTTAAAACGTCGCGGAAACAGAAGTGCATCTCTTTGTTGTAGTATTTAACGAATGACGTCTTGGGCAATTGTTAACCTCATGTCCTCCTCATCCAAATTGCAGCTCTTTCCTCTCCTCCTTTCTGGTGAAAAATAGGATGAGGAGTTGACATGGAATCGTCTGTTCTTATTAAGTTCTCCTGTGTCAGAATAGATAAAGTTGCTGAGCGTAAAAAAGTAAACAAGAGGGTTTACTAAATAGGTCTTTTTTTAACGCATGCTTTTCCCCTTCTCAACTTCAAATTACCTTCTCTAATAAATTTTACAAACTGAATTAACAATTTGGACGATTATTCTTTTCACTTCTTAAGATGCATTTTTTCCTTTTTTTCTTTTTGCGTCTCTCTTAAAAAGGGGGAATAGATATTAGGAATTCCCTTTTTCTCCATAGTTTTTAAAAATGTATATGAAATTTTCTTTCGTACTTTGAAATGTTATGACTTAAATTTAACAAATTATAATTACAATATATACATAAATATTTATTTATAATATTTCAATGATATTCCTAGTTCCGTGAGCTCAGGGACTAGACATTCAAAACTAGTTCATATTGATTTAATGTTTTACAGCATTTTATACTTAAAAAAGGGAAATGTGAAGAAAGTATCTGTCGTAAAATACTTATTGGGCATGGTCTTATCCTTCAAAAATATTAGTTTGCCAAAATATCAAATAATACTGAATAGATTAATGATAATTTTATTTGGTGAAATAAAACCTCGTTTTTACACATAATCCAACAATTTAAACTTTTCTTAACAATTTACACAATTTCTCGCCTTAGATTCCTTATGCATATCTTTCAGCAAAACTCGCTACTATTATAATTGAACCAGCAGACTCGGTAAAATATTTATTAATAGTAAATTACGAAGTTTGCTCCAATAGACAATTCCACATTTAATCACATTTTACCACACAGAATCATTTAAAGAAAACACCAGGCAATCACAGATTCATCAAAATATTATCTAATGAACACAAGATTTCGTTCTTTTAAATAATATCCGAATTAATATGAACAGTCCATTAAATGGAAATAACTTCGGAACAAAAGACAAAAATTACGCCAAGGGAAACAGAAGTCAGAATCAAAATTATATTTGTCGGAGGCGTTTGGATAAAAGGATTATTTCAAAATTTTACTTCGGATAATTAAGAATCAGATTAATACAATAATAATGTGAAATTGTCTAGGGAATGCGGAATATTTTCATTACAGCGGAAAAGATTTTGCTCTTTCAAGATTAGCTAAGATTATTCAATCTTGGTGAAACATTTCATTTCCCGCCGAATAGAAAGATTCGGAAAAATATGTGTGTTCTCTACTCTTCTCTTCTCTTTCTTTACATTCGAAATCCAGACTTAGGGATAGATATTTCAAGAAATTGGGAAACTCAAAATTTTGTCTTTTTCACGCTGGTATGCATACATTAATAACCTCCACATAGCGATACGCGGATGAAGAATCTTAATTTTTAGAAATATCCGGCTGATTAATGACGACATAAGTTAAATAGGGGAAGAATACAATTATTTTCTACGGCACCGAGATAGATAATTAATCATTAATTAATGCCGCATAACTAATTATTCTCCGAGTTAATTAACCTCCAGTATTATTCCAAAACAAACAATTTTCAGACGAATATATAAAGAAATAAAATTAATATTTGATTCAAAGCGTCCGCTTTTAATGACAAAAGAGGTGGAACACAATCAAAGATACTCAGTGTTTGTTTTAGCTATCTTTTGTATGAAAAACGAGGAGGGATATACATTTAAAAAAAAAAAAAAAAAAAAAAAAAAAAAGTTAAATGAGAGTTGTGGGGAAAAAAATGATGACCTTTTAAAGAAAAGGATAGGAATAATAAAGTGAAATTTCTCTATAAATGTCATAAGTCTCTTGTGACCGGAGACTTCAAGAAGCTGTCGAAGTCAAGCTGTAAATTAGTTTTTTTCCCCCTTTCTCTGCTGTATAATCTCCTTCATTTGAAATGAAGGAAATGTAATTAAATCCTTATCCATAATTAACGATACTGCATGTTTAAATTCTCAGTTACACTGAAAAGGGGAATTTACAATGAAAAGATCACGAGAAAAAAAAATATATAAAAGAAAAAAAAAAAATTACGCTGTTTTCTCAACCATTTTCAATTTGAGTATGTTCACCACATGATATATTATGCATAGCAATTTGCTGAGTAAATTCTTTCCCAGGTAAATACTGCTCTTTTATCCGATTATATTTAAAATAGATTTTACTTAGTTAGCCATGGCAAAGTTGATAACTAATGAGCTAGGCTTTATAAATTATTTCAAACCAAAAAAGGATTTTTTTCCCCGCCTCTTTCAGGCGATCAAATTTTTTTCCCTTTCACCCCCTTGTTAGAAAAATTTAATCAGCTACAGGCTAAAAAGTGTTTCAAAAAAAAAAAAAAAAAAAAAAGTACTTAAATATTTCAAATGAGTAAAAGAAGGGGAAAAAAGCTAATTTTGTAATTAGGAATCTCGTTTAAAATAACACCTACTAAATCCAATTTGTTGATGAAGTAGTTAGATGTCATTTTGCTTGACATAATGCGAGATATCAATTATATCGCCTTCTGCTTTTCTTTAAAATCGACACTAAAGCGATATACTCAAATCGGATTACAAAAACAAAGGGAAAAAACTGCAATATAAAAAAGAGACGCAATCCAAAAAAATGACCCGTGCTAGCTCCTAAATTGTTCCACTCAAGAAATTTAATGCACTTTTTTTTTTTTTTTTTTTTTTTTTTTTTTTTGCGTCTTACTCTTTATTTTGTTAAATAACCTTTTTCTTTCGCAAAAAAGCTTAGTGGCTAAATGTTAATAGACATTTAAAAAAACACCCAAAACATTTTTATTTTTTATTTTTTTTTTTAATGTTGTAATTGCTTAGCCTATCAGCACCACTTAAGTTTTTTTTTTTTTTTTTTTTTCAAATCTATTAAACGAGTTTATAATTTATGAACCGTAATTTATTCTGCAAAAAATCGTCACAAAGTGAAATTCGAGATACATATGTTTATATCAATAGAATTAATAGGGAATAGGCATTTCCTGTTCAAAATTTGTAGATTAAGATTCCATGACAAAAAGAGTTCGGCATCGGTCGCAATTATTTTCATTCTCTTTTAAATTTAAGGAATCAATCAAAGAATGTTTAAAAATAAAAGTCATCAAACGACTGGGAGCGTTATTTTAAAAATACTCAAGAATTTCAGGAATACAATCAGAAATTAATTTTAATCACATTTACATAATTGAAAATAAATTAGATTGTTTAAATTTCCTGCATCTGGATTTATATTTAACGAGCGTAAAGAACGCCAAAATATGAATTTTGAAATTCGAAATTAATGAACTGAAGGAAAGCTACACTGCTATGTCTAAGAGCTAATAATTATACATAATTATATTAATCGGAATCTTATTGCATGCTATTAATTCGTAAATGTAAAAAATAAAATAATAAAGTGAGTAGTACACATGATATGTCTTTGATAAAGTCTGGTTATGAATGTTTACATCTTTTTTTTTTTCCCTTCGGAAGAGAGGGGGGGGGGGAGTCATTTAGAAGCCAGAAGTTTGATGCACGGATGACACTGTACTGAATAAATAATTTAAAAGTATTTTCTTTGAATTTTCTTCTCACTTTTCTTGTATAGATAGATATAATACATTAAGAGTATATTTCAATAGAGAATTTGGTACCAAATACACCAGTGTTTGACAAATTCGTATACAATTAAATCTTTTTAAGCACTAAACCACTGGATAATTCAAGACATTTTTTTTTTTTTTTTTTACATAAATAAATTATTTCCTTTTACATTTTAAAAAATATCTTTTTAAAGGAAAGTTATCAGTCGTAAGTCTTCATACTTTCCTTCACATGTTAGCAAAAGGGTGAGATAGGCGCTATAGTGGAGGATGTAATCAAAAGTTGAAACACGTGTTTAATCACATGCTTATCATAGTATACATCTATAAGCATGTATATTGTATATATGTGTCACTTCTCCAACACATCAAAAGAACTATTGATTTGATGACGTCATAAAGGGTAGTCGACGTCACGTGACGTTGGGCGTCACCCGCCATTGTTAGCGAGAGAGGAAACAAAGGGTGGTATAATTTACGAAGATTTATAATTAACGCGCGCCAAAAGTTTTTGATTTGGTTTTTATTTCATTATTCTAAAGGTGAAATTTTTCCTCGGTTTAATTGCAACTCTTGGGTCGCACGAAAATTGGAGGCGAATTTTCGAACTTAATGTGCGGTGGGGAAGGGGAGGGGGTGGAGAAGGTGGGGAAGGTGAGAGAGGGAGAAAAGGGTTAAAAATTGTGACGTATAAAATATTGATTTAAGCCTGCAAGCAATTTCTAAGTGCTTTTCCATCAATTAAGCCTGTGTGTGCCCGCTTCACGCAATTTTGTACTTATATTAAATCCAAAGAGAAGTTTCAAAGAAAATAACGCACAAAAAAAAAGAGGGGACCTCGCCAGTGTAATTATTAGCATTTTATTACAATTCTCCATTTTTGGCATTAATTATACGAGAAGTGAAAAGTATAGACGCAAGGGCAAATTGCAAAATTTTTCAAACAATAAACCAATACAAAATTTTTCTAAAGTAAGTTAATTTGAATAAATGTTTTCAAAAGTTTAAAGTTATTTAGCTTATGAGTAAAAACATCAATTGCAACATATTAAATTTTGGAGGTAGTGAAGTGAAAAATTACTTTAATTTCCATTTTCATAATAGTTAAATATTGATGGAATAAACTTTAATCTTTTGTGAGATAAATGTGTTACGCACTAATAACTTCGCAATTTGATACAAAAATTGATGAATAAAATATTCTTTTTCACACTTCAGAAATCATTCTAATTTTCTTCAAACGTAAGATTAATGGTACACAACTTATACATACAACTATGCGTTAAGGTAGAAAAATAAGAATTTTATTCTTAGAAAGTATCGCATTAGAAAACATATGTAAAATTTAAACTACGTATATTTATAAGACTTATGCTTTTTCGAATTTTTGGTATTTGGGAGAAAATTCTTGGGTCTTTTTGAATTTTTGCAGAATATGAAGTTGCAGATATTACATCGCTTACATCAAAGACGTAAAACATTTATGTTTTTCTCTTCTTGCCTAATTATCATTTAAACTAGTATCGCCCAACAATGGTCGAAATTCGACCACTTTCTTGCAAAGCAAAGCACTTGCTTTCTCATAAACGGAATTAAATTGCAACACAGCAGCACCACTTGTCGGCCGATATGCACCTAAATTAAAACAGCACAGTTTTACATAGTGTCCTTATCATATATCATGTTTGGTGCGTTTACACACTACAGAAGTTGAAATATAACCGTGACTTAAATGGGGTCAATCCCAACATAACAGCACCACCTATTGGGTGATATATTCCAACAGTTAATCAGCACCAATTTAAATCACGGTCTTATGAATTATCAATCATACTTAAATTCCGCCCATTGTTTCATGAGCTATTACAAAATTCCTCTAACACATCATACACACGCAGACAAAGTTATTTTCTAAAAACTAGCGACGAAAACCAGAAATCGAAATTTTTTTCGTATTTTATGCTTTCCTCATCTATATGTAGAGGATATAGCCATAGATCCACTTGTTTTTATGTTTTAGCTAAAAAATATGTCTTTAAATTAAAGTTGAAGGAAATCACACACAGACACACACACACACACACAAAAAATATATATATATACCTTAAAAAAAAATAATAATAATAAAAAAAAGACAGACCTTTCATAAATCAAATCTTTGCGTATGTGTTCAATCGTATAAAACTTCGATCTACCACTCAATCATTTTTACCACTCTAATGGCCTCTTCGAAGGAAAAATCTGTAGTCGAGAGGTTTATGAATGCAATATCTATACAAATTATTGTGTCCATGGTTTTATTTGAATTTTAAGTAATTGCCAGATTTAAGAGCTTTCTTCTTTAGAAATTTTTTTATACAAAAGAATATGTGTATAATAGGAAAAAGTGCAGAAAAAATAAAAGCCTTTTAAATTATCTACTTGACATCGTAAGAAAATAATTTTTGTATTCTGCAAATTTCGCTAATCATACCTTTCGAATAACACCACTTTCAATCCTCTATTCTCATAATTAATATGTTAAAAGTGTACCACAAATTTCATGTTTGCCTATTCATATATAAAGAGTTTCGCTTTATTATTGTCAGATTAAAACAATTTATACCTTTATAAGATAGAATATACGAATTACAGGATGCATATTTACAGAATTAAATCTGAAAAACATTTTCCAAAATGAGTAGGAGAAAATATAAGAATTTTGTGATGTTTACTGGTAATTACTCTGAGACATTATACAGTAAAACCTCTCTAAGTTGGACACCTACGGTTCCAAGAAAAAGTGTCCAACTTATAGGGGTTAGACATAATGTTAATGGATACATTCCGTTCCGAGAAAAAGCGTCCAACTTAGAGGGGTGTCCAACTTGAAAGGTTTCACTGTATATCATTTTTGATTAAGGTAAAACGGGATAATTTAAATACTGTAATTTTGTTAAAATTTTCAATCAAATGTTACTTTAGAACGCCTCGAGAGGCTGATACTGATTGTTTCGTTACCTGAGCAGTAGTTTCTTAATACAGTTATATTTCAATAGTGCATAAATATGTATCCTTAGCCTGATTTTTAAGTATGAAGCTCATATATTTGCATGTACCTTTAAATGCATGGTTATATTTTTAATTTCAAGGTTTAATAACTATTGCTTAAGTACATTGTAACGAACATGTAGTGAAAACAACATTACAGATTTGTCCTTTTCTCAAGACAATAATTCATAAACATTATATACTGACATTTGTATCAAATTATTATTATTATCCATTAAACAATCAGTGCTTTAAGACAACAGCCCATTAATAAATAAATCAATAAATAAATAAAATAAATGGATCGCTTGAATTCATAAAATACTTATTTAAATTATAAAGATTAAGATTGTTTTGGCAGATTAAAAAAAGCTCACATGTTTCATTACCCACTTTAAGTAGCTTAATCACATTTCTATCACCCATATTTTTTTTTTATTGATAATTAAATCTTTTGAAATTTAGATAGATATATACAGAAAAAAATTAAGTATTAAATTCGTTTGAATATTCAATATAAAAAAGGGATTAGCATATCTGTGTGAAATAAATTTAAAACTATTTTATTAATAAACCAACATTATCTGTCGAGTTTCTATATAGATATAAAACTGTATTTTGTTCACGAAAACAGCTTCGGATTATCAAAATCATACAATACTTACTCGATGTAGATGGGGCATATTTTTATCCGATGTCTAATCCTTAATGAAGGTAATTTAACTGAAAATTTAGCAATCAGATTAACTTAAACAAGATTTTCAACCAGATTTATAAATTCAGTTTGCGTAATCGAAACGTATGGTATAAAGTTCTACCAAAAAGTTACTTTTAAATCTAATAAATAAACAACTAGTATTTACATACATAACTTATATAGATCATCATCTGAAAAGAACCATAAATTAAAGAATAAATAAATATGTTTATTTACATGTCACTTATCCACCCGTTTCTAATAAAAAGGCATTTACTAAAGAAACATTCACCTTATCCATATATTAACGCAAATTTCATGATTAATCTAAGGTGGCACATTTTATTCACCTGGGTTAAACAGGAAATAGCACTGGGCGTTTCTTATAACTGCTTTCTAAAGAGACGCATCTTTAAGTAACACCCTTATAATTGTATTTGATGAGTCTGCGGATGAAATTTGAAATGAAGCCAATTTAATAAGAATGGTGGAACCACTTCTTTTTTGAATTCAAGCATGTTATAAAAACGAAAAATTAAAAAGATTCATATTGAATATGACTTTCCATGCTGCATCTTAAACTTTTTGTTAATAGACAGCTAATATTAAAGACCAAAATTTTACTACTTATAGATGAAAAAAAAAGTCTATTTCGCAATGACTTACTTTTTTTTTTTTTTTTTTTTTTTAAGCAAACTAATAGAGAACTTTCATTGGCAATTTTTATAGGTTGGTTGACTAGTAGAATTGGGTTTATTGATGCAAAATACAGTAAAAGACAAGTCGCGATAATTCTTACTAGGAAAAAAATTTGTGTGTTAAATGTTTATTACTTTACTTAATTATTATACCTAACAGACAGTGATATCCAATAAAATAATGTGAGCCATCTTTAATAAAAAGTTTAGAGGAATAATTCTCGATTAAAATTTCGATACGCTCAAATAGACATACATGCATACTAAAATAAAGCTATTACTCCTTAATAAAATATAAAGCTGAAAAGCTTGTGAATGAAGTGGCATTATTTAGTATTATGCCTGTAACTTCTATTAAATTTGTTCTGGACAAAAAATAAGTGAAACACAAATTTACTACCATTCCTAAAATATCTCATAAAAATGCAAAATTATTTTATAAGTCTAGAATCAAACCTAGTAGAAACCAAACAAATATTCTAAAATTTTAGGATACGAGTAGGTTCTTCTTTTATGATATTCTTTATGTTCTTCTCTTCAGTGTTTAGTACCAAAAATATTTTTTAACACACAAATAATTCTAGAGCATTTGCAATACAGTCATTCGAAAAACGTTAAAAAAAAAAAAAAAAAAAATCTGAATTTTATTATTATTATTTAGTTATTTATTGAGTAAATATAGAGTGTTAATATAAATATACACCGTGACCAATAAGTTCTCATACACATTCAAATTTTTATTACAGTAACACAAAGCAAATCATACAAAAACTTTTTGCATAAAATTAAAGTAGTAATCCTTCAGTATCTTTACAATAAATGCTTTGGAATAATTCCGCCTTTTAGTTTCTTAACGAGCTTAAGTCTCTTTTTAAATCCATCACATGCGGCACGCACGGCTTCCATTGACATTTCCTGTCATATCGTTTGAATTACATTTTTGAATTTGCTCAAATCAGTAATTTTATAGTTATTCAGTTGGGAGAGCGTATATGACCACACAAAATAATCAAGCGGGTTCAGATCGGGGGAGTTAAGGGGCCATTCGTTCTTTGGCAAAAAGTCAGCTAAATTTTGACTGCACCTCTCCTGAAACAAACGTGCGGTATGAGAAGGGGCATAATCTTGTTGGAAGCAGAAATATTCCACCCCATACATACTCTGGACATTTGATAGTAAAACTTTTTCCAAAACCTCAGTTTTATAATATTGGGCATTGATTTTACCCCTTTATCAATGAAGACTAACTGGAGTTTTCCGCTTTTGGAAGTAGCGGCCTAAATCATCAGAGAAGAAGCATTTTGATAACGCGGAACGTAATGCTGTCCCTCAGGGATGTTATCAATAGAAACTGACCATACTCTGTAATTTTGGGGGTTCAGACTTTGCTGTAAAATGAATAGTTTCCCGTCTGAAAAAGACAAACTCATCCCCAGCGTGTCAACCAAGAATTTTTTCCACCCTTTCCTTCATTTTCATCTTAACAGAATACGAAACTTCATGAATTTTACGTTTTCTATAAACCTTGCACCCCACAGGTCCTTTTTCAGAATGTTTAACATTGATCCCCTCGATATTTTGAGCTCTCATGCTAGTTTTATAGCAGATTTTTGTCCTTTTCCTCATCCTTTTCACAGTCTTTTTTGTCCTAACGGACCTCGGTTTGCCAGATCTGTTTCTGTTATCGACAGATGACGTCTCATTACACCTTCTGATAATTCTGCAAAGGAAATCTCTCTTCACCCCCAGGGCTTTCAAGTCTCTGAAAATTTAAATCGGCTACACTCATTTGATTAATTTATTTATTACATTTTTTTCATTCTATCTAGGTAAAGTAAAATTATAATTAGTACAACATTTACACTTGCAATAGCTTTATACCTAACAAGAAATTGCCTGCAAAGTAATTGGGACTACAGAAACACATATGTACAACTTTTTAACGTGCTTCAAAAGTTGTATGAGAACTTATTGGTCACGGTGTATATATATATATATATATATTTTAAATCTGAATCACTAAGGAAGAACAGAGTACATTTCCACTGCTTTATGAATATATATATATATATATATAAATTTTATTTATTGCTATTGCAAGAAATGCCTATGTGTTGGTTTAATGACTACAGTTTGAAGTGCATTCCCGAATAATTTTGCCTAAACCAAAACCTCTAAAAATATCGGTTATTTTAAAGATTTAATTTTATCCCAGCAAAAATTTAAATAATAAAAATACTAAAATTTCTTTTTCACGAATTTACAATGAATTCGGATATCATAAAAGAGAATTGTGTTTTCCTCTTTTTTATATTAAAATTAAAAAGCGTCTGTCCAAAAATGATGTTAAATTTGAATATTTTTAAAAGACAACAAATCAAATGAAGATCATTGTTGGAATATATATAATGTTTATTTAACATATCTACAGTAACATAGATCTTACAATTTTTTTTAAATATATTTATACAGCATTCGCAAAAAAAAAAAAAAACGCATACATTTTAATATTTTTGAGATGTCAAAAATCATTGCTAGAAAAAAATTACAAAGATACATTTCACATCTATCAAAAATGCATAAACTTAAAAAACAACTTGCAAATTTCATTCATTTACACCTAGAGGTGAGTTAGTGAAGATCTTAAAAAGTTAACATTTCTACAGTAACTATAGACCTTAAAAGAGAGAAAGACAGAGAAAAAAAAAAGGGTGTGTGTGTGTGGGGGGGGGGGGGGGGGAGGAAATTCTGACATTTTTATAGATAAGCGTAAATTATTTTTTCTTGGAATTACTGAGATACCTGGCATCACTGAAATTCATTTAACTGCTCTTCCATTCGAAAATGTTCAGTAAATTAATAAAAATAATTTTAGCAGCGAAGTGACTACAGGGCTTAGAGAGAAAATTTAAAATTCCATTAAACTGACACTTTCACTCTGAGGGAACTGTTTGAAATATCATCTTTTGAGTTTTTACATCGCATAAAAATTCCAAACAATAGAAAAGGACAAGCGCTTAAAAAAATTCGTAAGAGTAGCATGCAAATATAACCAAGACCATAAACATTAAGATAAGCCATAGATATTTATTATATACCCCCAAGATTTCATAAAAAAGGGGCATTTTAAAGGGCAGGGATAGAGGGGGAACGCGACCCGAAATTATGAAAAATCGAGAAACCTAACACGAAGAAGTCGCGTAAAATAGATGAGGCAGGCAAACAAAAGCAAATATGATAATGGCTTTGGAGAGTTTGCTTTAAAAAATAAACAGCAGGTTAAAAAAAAAAAAAAAAAAATTAAAGAAAAAAGGAAAAAAAAAAACCGCTTTAGACTAAATTGAAATATATTCCATGGTCATGAATGATTGTGATATTAAAAACATTCTGTGTATTTAAAGCTTACAGTTGAAACGTGGATTGGAGTTGTCGACGATTTAAATGGAAGGCATCAACAACTTTATCAAGAAAAAATGCTGCCAGGAAAAAAAAAAAAAAAAGATTTGGCCATTGGAAGGGAAAAAGGAGCGAATTAAGGATGTAAAAAAAGGGTGAAGAAGAAAAAAAAAATATATGAAAGAAGCTCAGATATACATTAAAGAAGCTCGGGAAAAGGGGAGGTAGGAAGGAAGCATACTTCAAATGCCGTGAGCTACCTAATCCGAACAGCTATTTAAAGATAAAAACCCTGCTTAGTCCGACTGGTGACACGGAGGACTAAATTCATTTTGTGTGATAGCAGGCGGCATAGAATATCGGCAATTAAGTAGTATCCCCTTTCAAGCGTATTTTTCAAGAAGGATTTGTACAGGGTTATGGATTGCGGTGGTGGAACTTTTCTGACATGTTAGAAGAGATAGATTAATAACAGTGTAAAGAAAAACTTGTGTGTAATTCCGGAAGATTCAAAGTTCATACCAGACATAATCAGCCATATCTTTAACATTTTTTATTTGTAGGTTTTTTTCCCCCTCTAAATCATTGAATTACTGAAAGAAAATTCATAAAATTATTCAATTTTAAATATGTATCTACGGCTCTTTTAAAAAGTTGCTCTCGTACCCCTGCATTTTTACAAAAATAAAAATTAATAACAATAGAGACAGTTTATTTTAAAATCTTAATTTATAGAAATAAACCTTACCAATTATAAATCTGAATATATAATCAAGATATACATTTAACTTATTTAGTTCATATACATATTGCATGTGAATAAAGGAATATTAAAAATTCATTATTATTATTATTTAATTTATATAACAAATAATAATAATATATATGTAGAAAAATAGTGTTTAAATTTTTTGAACATTCCCAAAGAATATAACTGGTAATTTTAAATGTGATTCCTGATGAAACTGCTTATATCACACCCAACAGATCAATATTAAATGTATTTAACAATTCAAAAATAAACTAATACACTTGATACTATTATAATATAAAATGTAAAAAAATATGATTTCGTGAACTAAATTTAAACCAAAAAGCGTAGTAGTGATTCATTGCAGTTATCGCATTTCGATTTTACTTAATACGAGTATAATTAACAAGTGTAAATTGTTAGCTTTATATACATACAAAATCGGTAGAAATTCCCCCCCCCCCCTCTTTTTTTTTTTTTAAACTGTTTTACACTCCAATCTAAAAACCATGTGACTTATCTAACAGGAGTTGTAATATTCCATTGATGTTTTAAAGATTTTTAAGTTGTCAAAATGGTAATATTAATAATAATAATAATTAAATCTTAAAAAATCAAGCAAATCGATTTTTAAATCGAATTCAGAGATTTTTCGATTATAAACTCATAACTATTTATAGCCTTTTTTTTTTTTTATCCAATCCAGAGTTTGAATTTTGGAAGAACGGCAATTCCAAAATTTGAAAATATCAATGAAAAGAGACTTTAAAAATTTACATTTCAATAAAAAAAAAAAAAAAAACTCTCAGATGTACATTAAAAGTGAAACATTCTTGATTAAATCAGTATCAATAATAATATGAAAAGAGAAAAAAAATGCATTGAAATCGGTATATTCGTTTGGGAGCTACAGTGACGCACACAAGAACACTGATAAAAGCATATCGCACCCTGGACAGGGGAGAGAGAGAGAGAAAAAAAAAAAGAAAAAAAAAAGTCAAATAATGGCAATTTTGAGTTTATGGCATTGAAATGTGTATGAAGTCCCCCCAACTTGCACAAAAACTTCGCATCTCTATCTTGAAAAACATCCGCCTGAAAGGCAGTTGTGTCAGTTTTATTACAATGCTAGGGTGTCACCTTTCCTGCCGGGGTACGATATAACACCACTATTTTTGCATCAAAGTTAGAAATTATGGTACTTTAAAAATGGTTCATCATTTTAATATTATTATTTTTCCTTAACCCCCCCCCCCCCTCTTCTAGACAAGTTTAATAAAATGTACGACCAAATAATGAAAACACATACATAATTGACAACAATATACGCCTAAATGACTAAAATTCATAATGAAATCCTAATACTTTAAAAACTAAATAAATTATTTGCGTGCTAGTTCAGGGGTGGCCAACCCATGGCCCGCCGTGTAGTGTTCTGCGGCCCGCGAAGAGACTAACGATACTTAAAATTTTATAACTTTGGCCAACAGATTAAAAATTAATAAATCCACATTCCGAATTTTCGAAGTGAAAATATCTTTCAGCGATTATGGTCAGGGTTGGCTTCATTTTGCCCGACCCGAATAAACCCTGGGTTTTCGATAAAATCCACTGTAAAAACCCGAGAAAAAACGAAGTGGGTTTTTTCAAAATATTTATTTAAAATCGCACTTTTATCTAACTTACAATAAACATATAAATATAATATACATACATATATAATATACATACATATTATATACATTATTACAACATGAACAAAGAATTTTCAGAAATATCTGAGATGCCCAAATTGTTCTACAGAAAAAAAAAAAAAATTAAGAAAAACATTTATAATTATCTTATTAAAAACCAATATATATATATATAAATAATTTAAATCTTTTTTTTTTTTTATGAATAATTAACATTTCATTTTTTTAAAAATTGATTTATTATGCATTATACATTCAAATGTAAAAAAAAAAAAAAAAAAAAAAAAAAAGAAAGAAAATATTCCTGAACTCTCTGATTAAAACAGAAAATACACTGAAAAAAAAAAAAAAAAAAAACCCTAATTAAACCCGATAAAACAAAAACTCATAAAACCCGAAAAAACACGGGTTTTTTCCATCCTTGATTATTAGATATGTGATTCATTCTTTTTATTGTGATTATTAATGCATAGTCATAATTTTTTTATGATTCTGTTGTTAATTTATGAAAAAGAATAATTTTAAATAATGCATTCTGCTCCGAATCTTTACCCTGCCCTCACCCCCCAAAGAGTATATATGCACATGCACATGAATCCTACATTCACAAACATATATATATGAAGTGCTGCCCGCCTGAATAAAATAGATTTTTAATGCGGCCCACCAATCGTTTAGGCTAGTACATATGCGCAGACTCAAACATCCAGTATTAGTTTAGTGACTTAATTCTATGCAACGAGTACGTTAAAAGTAGTTGTAGTTGGAAAGCATATATGTGGATCTATTTATATATTTTTTCCCCTCTAAAAAATGTTTTGAAAGTATACAACGGCTAATAAGTTTTTTTTTTTTTTTTTTTTTTTAATCATTTTTGAAAGTTTTAAAACTATTGAATATATCCACCTTGAAATCTCCATTTAAATATTATATATATATATATATATATATATATATAAAGATAATGTGTATATTTGTTAGAGTATGCATCCTATTAAGGTCATTATTTTCTTCTTTATACATACTTTAAGAAGATATTGATTCCTTCCTCAAAATTTTATATATACACAGGAAAAACGAACCACAAATCTATTTCTGGTTGGGAAAAAAAGCGCCAGAGAAAATAGTATATCATTTAAAAACAAAACTATTAGAAGTTCAATGTCATTTAGATTCCTTTCATATACTATTTTCCTTTACAAATAATTTCCTCTAAATGTGATATATCAGATCTTCTAGAATAAATCCGTAATCATTATTTCTGTGGAAGATTTCATTAATGAGTCTGTTTATTTTCCTTTATTAGATTTTTATTGCAAAAGAACATAACATAATTATTACTGAAAAACCTGTGACGCGAATAACTTTTCATGTCGAACAATAAAGGAAGAATGTAAAATAAAAATCTAAATATATTCAGGAATAAATCGAGAATATGTAAACATTGTTGAAAACATCATTGAAAGTAAATTTATCATTTACAATAGAAAAAAAAAAATATATCAAATTCACTAAATTTACGATGACTATAATTTTTTATTCTGAATTTCCAAAATAATTTGAATCAATATAATTAAAATGAATGTATTTTATTAAATTAATCAAACCGATAGGAAAGAATTTATTTTCAGAAACTGAAATTATGTCAAAGATATGTTAATAAGTCTCTTAGAATAAGATGATCATGACAAAAGAAAAAAATTGTGACTAAAAATTGAAGACTAAAAATTGTGTGCATATGTGTGTGTGTGTGTGTGTGTGTGTGTGTGTGTGGAAGCCTAACACATAACAATAATTTCAGTAATAGAATTTATTAAAAAGGACAAATATTTACTAACGAATCGATAAATAATTTTTAAGAAAACGCAGTTGTAAAAAATGAGAGGGCGTGTACCACATATTAGTAAAACTGCCAATATGAAAACATATGAAAATAAATTTTGAAATACCTTCACTAAAATAAAACTCAACATCAAAAGGGAAAATATGTATAATAAATAATGTATTTAACTTCCCCCCCCCCCCCCATTCAAATATGCACTTTTAATATTTAAGAAGAACTAACAAATTTAAAGAAGTCGAGAATAATAAATTAAATAAGAAGTGGAAGTACAAAATGCTCAAAGCTTGAAGGATTTATAATCAGGAGATATACAATCTTCCGTTATGATATGCGAGAGAGACTGTGATGATTATAACGCTTCAGCTTTAGATCGTTTTTAAACTGTTTAAAATTTAATAAGTTTACCTTTTATTCTTTCTAAGTAAAAGTCTGATATGAATTGGCATTTTTATTTATTGTCATTTTCTAATGCATTATTCTATTTTTAAATTAATTCCTTATTCATTACACAGGATTTTGGGGATAATAATGAAATAAGTACATCCCCCCCCCCATAGCTTTTAAAAGATACTTTCTGGTTATATGTATATTTTTGGTTCGTGTAGATAATGGTGATTTTATTGTGTTCTCTTGTATTTTACATTCATCGTAACAATATATATTAATATATATTTCTGCAGGAAACAAAAATGACAGATTGATTTTTAAATAACTGATTCATTTTTTTGTTTTTGTTTTTCTATTTTACGGATAAATTTTAAGTTGAAATAAATGTAAGTTTTTGAGTTAACATATACATATATTAATAATAATAATAAACTATCTCAGTATAAATTAAGTTTTCTGTCCGAATAGGAGCTATATTACCACATACATAAAAATATATGGTAGTATACAACTACAGTAATTAATTTTAATTTAATAGTAATACACATAAAAAAAATAAAAAATACAAGCGTCAATCTATATTAAAATTCTGAATGGTAAAGTGAAGTTCGCGTTATTTGGTTCGATATGCAAATATTCAATCTTAGTTGATAAATCACTTTAAGGAAAATAATCTGATAAATAAAATTTGTAACAATCTTATTAAAACCATGCAAAAACTTTTGCAAAATAACATTAATAAATAATTTCAGAAATCAATGATAAAATGCCCTTAGCAACAGAAGTCAACAGTTTAATCCACAAGAATAAAAGCATCTATCTTGAAAATCTTAACTAAGAAATCAACAACAGCAGTTAACATCGAATTCGATTTCCATCAAACAGCCCAAGTGAAAAAGAAATCGAGGAAAAAAACACGAAACGCTCTAACCCAAATTGTTTCAACTGTTCATTTATCCAATAAATTAACACTGTCCACAGTCAGAAGGAAAGCTAAGATCCACGTTTCGACAATCCCGAGAGACAAATGAAAACGGCAAGAGAGAGAGGGGGGAAAAAAAGTAACCTGCACGACATAGTACGGAAACTCGGTATTCGAAAAAGAACCATCGTAATAGCAAGCAGGAGGGACTTGCTAATTGAATTGACGGCAAAGAGAAACAGTTTTTACAAATCTTGTTGTGCGTACACCTTTGTCAATTCCTTTAGAAAATTTTGACCATTATTTCTAGATATACTAAAGGCAGCAAAGAAGAAAGCATGCAAAATACTCAATGCCATCATTCCGAGGAAAAGTAGAGTATGAGAGGAGAAAATAACAGGATATCCCTTTCTCTTTAAACCCTTATTACACAGAGATTTTGGGATTAGAAGGAATTAGTCCATCCCTACACATGATATTGATATCCAGGGACTAGGCATAAAGTAGGGAAAGGCAGGTTTGAACTGCACTTTAATGTAACATATATTCCTTAAATTTTATTTAATCATACTATCAATATGAAAATTTTCATTGATTTGAAATGGGGGTCATAGTCCACTTCATTGATAATTTCTGTAAAAATGAAACTTGTTGAATAATGGTACATGCATCGGCAACTATTTAAAAGTAATGCAATAGTTTAAAATTTAAATGTAATTTACCAGTTATATGAGGAGTAAATATTAATTGATAAAACTCCTTGTAGATTTTAAACATAATTATAAATACACCAGTGAATAAAAAATGGGAATCTATAATATTCCATTTGAATAAAATTACTTTTAAACTACTTTAATTCTTCTGTAAAAAAGTTATTTATCCTTATTCTGGACGATTTAATTCATTTACACTTATTCACAATTAATGCGAGCTATTTTTACCCAAATATTTTATAACAAGTTACTTACTACTATCTTTTAATAATAATAAAAAATCATAATAAATTATAAACAGTCTGTATTTATTATGTACTTTACTTATTTCAACAGCGAATATTGTTATGCATTTATAATTTCATTTTATTAAATTTATGTCAAAATATTGATATGCTATTACATAAAGTAATACTAAGATAATTTAAAATTATACTTACAGAGACCTTATTGAATAATTTGAAAATTCGCATCTTTTATTTGTAATTTTTTCTAACAGAATATCAATTGATTTTTATTAAAAAGTGACTATCAATATACATTTATGGCATTCAGTGACATTTTCACTTAATGATAACAAAACATTTACCATATTAAGTTTTAATTCTTTTAACTTTCGTATGCTTAAAGCTGCATATTAGTCAGGTTCACCCTTTCCTCTTTTCCATGTAAATCTTATGGGATTTTTCATACTTCCTATTATAAAGATATCACATTGAGAAATGATGTTTTCGAATTCTGTTTTTTGAAATACACTTTTTGAACATGTCACCCTTTATATTACTGAGCAGTTTATTTATTTATTTATAAATAAATTTAAATGTTTCATTTAGAGACTGAAAACTAAAACGCCAAGTTTACTTAATGTAATTAAAATATTTAAATATATTTTTACAAAACAATGCTCACTACGACAAAGGGTGACATGTTCAAAAATAGAAATCAAACAACAGAATTAAAAAACTTCATTTTTGAATGAGACATCTTTATAAAACGAAGCAACAAAAATTCCACAAGAAGACATGATAAGGTAGAAAAGGTGAATTTGATGATAAATTTAAAAAAAATGGAGGTAGTAGTGAAGACTAATAATAATAATAATAAATAACTAAATGAATAAAAGAATTTTGTAAAATTTCAAGTAACAATCTGTATAACGAATTTTCTAAAATTTACTTCTTAAAATATAAAATTCTGCATTTATATTAAGTGTTCAAAATACAAAATTTTAATTTATTGCATAATCAGGAAAAAAAAAAAAAGAATGTACTGTGAAAAAAAACACATACGCACCCAAAATAAGAATAAGGCATAAATTTTAAATAAGTATTAACCTTTACCTTTTCTGTTCTTTCCTCACAAGGATTTCATTTAATGCAATGTCGTCTCTTTCATAGACTTTATACACATTAGAAAAATGATTCTCTAAAACCCGTGACCTGACATGGATGGTATCTGATTCCCATTCACATTAATTAACAAAAAAAAAAAAAAAAAAAAAAGATACAGACACAGGAATAAAAATGATTTACGAAGTCTCATGAAAAAGAAATACTTTAAGAAAGAAAAAACTCTGTCCTCAAAAGTCAAGTCAATTCAAATAATAATGAATTTTAAAAATAATCACGAGAAGAAAAGTAACATCTGGATGTGAACCAGATAAAGTTAAGGTAAGTACCTATATCATATTTACTCTTTTTTTTTTTTAAAAAAAAAAGGAAATTCTTACCAACGTTTATGTTAATTTTTTTTTCTCACTACAACCACCGTACTGTCTTCACGCACATTAAGGAAGAAATTAAGGGTGTAGAATAACTAGCGGCATGCAGGACGTAAGTAATCCACCCTTATTTAAAAAGCATCAACTTCATCATGCCACCGTTTTCATTTGACCACACGAAAGTGAAAAAAAAAAAAAAAAAAAAAAAGAAAAAAAAGAAAGAAGGGAAGAAAGAAAGAAAAAATATCCGTAAAAAAAAAAAAAAAAAAAAAAAATGTATAAACGGAAGTGTTGAATCTCCTATCATTAATAACTTGGAAAAAGAATGGAGGGGGAGAAAACTAAGCATAAAAAGAGAAAATGAAAGCTCAGTTTATGTAAAATGGCCAGTAAGCAGTAGAGAACGAGATTTGGAATGGATTGAAATATTTTTGCGCAAATCCAAAAGTTAGAAAAAAAAAAAAAAAAAAGAAAGAAAATCCAAATTACGCAGAAAGTTAAAAAGAAATGAAATCGGTATTGGCAGGAAAGGGAAGGAGGGGGGCACGTCTTTATATGCACTCAAAAAGTCTGTAAAAATAATATATAAAAACTGAAAGAAATTACCATGTTTTTTTTTTTTTTTTAAGATTTAGAATATTATCTATTGTCTGAAGACTAATAGGTAAATATAGACTAAAAAAATTTTTAGTTAAAAGAAAATTTATACTTTGCCATTCTTTCTCCAATTTAGGTTTAATTTTAAGAATTCATTATTTGTGGTTTAATTTTTTTTTTTAATTCGGTGCAATTTTTATTGGAGGATTGCGAATAAAATAAATGATAAAACGTTTTTCCCGATGAAATAAAGCTATTTTTAGCTAATTTAATGTTGTTGCAACGGATTAAATGCTCTCTTTTGCCTCATTGGGCTCTTGCAGTGAAAGTAGATTTACAGTCAAAGTAAATGACATTTTCCATTCATTTCCACTAAGATCGACCTTGATGACTTAGTGATCAAATTTGGCGAAAAATGGTAGTTCAGAATTAGGGAAGTTTCAAGGCTCAATGATAAATAGAAGTTGATACATGGGATTTTCCGTTGGATTCTAGTATGAATAAAAGCAAGTTGTAAGTACAAAACTTTGAACAAACACCATAAAATTCAATAAACTCTTAACAACTGTTGCTATGTACTAGCAACTTTGCAATGTACTATGTAATTTGTATGAATAGAAGCAAATTGACTTCTGTGTGTCGTGTATTTTCAGAGAAATATTCAGAGCTATTGCCTCATAGAGGCTGTTTCCAAGCGATAAAGCTTTGTTTGACAACTAGTGAAATTCCCTCTCTCTGGACTATTTAACACAGATTCCTCTGCTCCTGTGGAACAAATGACTATTCTCTTGGACCGTTCCGAGAAAATTCATCGAATTTTGTGGTACGTGAGACAACTTTACTGGATTGTTTTGAAAATATTCATTAATTTACAGCTCTTTCGAAATTATTCATTAAAATCAAAGTTTTGTTGTACTGTTTTGAGAAGTTGCGCTGAATAAAGTACATTCATCGATTAGAACCTGCCTGTTTCTTTACGAACTACTTTCTTCACACAAGAAAGTCGACCAATAATATTATATAGTCGTAATAATCTACTTTCGCAAAGTCGACAGATTTATTTGGCGGTCCTAATTTTTACCTTGTGCCATTAAAAACCAACCGACCAACTAAATGTGACAGTATTTAGAAAGTTTTTTTTTTTTTTTTTTTTTTTTTTTTTTTTAACTACATGCAAGCTTGGGTCTCACTGACCACGTCTTTTCGTGCAGCACACATCACTCAAATTTCTAAATACACGAAGGGAATATTTATAAAGTAAAAAAGATGAATTTGTTTCTCCGTAAAAATAAAACATTTTAAGTAAGTTATTTTATATTTAAGCTACAATTTTTTAATATATCAATAAATATATATTACAACTGAACACTATAAATTCACACACGATTTAGAAAGCCTAATGTATCTATTCTTAAACTGTACCCATATTATAAACAAATGCACATGTTTACATAAATTGATATTGATAATGTGATCAGATATTTAAATAAAATTTATATATTAAATTAGTAGGAAGAAGAGAATTTTACCATAAAATTTAAAAGAGGGTATAAATTTAATTTTTACTTAAAAACAAAGTTTAATGTTTTTACTAATTAATATAAACTATTCATGAACCAGGGGCGTAGGAAAGGGAAGGGCTCAAGCCCTCCTATTAGTTATTACAAAATTTCTTTTTAATGCCAAATAAAATAATCACCTATCAAAATTAAAGTCGTATAAATGTCCACAAATAATTATAATTTATAATTAATACTAATAATTAGTGAATAATTAATATATTTTTTTTTTTATTTTCTTAAGAATAATTTTGAGCAATTTTGAAATGAAATCACACACACATATACATATGCACATTCATGTCATTTATGATTAAACAATTTTAAAAGTATTGCAATACTATTTTACATAAATTAAGCTAATTTGCTATACTTGACTTATTCATCCTTAAAAAAAAAAAAAAAAAAAAAAAAAAAAAAAAATCACAGTTATGATTAAATTTTTATTTACAAATATTTTTCAACAGATCATCGAATCATATGTAACCTGCATTTTATACGAAGCTATGAATATTGAAAGATAAAATACGCTGAAATGAAATTTAAGCAAAACACTATTTAATGATTTAAAAAGAGTCAGGCAGAAGCGCGTAAAAAAATTTAAACGCATTTAAAAGGCGTAAAATTTATAAATTCTGCATAAACGTCAGCTTACATACGTGCACATTCAAAGAAATGTGAGAATGACGTCGTCCTAATTTTTATACTCCGCAAATTAATGCAAAAATTGGAACACACCTATTTTAAGTTATGTTCTTTATTGAACAAATGATTTTTAAAATCGCGAAAGCGTAATGATACGCCAGTGTATGACTAATTAAATTTTGAAAGAAAAAAAGAAAAAGTACACCTCCCTCTCCATAATTTAGAAAACAATTAGACCTACACAAGTATGCAAAAGTCTTTTGTTTTTCATTCATGCTAAGTGTTGCGCTTGTTCGTCAGTGGGACTGGCGCCAAAACAGAAGCTTCATCCCCGTAAAATTCTCTTCATTTCGCTAGCTCCAATCATTCCGAAAATAACGAAGACGTTACAGAATACGACAATAACTTTTGTTGGTTTGGTTTTCTGTGATGAGATGGCACCAATGCAAAATTACTTGGAGGATGACGAATGTTCTTAGGAGAAGAATAGAAAAAACAAAAAGTATGACAAGTTAATCGAGTCAATTTTAACATGTTAGTCATACGATTTCAAGGAAATCTTTTTTTTTTTTTTTTAAATATATATAAATATAAAATCATGTAAAATTTCACTTAAAATAACTAGAGTTAAATGTGAAAACTTGAGTCAAGTTTGAGTAAAAGTTCATTTCAATTATATTCGGAATTTTTGACAAGACAGTGTTTTTTTTTTTTTTTTTTTTTTTTTTAATATGTTCACAAACACTGCTTAAAAAATAATTCAAGAACAGTCTAAAGAGTCTTTAAAAAAAAAAAAAAAAAAAAAATCAATTCAACAAGCAAAATGTGACAACAACAACAAAAAAAAAAAAAAAAAAAAAAAGAAATCATGTTTCTTACTTCCACTTTTCAGTGTTGTTTTAGTATAGAATCCCATGGAGACTCAAATTTTTTCACCATGCTGGCGATGTCTCAATATTTGTTTATTTTGGCATAACTTTATGTTAAAAAAAAAAAAAAAAAAAAAAAAGTACCTCTTATAATTATATTTTTTTATTGTTTTTTTTTTAGTCGAGTTATGACGATAGTTCATATTCTGAGTACTGCTAGGTTTAAGATGGTGCTTGCAAAGATTGTAAAGATGCAATATTTATAAATACATTTTTTTATAAAATTATTGCACCAGGTAAATGTCGTCAATTTTCTCTTTAGATCATTGAACTGAGCCTTCGTGCTTAAATATTGTCTATGTTTAAGTATATTTTTATTTCTCTAACTGAAATTTGCATATAACTAATTTGCTAATATCATTCAATGGTAGAATCTCGACCACTTTTTTACAAAGTAAGGCAAAGTAAAGTTATTGCCTTCTCCTAAACGGAATTAAATTACAACATAGCTGCAGCAATTTTTTGTTGATATGCACTCAAACCGAATCAGCAGAGTTTTACATAATATATTTCTCTAAGTTTGGTATACGGTAGATGTTGAGCCTTTCCTGAAATGAGAGGGAATCGCAACGTGGAAGCGCTCCCTGTGGGGGTGATATAACCCAAAAGCTAATCGGAAACATGTCAAACCAAGGTCCAACCAATTATCAAATTCGATTAGATTAATTCCATCCGTTCATAAGTACAGTGTTTGAACTCAAAAAGTCAGATATTTTATAAAAATGGCCGATTTGAGTTCGGTTAATCTCAAAACGTGTAACTTCGTCGAAAACCGAAAAACTAAAAATTTTTTTTAAACTTATGCTTTCTTCTTATATATGCAGAGGATAGAATAATGAATCCAGTTTTTAAAACATAAGTAGTCAATTTAAGTTAATTGAAATGCAAGGAAATCTCAAAACGTGTAAATTCATCGAAAACCGGAAATCGAATTTTTTTCTGTATCTTCTACTTCTTATTATGCATGCAGAAGCTAGTAACAAATCCACTTTTTTAAAAATAAGTAGTCAATTTCAAATAACTGAAATGCAATGAAATATCAATGTATAAATTCATCGAAAACCGGAAATCGAATTTTTTTCTGTATCTTCTACTTCTTATTATAAATGCAGAAGCTAGTAACAAATCCACTTTTTAAAAAATAAGTAGCCAATTTCAATTAACTGAAATGCAATGAAATCTCAAAACGTGTAAATTCATCGAAAACCGGAAATCAAAAGTCATTCCAAATCGTATACTTTCTTCTTATATATATATTATATGGGATATAATAATAAAGCCACTTTTTAAAAAATAAGTAGTCAATTTCAAGTTAATTGAAATGAAAAGAAATCTTAAAACGTGTAAATTAATCAAAAACAGGAAATCGATTTTTTTTTTTTTTTTTTTTTTTTCAGTATCTTCTACTTGTTTCTTATACATGTAGAAGCTAGTAATACATCCACCTTTTCAAAAATAAGTAATCACTTTCAGTTAATTAAAATGCAAGGAAATCTCAAAACATGTAACTTTATCGAAAACCAGAAATCAAAAGTTTTTCCAAGTCTTATTTATACTTTCTTCTTATAGATGCAGATGATACAGTAATAAATCTATTTAAACAAAATTTAATAAGTAGTCAATTTCAGTTAATTGGAATGCATTTTGTTTTAAAATGTCTTTAAATTAGAGCTGACATAAATCCCAAAAAATACATAAAGAAAAATAAAATGAAATAAATAAATTAGATCTTAAAAAAATTAGAGAGGGAAAAAAAAAAAAAAAAAAAAAAAAAACTTTCATAAAACAAATCCTTTTTTAATTTACACATATTTTCAACAGTATAGACTTTCGATTTAATTCTCATTCATTCGAATTTCTAGCACTCTAATAGCTGTTTTTTGTTAGAATAAGAAATCTTTAGTCGAGAGTATAGTGATGCTACATCTATACAAATTACAGTGTCTATGATTTTACTTGAATTTTAAGAATTGTCAGATTTAACAACTTTCTACTTTAGGCATTTTTTAATTCTTCTACAGGCAAGTAATTTATTTCTTTTTAAATCTTAATGGGGGGGGGAGGGGGGTTATTTAATATGTTTTGAACTAATTATCCTACTGTTCTAAAAATTACGGCGTTAGATAGACTTTTGTCTGCTTGATAAGTATGCCAACTTTAGTAGCGATGAGCGGAACGGTTTGCTTTGTATAACGAATTAAAACCTGATATAACACAACATACATTTTATCAAAATAAAATCGCGTTCCAGAAATTTTTTTTGGAGTGGTCGTACCTGACAGCGTTCGGAAGGCCTCTTGCTTATTATTATACTAGCCGCCTTCGGCGACCAGCTGGTTCGCGATCCCTGAAAAATCCGACTTTACGAAATTCCCGCTCGGTGGCGCCTGCGGCGCCTTTTTCCCGTATCAGGTCTAATAACAGCTTATTGATATATCGTGAAAATAGCTTATCTAAATCGCAGTAAACTCCCTTGCGGTAGCGCCTTCGGCGCTGATATTTCAAATTTCTAACTTTAGCTAAGTCCCGCTCGGTGGCGCCTTATCCCCGTTTTAGAACTTACAACACCTTCCTCGCTAATTGGAATTTGAAATATTGAAATTTTAAAATATATCAGCGCCATCTGGCTGTAGAAATTTCTGTAATATATTGTTCAATTCCACATCAACAAAGCTTTCAAATGATGTATTACTTATGAAAATATTTTAATTAGTAGCTGAGATACAAAAGGAAACCTAAAAAGGAAACCTTAAAACGTGTAAATCGGGTAAAATCTCGAATAATACTTTCGATAATATAAAAGAACTTTAAAATATCTTTCGAATGATGTATTAAAAATTATATAATCATAATTAGAATTTGAAATATTGAAATTTTAAAATATTTCAGCGCCATCTGGCGGTAGAAATTTCTGTAATCTACTGTTCAATTCCAAATCAACAAAGCTTTCAAATGATGTATTACTTATGAAATTATTTTAATTAGAAGCTGGGATAAAAAAGAAAACCAAATACCTTGCCTTAAAATCTTAATATGCCAACCAATTTCAAACGCTGCAACTCTTTTTTTTTTTTTTTTTTTTGCCTTTTTTCCCTGTTCCTCAAGCCCTCCCTAATAATCGTACTCTTTCAAAAATATTCATAATCGAATTATCGGGCATTAAAACTACATACTACGAAATTTCGACTACTGCAAATACTGCAAAAAAATAAAAGAAGACAATCTTTTTCCAATAAATATGTCATTTTTATAATTATTCATATATTTTCACGAAAATTGAACAGTAGCTTTATAATATGCTGTCTAGGCCGAATATTAATTCAAATGTAACGTGAATGAAAATTTGAAAAAAATTGAAAATTGCAATTTTTCCCCCCAGTATAAAACACATGATATCTTAATTGATTACAACCATTTCCGTTTTCATCACAGACATCACAGACAGTTGTCTCGTATGTGTTTTGTTTCCGATCGAGACCGCTTAGAAAATCGTCTGCCTGTTGCCAACAAAATTTCATAGTTTAGTTAATTTTAAAAAATCTAATTGACGTATCGACAAGCCATTTGCACTCTTAGATTCGGAAAAAATTCCCCTTTCATTTGGTACCAAATTCGTAATGATCGGACTTATATTTCTAATTTATTTTCCATTTTTTCTGCTTTTAACTCCGTTAAAATATCTACTTTTATGCTATCTCGGTGAATTCTGAGTCATTGAGATCGCTTTTTGATTAAGACATAGGTCTACATTTTAATTAATATCTCCGCAACTAATTAAAATTTTTAAATTCTGTTTTGACTATCCCCTCGGGCAGGCTTCTGAGCACCCGTATGTCAAATTTTGTAGTTCTGCGTTCAGTAGGGGCTGAACGTATAGATGCTCAGACAGACAGACAGAGAGACAGACAGACAGACATCTTCTTTTATTATTATAGATTTAATGTTTTTTCAAAGACTAATAACTCTTACAGCTCTTCCTTAAAGTTTGCGTAAAGATATTAGTCGTCACCTAGCGGTGGTTTCCGGTGCTAGATAATTTTTTTAACCCCAAATTTCTTTCTCATTGCAAATCTTAAAATTCTGCAATATGATTTTAGCTGTTGGTTTCTCATAAAATTAATACTGACAATATAGATACTGTGTAAGAATTTAAAAACCATAACATTTATTACATTGCAAAGTTTCTGTATCTTTTTGAAAACGCGCCATTGATGGCTGATGCATAGCAGCTAACCAACTTCTCTACATCCTTATTGAATTTTATTTGAAAAATTTCTTTAATATTTATACTTCATACCGACTCACCCCTCCATAGGATAAAGCAATGCAAAATATAATTTTCAAATTTATAATGACTAATCACAGATATAAGAAAAATCACAAAAACTTGTTTATCAAGTTATATTTGTTTATCAAGTCTAAAAGCAATTATATAGAAAAATTATTGGAAGTGATATAATTAGGCTCTTCAACCATAAAATGACTAAAATCCTTTGACTAAAATCGCCGCAAACACTTATACATTTAAAAAAAAAAAAAAAAAAAAAGACGTTTAGTAGAAAAAAGCAGCTTTGTAAGTAATTTTGTAAACAGATATTTGGATAATTTTCTCGTTTAGAGCTAGAAGAAATGAGATAGAAATCGCATAGAAATAATGTAACAAAAATGAAATGGGTGCGGTTCATTGAAACAAACAAGTCATTTCTCCTCATTTCAATCAACATAAAGCATTATTTACCACTTCCATAAAATGTTCATTCATAAAATAACATTAAAAACAAATCTTATACAAACAGGAAAGATAGCGGCAAGCTTGCCAGAAAAGAGACAATTTGTACATACAGACAACAGGGACAAAAAGAAGAAAGAAAAACGTAAGAAACACCCCCAATTAATTACCCTATAAACAACTAAAAAAAAAAAAAAAAAAAAGAAAGAAAGAGAAATTAAACCAATACTAATGAATTCAGAATTGCTACTGCTTTTATTTTTATAGTTAAATTTTTACAGTGAGATATCTCTGTATTCAAATGTAATTTATTTTAAGTGTAAATAAGCTAATTTTCACAAGACTAAACTAAACCCTTTTGTTTTCTCATAAGTACCAAATCTGAAGATGTATTTTAATTAATTATTCCAGCTTACAGAAGTTTTATTCTTTTTTTATTTGACCGATTTTATCGAATTATTACTTTTTAAAATTTAGTGCTTACATAGATTAGCAATTTAAATTATAATATTCCTATAAATTTGCGAACACTATAAGACTGACATATTAATGTTTTAATATTGTATACGTCTACACACACACAAAGAAAAAAAAAAAAAAAAAACAGGAATATTTATAGTAGAATATATAAAAAATATGAAAATATTTTAACGAACAACTATTATTATAAAATAAAAAACGACATTGAATAACTTATAATATTTTTCTTGTCCTGACTGCTTAAGATATTGCATTTCAAGTAATTTTAAACGCAGAATGAATAAAAATAATATGGTGCGGTTTCCACACTGCTTTCTCTTATCCTACATTTCTACAGATATTATTATAGTTTAGAATGTAATAATGTTTGTAGTAATGCACACCTACCAACATTCTAATTAATATTCCGTAAAACAGTAAGCTCTGCCCCCCCCCCCCCCTCACACACACGTGTTTTTTAAGTAATTTTCTCAAAATCTCATTAAGATTAGGAAAAAAAAAAAAAAATAGTCCATTTAAAAAAAAAAAAAAAACACTTGTGTGTGTGTGTGGGGGGGGGGAAAGACGGTATTAACAACTTTACAGATTATTAATTAGAATGTTGGCAGGTATGGTAATGAAGGATAATAGAATGTGGGGAAACATATTTAAACATTTCCAAAAATATTTAAACAAAAAACGTTTCAAAATATTTTTATTTCGCATTATTTTAATTCTGTGTAAAATTATCTCTGTGCCTGAATACTATAGCTAATATTCATAATACATTTAATATTGTTATTAAACAAATATATATTCCCAATTACAGTAAATTTACGCGATTATCCGCGGGGAAAGGATAGGATCAAGAAAAAAGTCTGAAAAAAAAAAAAAGAAATACAAAGAACTATACTGCTTTAGTTTAATTTTTTGAACAGCACAGTACGCTGTAATTATAGACATGCCAACATTTTAATTTATTCTGGGAATTTTTTAATTTTTAGTATCGGCCATTTTTTTCTCGTCACTTTTCCTGAAAGGTATTCTTATTTAATTGTAGTTACTCATTGGAGAAAATGTCACTACAAATAAAGTTTTATGTAAAAAGGGCGGGTATTTATAATGCTCAGGAATAAATTAAAATATTGGCATATCTGCGGTAATGTTTAATTTAGAGCGTAAATTAGCCAAGAGGTTCTACTACATCGGCATCATTGTAAACACACTTTTTTATTTGTCTCCACATACTTTATTTTGTAAAATACAAATATATTTACTATATTGTGACTATTTCTACTATTTGTATTATGCTTTATATACAATACAAATATGTTTTTGAGATAAAATACGTTTTTTTTTTTTTTTTTTTTTTTTTAATCTTATTTAACCCTCATTTCCAGCCTTTTAGCAGTTTATCCGCGATTTACCTTATCCACGAAACCCGTGACACCCAATTCCAAGGATAATCTGGAGTACCTGTATATTGTATCAATACAAAAAACCCTTAACGGGTTAAAAGTTTGTGACGCAGCACTGTACTTTATGGCTATAAGAATTAGAAATACGGGTCTTAAAAATAATGATATCAAATTTTCAGTGACGCTTTGATATTAATTAAATTATACATAGATTTTCTTATTTGAATTTGCTTTTTCCTTTTATTTATATTTACAGTGTAAACGTTATTTTCAAGATAAAATAATATATAGCATTTACTCATTGATACCTTTCCATTCACATCTCTTATACTATGAAAGCATGTGTTTTAAAAGAAATTATATGAAATTCCAGTAACGCAGTGGTGTTACATTAAGTGATTTGTTTTTAAATTTCTCTGCAATTATTTTGTTTTGCATATTAAAGTATATGTGCACATTGAAGTATTGCTTTTAATTTTCAAATACGCTGTCAAATATATCACTTTCATTAAGCTTATATTATGTACTGAAATATATTTATTTCAATGAATTATTCTATCTTTTGCGTCACGCCATCAAAACTGAAAAAATGTTCACAATTTTTTTCTTTGCAGCACAATATCTATTTGCATGCATTTTCGATTTATTTGGATGAAATGACACAAAGTAAACATTTCCATATATTTTACTTACAGTTTTGGATGGCGTGACGCAAAAGATAGAATAATTCATTGAAATAAATATATTTCAGTACATAATATAAGCTTAATGAAAGTGATATATTTGACAGCGTATTTGAAAATTAAAAGCAATATTTCAATGTGCACATATACTTTAATATGCAAAACAAAATAATTGCAGTGAAATTTAAAAACAAATCATTTAATGTAACACCACTGCGTTACTGGAATTTCATATAATTTCTTTTAAAACACATGCTTTCATAGTATAAGAGATGTGAATGGAAAGGTATCAATGAGTAAATGCTATATATTATTTTATCTTGAAAATAACGTTTACACTGTAAATATAAATAAAAGGAAAAAGCAAATTCAAATAAGAAAATCTATGTATAATTTAATTAATATCAAAGCGTCACTGAAAATTTGATATCATTATTTTTAAGACCCGTATTTCTAATTCTTATAGCCATAAAGTACAGTGCTGCGTCACAAACTTTTAACCCGTTAAGGGTTTTTTGTATTGATATCATTACTTTTTAGGGGTTAATGATCAAAACGTAAAATTAAAGAAGCATGGTAATGAGTTATAACACTGTATAAAAAATGTTGTTTTAGAGGTCATACTCGAACAAAATAACAAACTAAATGAAATTTCAAAATTTTATAAAAAGTGATTAAAAAAATAAAAAAAAAACTTTAAGAAAGAATATTTTTTGAGGGATGGAAACATGCAACATTACAAAGGCATAATATAGTACATTTTAAAAATGACAAAAATTTCTACAAATAAAAAAATAAAGATTTTTTATTTTATTCAATATTCAATTTCTTATATAGCTCATTGGTTCAACTATTTCTTAGATAGTTCAACCGAAAATTCAAAATAAATGTTTAATAAAATACGAAAGTTTTTGTAATAAAGTGTTACGAATAAGTTTCTAAAGAATTTTCACCACATAAATTTTAGTTAGATAAAAATTTAACAAAAATTTTTAAATGTTCAATCGAGTGAACAAAAGATAAATATTTTGTTATTTTTAAATTGTAGATGCATAAAGTAAAACTGTTTAAGGATATGACAGTAATTTTCCAAAATACCTAGCACCATTGGGGTTAGGTTCAGATCCTCCCTTGGAAATTCTGATAATTCTAAAAAAGATGCTTAATCAATTTGAGAGAGATTTTGTTTGGTTTAAAATTAATTCAGCTGGGAAAAATAGGAGGGGGGTTACCAGTTAGATCATTTAGAAATTTTAATAGGGAAATCGCTTTTTAGAAAAATGTTTCTAAAAAACATGCATTAAAATGTTATGCATCTAGTTTTATTCTATCTGATTAAACATACTGTACATAGTCCCCACTTTCTTCCTAGTATTTCGGAATCACTTTAGAATTCCTAAAAATTTTCTGAAACGTAGTGTAGGGATTTTGGACTTTGCCTCATTTTCAAAAATTGGTTTATGGGGCTATAAAATGTATATGAGAGATCTAACTTTAAAATTTTAAATGATAAGGATTTTTTAGCACTTTGAGAAATCTTCTAAATATAATCACCTAAAATATTTCCAGTGATATTTTTTTAAGGTTGTTTGTTTGTAGGTTTTAAGGCCAATTGACTGCGCTAGGGTCCTAGGCCTATAAGTACATTGCCCCCCGTGAGTTCTTTCTAAGGGTTGTAGCCCGTATTTATGCAAGTTTCGGAGAAAAAACACTGAATGAACGGCTAGGTTGAAGAGAGCGGGATGGGATCGAATCCGGCATTTCCCATCAACCAGCTTTTCAGCGCAGAACCGCCCGTGGGGCATTTTTTAAAGAAGCTTATATATATATACATTCTAAAAGTCCCATTTCTCTTTCCAGATCTATAGGAAACGCCTTGAAAGTTTTGAAAACGTAAAAAGCGTGCATATTAAATATGAGTCTAAGTAGAACTTTAAATGAGCATCTAATCCCCCTCCTATTCGAAATTTTAATGTTTGCCTCCTAAGGTTTCTTCTATCTCAATTCAGCTTAAATTTCTTTTTTTCTTTTCTTTTCCTTTCTTTTCTCTTTCTTTTTTTTTTTTTTTAAATAAACCAAACGAGATCAAACGACGTGATCCTGAAATAGGAACATAATGGAGACTATTTTCAGTATATTTAATAATAATTAAAAAAAAAAAAAAAAAAAAAAAAAGAGGCAATCAAAATATATTTAAAAAAATTTTGTTTGTAGAAGACATTTCCGACAAACTACAAAAAGAACTTCATTTGTTTAAAATTTCAAAGATGTGCCTTTCGCTCCCCTGTTTTTACAGTTCGAATTTCCAAACAAAACAAAGATCCTTCAAACTGATTAAGCCCCTCCCCCCCGCCTCCTTTTTTTTTTTTTTTTTTTTTTTTTTACAGTTTTTAATTTTCCAAGGTGTTCTCGAGACACGGGGGACGACTTTAAAAGAAAATTTTTCTTTGTTATTTTCCTAACAAATAGTTATAGAGAAAAACATTTTGTGTTAAAATGTTGTTTTGAAAAGGTCTTTCCATCAAACTAACAGAGATTCCCCCTCCCTCCACCCAAATTCCACATTTATAAAATTAAAATTTGCCCATCACTGAGTCCTTATGCCCCCCTCCCTTCCCCTACTATACACATTTGTTTTATTCTTAACTAAACAAAATTCCGTAAAAATTCTCGTAGACGTGTTTTACAGTTTTTAGAAATTCCGAAAATTACTAGATAAAAACAAATTGAATAATTCGTATTCGGCACTGTTTGGCGAGATTTTGTATGAACTTTGGAAACACACTTTTCTAAAATCGATGAAATTAAATTAATATAAAAATTCTACAGAACAACTTGATTAGTTTTTTATTTAATACAAAATGATTTTAAATCAGTTTAATTTAAAGTTGTTTTCGTAAAGAATTTGCCTTTACGATTTTTATAAAATAATGCAAACTCAAGTTACTGTAACAATGTTTGTGTTAACAGTAATTATTAAGCCACGGAAAAATCATTTAATTTAGTATAAGTATTAATCGTTATTATTGTTGGTTTGTCCACGATTTTAAGTTTTTAAACTGATTAATAGATTAGTTTTACAAAATAAAAACAGTTACATATTATAATTTTATTTAATTTTTTATGTTTAATTAAAAGCTTAAAATTGCCTCACTTTACCTCGTAACACTTTTAAGATTTTATGGATATTGTATAGGAAAGCTATATTAAAAAATAAACAAGTACTTACGCAAATTTCAGAACAATATTTTGTACTAAATAATGAATAACAGAGGTTTTTAAAAAATATGTAATAGTAAAAAAAAAAAAAAAAAAAAAAATCCTTTGTAATGGAAATAAACATCCTTGAATCCTATTTGAACCTCTATGTCATTTAATCATTTGAATGATATCATTCACAAAAAAAAAAAAAAAAAAAAAAAAATTCCTCGAAATTTTATGCCATATTTTTTAGAATAGTGTGTACAATATTTACAATGTTATTATTAATTTCTAATTTAAAAGTTGCAGATTCATGGTAACTTCAATTTTATTTTATATCACTATTATATCTAAGAAATAAGTATATACGAGTTAAGGAGGATATTTTTATTTATTTATTATCATTATTATTATTATTTTTTTTTTTTTTTTTTTTGAGTAGTTTTTATTGTTATATTCATGCCACCTCCCTCCTGTTAAATTTAAGAAAAAAAGAAAGAAACGCGAATAATTTTTTAGGTATAGATTTGATTTAAAAGAGAAAAATAAATAATAATAGAAAAATCTTTAAAAAGTGAAATTTTTATACTGGTAAATATTTAAGTAGTATAGTTTGTTGTGAATTTAATAAAAAAAAATAAAATAAAAAAAAAAAAAAAAAAATCTTAATCTATTCAAAATTTTATTATAGCTTAACATTTTGTAATTTATATATATATACTAGAAACTTAATGAGCAAATTAATTATTTTCAAATTCTGTTTTAAGAATTTTTTCAATCCATAGTTTAAGTGATTTATCACCTAATTTTGAAAAAATTACAAATATTTACGTATGATTATCATATTATTTGTCATTTTTATGAAAATAAAGAAAAAAATTTTTGTTGTTGCAATCACTTTTTAAAATAAAACCAATTTTGAAAGTTAACAACGTATCAGCATGAAAACAATGTAAATACAATGAATATTTTTGATAAACAAATGTCATATAAAATACAAGTACCTAAATAAATAACTCATTTAATATATATATTAAAAAAAGAAAAGTATTTTTTTTATATTTTTGTGTTTATTTTTGACGCCAATTCGCGATAGATGGCGCCAAAACGATTATTTGATATTGAGTATTTCAGAATATTCTTTGGACTGTATTCGTCCGCGAAACTCCCGCATCACGGTATTTTCGGAGTAAAAAATAGTTCGATTTTTAAACTGAGTTATAAAAAAAACAAGAGTTTTCCTAGGGAAAAGGGAGACGTCAGGCACATCAGATAAAAGCGATTAATATCATATATAAATTAAACTAAATTCGCTCGAGCCATATTCGAGAAAAAATTCTTACACATTAGGCCGCCCATTTATAGCTTAAATGAGCCAATTCATATCTCCAAATATATTGCACGCAGAAATTTAGCGATTTCAGGGTAGGATCAGACAGAAGGTGAAAGACTATTTTTAAAATATCAGAACATAACCTCCCATATTTCCTGAGATATTAAGTGTCGGCTTTCAGCGGTTACTTTGATCTTAAAATTCCTGTATATATAAGTGTCGCAGTTTCGTTCGTTTTTCCGTTTCCGCTGAGTGTCGTGGCGTTCGTTTGTTTTTGCGCTTGCGTCACTTGAGACTCTGCCGAGTCTCTTGATTCAGAGAACTGTCACCCACATCATTTCTTATAATTTTACTAAGTTTGAACATCCCTGTATATTTTCTATGAATTATATACGCATAAAACGGTGTTGATAAGTTTACCACATCAACAGAAAAAAAGGTCAACTTGAAATGCACTTTGAATCATTTGACAACCACTGCGCTAACATATCAGAATTCCTTTATGTGGTAAAGGAAGGATAAATACTTTTCATGTCATTGTATGTGAAATAAGATTTTATGAATATAGAAAATATTTGTCAATTTAATTTTATTTAGTGCTGTTTAAAAATACACTCCATTTTATTAATTGAACCCACTAGAAATTTCACCCATGATCGAGTACTTTTGTAGGTCCCTGTACATGAACTGTTTACCTGATTTCAAAAAAGTTTCAAATAACATTTCCTACCCAACCCCATCCATACGATAGAGATTCAGAATACCGATTTTAAATTTCCTGTTAAAATATATTTTTGAGTTATACTGATTTTTGACTCGAACAGAGGTAAAATTCTGATTTTTCGGATTCAGGTGACCGCATACCAACGTGTAAATAAAATAAAGAATCTATAAATAAACAATGCTTTCACTATCATAATATGGGAGTAAAAGAAAACAGGAGAGAGAGTATAGATAGGTTTTTCTACACGAATCAGGAGAAAACATTCCCCGAACTTTTACTTTTAGAAGTAAAATAGATGACACGCAATAACACAGCGTTATAATCTAACATGTTTACAAGTCAACTGAACACATCTAGGGTATATTAATTTTATAACTTTACTGTAGTTGGGGGGGGGGGGGAACCACAATTTTTCTTCTTAGCTTGTGATAACTGACTATAAAGAGCCGAATTCACAATTTTTCTTCTTCATTAAAAAAGCACTAAATTTTTAAAAAACATTTGATTATGAAAAATTTTCTAATTTTTTTCCAAAAATTTCCTAAATTTTTCCTGTTTTTGCGATAATTGAAATTACCAGAATTTTTCAAGCCTTCTGTGAATTTCAGATACGTAGCAACCCTGATATATATTTCTTAAATGAACACCCACATAAATATATAGACGTAATTAAATAATAGCTCTTTTTTAATAGTTTTGATAATGATTTTATGTTATATCATGTTTTGTCACAGAATTAATGGAACAGGTATAATTTCCTGCAATTACACACTGAAACACAAGAAAAGAGAAAATTTTTAGAGAAGAAAACGTTGCTCTATAAAAGTCAACAGTTTTTCTAATCTATAAAAAATCTTAAATTACTTAAGAAGAGAAAAAAAAAACTCAAAATTTATATAAATAATGATTAAAAATCTCCAAACACTAGGAATTAAGGAAATATTTAATCATCAAGATATATATGTATACACATATATTTTTTATTTTAATCTGGTGATTGCATTCCTATTAAAAAGTGTTCGAACTGATAAATAATAAATACATAAGTGAAGAAACAGTTTTAAAAGATAGATTCAATAATCAAAAATTAAAATAGCATTTTAATAACAAACATGATTTAATATACTAATCAGTCGAAAACTATTTCGAATAATTTAAAATATGACACTTTAAGTAGCTCATTTATGCAAGGGAAAAAATTATGCTGATTAATACAGCACATATGAAATGTATTACGTAAATAAATTAATAAAATAATATTTAAGAGAACTTTCAAACATGGTAAATTATTTGTTTTATTTTATTTATTTACTTATAGTGAAAAAATACAGTTGGGAGTAAAGAATGGAAAAAAAACTAGTATGTTGTGGCCACCACAAGACTTTCTTCTATATTTACCTATACATATTCAATCAGTAACAATATTAAAAAAAAAAAAAAAAAAAAAAAAAAAAAGTACGATTTTTTTTTCTAAGTTTTTTTTTTTTTTTTTTTTTTTTTTTTGTTAAAAGTGAAAAAAATCGATAACTTTGTTTTAAATTATCACAGATTTATAGTTCAACCATTCGTTTTAAAGGTATTGACGAGACCTTTCGAAAGATACGCATCTTGAAAATTTATCCCCCCCGGGGGGGTACTTCCCCCCCAGGGGGGGAAGCGATGCCCCCCCATGCAGAAAATTTTTTTCCTAGTTACATACTACTATTATCAATAATTCATATTAATTTTACAATCACAAGTTTAAAACAACTCTAATTATGCACATTTATACGAATTTTTGTCCTATGCTGCCATGTTAAAAATTTAGATAAAATGCTATCACAGCGCCACCTGTTGAGCTATTGATCCCCAAACATAATCAGCACCAGTTTATGTCGGGGACCAACTAAATACCAAGTTTGGTTAAATTTCGTTAAAAAAAAAAAAAAAAAAATTGCGATATTTTTCTAAGTTTTTTTTTGTTAAAAGTAAAAAAAATCGATAACTTTGGTTTAAATTATCACAGATTTATCGTTCAACCATTCGTTTTAAAGGTATTGACGAGATCTTTCGAAAGATACCCATCTTGAAATTTTGCCCCCCCGGGTGGGAACTTCCCCCCCCGGTGGGGGGGCAACCGATGCCCCCACATGCACAAAAATTTTTTCCAAGTTAACTATTACTATTATCAACGAGACCTTTCGAAAGATACCCATCTTGAAAATTTACTTCCCCGGGGGGGATTTTCCCCCCAGGGGGGGAACCGATGCCCCCCCATGCACAAAATTTTTTTCCTAGCTAACTACTACTATTATCAATAATTCCTATTAATTTTACAATCACAAGTGTAAAATAACTCTCTTTATGCCCATTTATACGGAATTTTGTCCTATGCTGCCATGTTAAAAATTTGCATAAAATGCGATTACAACGCCACCTATTGAGCGAGTGATCCCAAAATCTAATCAGCACCAGTTTATGTCAGGGTGCAACTAAATACCAAGTTTGGTTAAGTTTCATTCATTGGTTCGTGAGATACAGCGTCCACAAAAAAATGATACAGACAGACAGACAGACAGACAGACATTTTTTAAAAACTATTAATTCGTGTTCTCCATATCCCAAAACATGTAAATCCATCAAAAAGTGGACTTCGAAAATTTTCGCGAATCCAATACTTTCTCTATATTACATATAGAAGAAAGTAAAAATCGACTATTTGAAAATAATAATAATAATTTTATATATATATATATATATATATATATATATAATAAAGATGATCTATTAAGCATATTAGAAGCCAAGCAACAGATACAAGATCACTGAAACACCAATGACCAATAAGATAAATTAAAAAAAAAAAAAAAAAAAAATCATCAGTGGATGAAATACATTAATGTAAAGAAACCAGATCTATTAATTAACAGTCTGCAAAAACAAACGAATCAATAAAGTAAAACAACAAATCTTAACTTAAAACCATAAACTTATCAAAATTAATGAAAAAACAACCCAAGAAACACAAGATAGGAAGAATATATATATATATATATATATATATATCTTCACATGTATCGCAACCTTTTTGTGATAGTTTTAGCAATGTCTTATTATCAATTTTATTACTTTCTTCTATATGTAATACAGAGAAAGTATTGGATTCGTAAAAATTTGCGACCTCGGGTTTTTGATGGATTTACACGTTTTGAGAGCTGTAGAACATGATTTGACCATTTTTAGAAAATGTGTGTGTGTGTGTGTGTGTGACAAAATTTAGTGGCAACTGTATCTCAGGAACCACTATACAGAATTTCATACAAATTGGTGTGTAGTTGAACCTTGACATAAATTAGTGCCTATCAACTTTTGGTAAAAATTGTCTTACAGGTTGCGTTGCCATCCCGCTTTTTGTAAATTTTTAACATGGTGATATAGGACAAAATTTTGTATAAATGTGCATAAAGAGAATTATATTTTAGTAATCATTATGAAATTTACAAGAATTATTTATAATAGAGATAGTCAACTGGGAAAAAAATTTTGTATGCGTAGGAGCCTCGCCACCCCCCCTGGGGGGGAAGTCACCCCTCGAGGGGAGTAAATTTTCAAGATGGGTATCTTTCGAAAGGTCTCGTCAATACCTTTAAAACGAATGGTTGAACTATAAATCTGTGATAATTTAAAACAAGTTATCGATTTTTTTTTACTTTTAACGAAAAAAAACAAAAAAAAAAAAAAAAAACAAAAAAAAAAAAAAACTTTTTTTTTTTTTTTTTTTTTTTTTTTTTATTTAACGAAATTTAACCAGACTTGGTATTTAGTTGGCCCCTGACATAAACTGTGGCTGATTAGATTTGGGGATCAATCGCTCAATAGGTGGCGCTGTGATCGTATTTTTTCTAAATTTTTAACATGGACAAAAGTAGCACAAAATTTCGTATAAATGTGCATAATGAGAGTTATTCTTAACCTGTGATTGTGAAATTAATATGAATTATTGATAATAGTAGTAGTTAATTAGGAAAAAATTTGGGGCATCGCTTCCCCCCCTAGGGGGAAGTACCCCCCCGGGGGGGGGGTAAATTTTCAAGATCGGTATCTTTCGAAAGGTCTCGTCAATACCTTTAAAACGAATGGTTGAACTATAAATATGTGATAATTTAAAACAAAGTTATCGATTTTTTTTACTTTTAACGAAAAAAAACTTTGGAAAAAAATCATATATATATATTTTTTAAATATTGTTACTGCGTGAATTTGTATAAGAAAATATAGAAGAAAGTCTTGTGGTGGCCACAACATACTAGATTTTGTTGTGTTGGTATTGACATACCTATTAAATGTTAAAATATTAAGGTTAAAGTTTATTAAGATATCTATCATTTATATATATATATATATATATATATACATATATAATGATTTATTGAGCGTAGTAGAAGCCAAGCAACAGATACAAGATCACTGAAACCACAAAGACTAATAAGAATGAAAATTTTCTGTAAGTAGGAGAAGCTCACAAAGTTGAAAAAATTCATCAGGGGATGAAATACACTTATTTAAAGAAACCAAAATTTATTAATTAACAGCCTGCATAACAAACGAAACAATAAACCAGCTCAACGAAATCTTAACACACACACACACACACACACACACACACACACACACATATATATATATATATATATATACACAGATAGGCGGTATCTCCTCACAGAATCGTTTTAGCCCGATATTAACTTTCTCAACTCTATTCCTTTTCAAATAAGACATGATGAGTTAATTATTAGTACTTTTTTTTTTTTTTTTTTTTTTTTTTAAATACTTTTTGCAAAATTATTAGAGATTGTACGACGCTATGTTTCTAACCATTGTGCGAGGTTTTGCATACATTCGTAATACTTTATAAACTGAATAAAACGAAACAAGAAAAATGTGGTAGCCAGGAAAAAAAAAATAATAATAATAGTAATTTTTCTATATTTTACATTTTTTTTCTTTTTTCAGAATTTTATTTGAAAATTTATATTTTTCATGAGATTTCCCTGAAATTTGGAACTCAAATCTTAATTCCCTGAGTATTCTAGTTTTTTTCCCTGCACTGTAAAAAAAAAAAAAAAAAAGTATACATTTAGTAAAACTTTATTTAGTTAAATAAATAAATAAATAAATAAATAAATAAATAAATAAATGATTTAAAAAAATAGTAAACTTTGAAATGTCTCAAAAACTTTTAATTCATTTTATGAAATGAGTTTCTACAAACATTTTAAGGCCATAAAAAATCCCATAGCTTGATACTTTGCGGATACGGGCAAAAACTCACTTTTGAGAGAAGAAGCATTTAAGTTTGGAAATGCAGTAAATTCGGTCTTCATATTACCTGCAAGTTTGGTTATAACTTTTGAATCACAGATTCAATTCAGTTTTTTTTTTTTTTTCCCCTTTTATTTAAACAACCACAAAATGAATATGTATAAGCAAAATTGTTAAATCATTTTTATTTATTTTTTTATATAAACTAAACAAATAAAATTTTTTGTAATATATATTTTTAAAAGTAATCCGAAAAGAGAGAATTTAGAACACAACACTAAATAAAAGACGTCTCGAACAGCAATCAGTTGGGAAAAAGTATTACATCCTTCAAATCGTGAATTTTATAATGAAGCAATCAATGATGAAATTTAACTTTTAGTTCAGTCCAACTATTGCTACATTCACAAATACTCACAAAATCCTTTGATTCACCAGCGACACACTATTGGTTATTTAGCACTTAATCACTCTTTAGAAACTAACTTCATCGTTGATTTCAAACAGTTATGAAATTGAAATTCACAATTCAGAGCATACTGATAACGCCATGATTAAATATTAAGTCCATTGTAAATTGAATACCATCATGTGGGTTTCCCAGAATTGTATGGCTTCTGGTCATTGCAATATTAAATATATAATTGAGATCTTGAATTTGCAGGAAGCATTCAGTCGGGAAATCAAACATTTAGCTGTTGTTGATGTTTCACGATGATCATGAAATAATGCAGAGGATGAAATACTGATCGTGAGGGTGTTCAGAAAAGTGCACGTGGATTTTTTTTCCTTTTTTTCCCCAAAAAAAATAATCATATGATATAACCAATTTTGTTTTTAACGTTTTATTTTGCTTTATATCTATAATTTTAAGTTTATTGTTCGTTTTAAGTCACATAATTTCTTTATGAATAAATAAATTAAAAAAAGAGAAAAGAAAAGAAAAAGAAATGTGTACATAATTAAAATAATAATTGATATTTTAATATACATAACGTATCCAATACTTTCTATAAAGTTTACTGTAAATAAGCAATTTTTGACAATTTATTTATTCACACAAAACTATAATTATTGAAACTGCATCATACTGTGATTCTAACTTGGTGCTGAAGTGAACTAGCACGAAATTATTTTACAATTTTCTGAAAATAAATCTAACATTTTAATATTGATTCATCTCCCTCCCCCTTTATTAAACAATATATAAAAATTTAATTTACATCAATACTGTAAAAATTAAAAAAATTAACTCTGCATTAATATTATTTAAGAGCATGTAAAAGCACATACAGGGGGAAAAAAATGAATAATAATAATGAAAATAAATATTTTTTTATTTTTATTTATTTATTTATTTTTCGCCAGTAAGAAACAGAAAGATAAATGTAACTGTTTCCCATGAAATTTTATCAAGCAACAAATTCATTGTAATAATCAAAGTGTAATTAATACATCAGAATTACTATCTGGGATTCTACAATTTTTTCCATCCATAAAATTTTGTAAACTAAGCAATAAATACTTGAAAATGATTATTTGGTTTGTATTTAATATCATTCTACATTCGTTTAATTAATTTTTCTTTTCTACACATTAGGCCCATTACACCGGAATTTACGGTTAAAAACGGATTATTACGCCTGAACGGAGATTCGAACCCAGTACCTGTGAACAGAAAGCTAACCCTTTTAACTATCACAATGGCCAAAATTATTGTTAAATACCTATTCAAAGTTAGGATATTTCCTAAATTTGCACATGATTGGCTTATATTGTTGTCAACAATGCATGTCATGAAGTGATTTGCTTTTTATCAGTTATTGTTGCAAACATAAGCATATTTTGCGACAAAATATAACAGAAAATTACGTAAAAAAATTCTCTATTTTCTAAATGTATGATTTTTTTTTTTCCCTTCTATTAATAGAGGGAAGAAAGAGCGAAAATGGGAAAAAATTAAAAATATAATTTTCTGTAAAGGAACAGGGGGTGTTAAAAAAAAAAAATATATATATATATATATATATATATATATATATATATATATATATGGAAGGTGCATTTCTTTGAAAGAACTGCCTAAACCAATATCGTTCCAGTTTATTTCTCATCACCTTAGATGATTGCCTACATTTTCACTATCTGCCCCCCCCCCTTTCCCCCCGTAGAGTCAATAAATTAACATATATATATATCCTGACATATATAACTTCTGATTCAAAAGACATTTTTCTAATAAATAATAAAAGAAACAAGGGGTGTAGAACTCGAATCTTTTGGATGATAAAATAAAAAAACTGAATAACCATAAACTTTATGGCCATTCATTAAAATGCTGGCTGCCGTGATGGATGCATACACTGAAAACAGATTTCACTATGATGACAAACCAGGTGCAGTCCACAAACGAACATTCGTTTTGAAATGAATGCAAACGGATCACAAGGTTCTCAGCAAGTGGTAAGCCATTAAATAATCTACTGTGAAAAGAAATACGAATTCAATAGCATCCAACTGTTTTTTTTTTTTTTTTTTTTAATATTACTGTTATAATCAAGAGAAAAGCTGATGAAAAGCGACATTAAAAATCAGAAAATTGACGCTATTTGAGATTGAAAACATTGCATTAATAGTTAATAACAGAAAATAACTGTTTAATAAACTAGCTGGTATTGTCAAAAGAATACCAGGGATGTATAAAGAAAACGCTTTATATGAAAAGAAAATGATAGGCTGCACTTTAATTAATCTATATCAAAAGCTTTGAACAAGAATTCATTTGATCACCAAAAGAGTTTAGCAATGGAAATTTTTTAAGTGCATTGAAACATAACACTTTAAACAATAAAAAGTAAAATTTGAAACAAATTTACATTTCAAGGATATGAAAAATTTTTGTGAAATATAATCGTTTCAACATTTCTAGAACAACGATAGGAGCTACGATACAGCCTAAATGAAAAATTAATAAAACCTACAAGAATTATACAATCGGAGTTGAAACAATTGATCCATGTTCCTCTGCTGCAACAGAAATTATTCTAACACGAAAAATGACCCAGTCTATTAAGCAAGTGTCTCGAAAACAATTGAAATGAGAGAAACTTACATAATAAGAGTTCCTTTCCTCGAGTTTTTCCAGAAGAAAATAAAACAAAGTTTGTCTCAGGTCTTAATCTTGTTCGTGTATTCAATCACCTACCAATATTAATTTACATGGTGTGCAACGTGTATCAAGCGACAGCTTACGAATGTAACAGCTAATTATTCAACAAAGAATTTAAAATATTTCTATGAGGGAATGTACAATGTGTGAGCGCAAATTTCGCATCAACTCTTTTTGTTAAAATTGTGGAAGATTTTCGCAAGAAAGACGTTATAGTTCTCGAAAATTCACTCTCTCTCTCTCCATCCCCCTTTAAAACCTTCCATTATTCTCCGGACAAAACTTTTGCCTGCCAGGTCCCGTTTACAGATGCTGAAAATTCCGCGATTTTTATAAAACTTGTATTCTCCACCTCCTTTTCCTTCGGATGATTATTCCAAACGCGAAAGCACATTCCTCATGCGGTGATTGATAACAGCGAAGAAAACAGTTTCGTCTTAATTTTCGTTTACACTGTTTAAAGCGGCAAAGCATTCGCAAAATCTAGTGAGCTGCAATTATTTCCGCCTAGCGCCCCCTTTGCTTTTAAAGATTCCCAACCCCCCTCCACTTTCATCCTTTTCGTCTTCTTTCATTTTCGGTTTATACTCGATGGTTTTCTATGATAAATGATGTCATTTGTGTCTTATCCGAAGATCTGATTTGGTTTATCTATATTTCCCCCCCTTCTTTTGCCGAGAATGACGAAGGGTGAGGTTGAGAGGGACAAGGGCGCCAAGAAAAGGGGAAATTAGCGAAAAGAATGAAGGGGGTTTATATATGAACAGGGAATATACATATTAAGAAGAGAAATTGGGGCTAGAAGACAACTGAAAAAAAAAATCCTTTCCGATTTGTCGCAAGTTATTCATCTTTAGTTGCATTCGGTGATCAATATTTAGTCGCAGAGCCAGATTCGTCGAGCAGATAATGAGTCGCGACGTAATTGCGTTAGTCGGTCTGCAATGTGCAATTAATTACCGCCGTGTCGAGCACATTGTTGGATTTCTTCCCCTACAATATATGAAAACGAAAAGTTCATTACTCAGGCAAACCCCACAATCAAGTAATCAACCATCAATTGCACGGGCTCAGGTCTCTCTCTCACACGCTCTTTCTGCAGCCGCTTTTTATGATAGTTAATGCCCACAAAGTCCAGAGTCGTTAATTTCCCAAACTATGCAGCGCTCGCGCTCTAAAATCGTCAGTCACTAGTTTGACATTTGTGCCCCCCCCCCCCCCACCCCCATTCAAAATTTTCCGATTTCTAAATGAAATTTTTCGCTTTTCGAAAACTCTGAGAAGGGGGTGTAGGGTTGGTAGAAAAGACACTTTGACATACAAAATATGCGGGCGGGAAGTGCGTAAAGAACGCTCGTTTTCTTAAAACGGCAGATTTCCCTGTCAGCGAGCGGACGAAATATAGCCCTTAATAGTCACTCAACGTTCGAATAAAGAATGGATTTCGTTAATTACGTTAGTTGTTTCTAGTACCCTAACCCCTCATCCACCTTTCTAGAAAAATACAAAACCCGAAATTGCGTGTCAAAACTTTTGGAACCATTTGACAGTCAAATTAAATGTACGCTTATGTACCACAAGCACACATATCGAGAAAGTTTAAGAAATCAATGAGAGTAATTTAGCTTTAGATGTATAATATAATATAGTAAATAAAATTTCCCCGAGTTGAAAAAAGTTCCTGCGATGAAAACCAATCGGATGCTTCGAAAACCGAAATTGCGAAACATGCTCAAAATTCTATTACCTGCCAAAGAGATAAAACATATCTAACCATGAATTTAACAAAATGCAAACAATTGCGAAATTCAAGAGTAAAAATTTAAATATATTTGTAGGCTATATATTCAAAAAAGTAGATTTGCTCACAACAACAATTTTCTAAGTTTACTTTTATACTTTATCTAAATTAAGCGCACCTTAGAGAGAGAGAGAAAATAATAATAAAAGGGAAAAAGTGAAAAATCATTTTGCTATAATTTCAACTTTATGTGGGGAAAATATTTAAAAATTAAATTATTAGAATAATGCAAAAAAAATCAGGAGACAACAGAAATTAAATAAAAAAAAACTAGTAAAACAAAGCAAAAGATTAATGCCAACAGTGAAAAAATGTACTTTTCACTTTTGTTAAAATAAATAAAAACCTTATGTTAGGATTATGTATATTTATAATCTTTTTTAAACAACAATCAAGTAACTCAAAATAAAACTAATCACTTTATCATTTAAAGTGTGTTCTAACTTTAATAGTGAGTAAATTCCAGGGATCTACTAAATTTACCAACCGATTGTAACATAAGAAATTGACAATACCAAAATAATTGGAAACTATTAAAAAAAAAAAAATCATTAATTAATTAAATCGAACTTTTTATTACTACTATTTGATTAGAATGTTTAATATTTTAATTTAATAGTCACTAAAAAAGGTCTTTGGTTTTTATGTTAAGAAATTTGTGAAAACCTTATTAAAGACAATTTTTATTATAGCTCTTTACTTTCTTTTCAACATTTATAAAGATTTTCAAGAGCCTTTTACATATTTTTCCAGAAGCATTTATAAAACTTTTTATTAGGTTTAATAGAACTATAGTTAAAGATAAAGAATGTGAAAAAATAAATATTTATTTTTTGATGACTAATTTGTACATTTAGTGAAAATTTGTTATATTTTCGGGGGGGGGGGGGGGATTGAGGACTGCTTAACAACTGCATTTATAAATATAATAAAATTGTTTGTAATATCGGTGCCTATGTTTTGCAAAGCGATATGCCCTTTTTCATTCCCCACAAATGTGCCCTCTTTTTATAGCAGCACCCTGCACTTTTTCAAACCTACGGGGAACTCTGCAAAATTACCAGTGCACAAATACTCTTTATGAAAATTATTTACAAATATCCTTTTTCTTTCCCGTTTGATATATTTTAAAATACACTCCTCTTTACACATATTTAATTAATTATATTTGAATCACTCTTGAGGTATACATAACAAACAACATAATGTAAATTTTATAGCAATACTATACACTAGAAGTCAGGACCCGATTAAGCTTTGAAGCTAGGGGAAGCTCAGTATCATTTCGGGGCCCTCTTTCATTTCAGAAAATCTTGTTTTCCTGTTACATATTGTAATATAAAAATGCTATACACCAAAAATTAATGTGTGTTTATAGTTATTTTATTTATTTATTTTTTTCATTCATATATCTGGGTGGTTTCTACACACTACATTAAAATCGTATAACTTATTAATTAAGAACATTCAGATTTTTGAGGTTAAATAATAGATTTTTCCCGAAATAGTGAGTATTTTATCTTGCTTTACGCGAATTTTCTCAGAAAAATTCAATTTCAGTATGAAAATATAAAACAGAAAATTCAAGACCTTGTTTTTAGTCATTTTAGGGACCCCTCTTAAATTTTTGAGGGGAAGTATGTGCTTCCCGAGCCTTTTGGGTAATACTTATAGAAGTACTAGCAATTTATACATACACATTCCAGATAAAGAATATAAAACAAACATATGAAACTTTATAACAATAATTAACCATCATGCAGAATATTAATAATAGAAACAGCTTTAAACCAAGGTTGAATTTCTTCTACGACAGTGAAAGAAAGTAGAAGAAATAGAAGAAACCAACAAAAGACAAAATAGATGCTCAAACTCAAAACATAATATGTAATATAGAAATCTTAACTATAATACAATTATTATTAAAAATATTATTTTTGGAACAATAAGTTTTTTAATATCTACAGGTGGTGGGTTTTAATACTTTAGGGGAAGGATGTTTTTAAACTATTTCTACCATTTCTGTAAAAAAAAAAAAAAAAAAAAAAAAAAAAAAAAAAAAATTGCATGTATATATATATATATATATATATATATATATATATATAATTTTATATGTAAATATTATTTGTGCAACATATTAAATAAATAATAATAATTATACATTACCTATCATTATATATATATATATATATATATATATATATATATTAGCATTCGTATTTCAATACTAATTTTAAGACTAATAGTAATGTTTTTATGTTCAAGTAGTACAAGTAATGATAGTTAAATAAATTTTAGCTAAAATATTTGTTCACCCCCCCCCCCTTATAAGAATGCAATTTTTTGTATGAACTCCAAACTAATACCCAATGAACTGTACGAATACGTCAAAATACTTTTGAACTTCCCTGCAAGTTCTCCAGGATTATCCCACCTCCATATTTTGCATTAATCTATTCTAAATTGAGAAACCAATTGCAGTATTTCAACTGCTATAAAACTTTTCATTTGTCATAGAGCATCGCACTGCAATAAAGCAAATGAGAATTTTGATGCGTGTGCCAGTTTGTAACACAATAATTATTGCATACTCATTTTCTTAATTAACTGGATGTTAGTTAAAAGCTGCTCTGTCAGAAAGTAGGTAAGTGATTCATACTATTTACTGCCAGTTAAAGTAATAAAATGGTTTACGTAATAGTAAAACTCTTTACTGGTTAAATTGAAATTGATTTCTTTAATGGATTTTGAGTATTTTAGTGCGTGATCTGATCTTGGATAAAAATCTTATATAATTATTAATTTAGCACACTTAATTAATAATCAGATTTTTATAGGCATAATTCAATTTACAAAAGATTGTTTATAAGAAAAATATATTCACTATATCTTGAAAAGTTACAACTTATATGATAAATTTTAAAGAAAAATAATTTCTTCAAAACTGTTTTTTCGAACTTGGAAGAAACTCGCCAACCCTGCTTTAAACTATACAAGCTTACAATCGCAATAAGCTGTAATACCTAATTTTTATTTTTCAAAATACCAATTATATAAGTTGTCATCATTGATTACACTAAAATAAATAGCGAAAGGATTCCTCAGAATATCACAAATTACTGAACAGACCATAACATTCAAAAGAGCACAAACAAATCCAATTAAAACTCAGGAAATTTAAAGTATACATGCATCAATGCAGCAAATTTAAAAAATAAATAAATAAAATAAAAAATAGAAATTGGTAATATTAAAAGATAATATAAGATCTGGGGGTTGGGGGTGGAATCAATAGTTCAGAAAAGACGTTAAACAATGAAAAGCAAACCACAACAATGCAATTCCAATATAAATTTATTTAAACATGAACGTTGTCCTCCTTATTACGTAAGACAAATAGTACTTAAATTAATTTGTTTAAAAAGAAGCAATAAGAGAAAAAAGCACCGATGGAAAAACCTTAATTTTTATCGATGACACTTGATAATAACAATAAACATTTGAATTTAGATAGGAAAAGAAAAAATATAATATATATTAATTAATTCATAACAATGACTTCATAATAATTTCTAAGAGGAAAATACGCAAATTTATCTTTAATTAATTACAATAAAGAAAAGTTTTAAAACAATGAAGAAAATTGAGCATTTTTTTTTCCTTAAAAAAAAAAAAAAAAATCAATGATACTTCAACAACAAAGGATTGAAGAAGTTGATATTAAAAAGAATCAAAAATATCCGCCATTTTACAGCACGTTTTCTGTTCACGCAACCACATATGCAAATTTTTTGTGAATGAATCACACCGCTATTAAACGATCGATACGATAACCCTTTCATTCCCCACTTTCCCTCTTTTATATCAGCCAAGTCCCCCTCGATGAAATAGAATAATAAAGTGCGACAATCAAATTGGCTTTGCGTTTGCACCTAACCGTATGACGTCATCTATGTAGTGGTATATGTGTGTGCAAATTTAAAAGATAGGGATTATGAGCGAGTTAAAAGAAAAAAAAAAAAAGGAAAACTAATAACATCCATGGGTCAGTGCATCAAGGAGCTTGCTTTTAAAGCCGGATATATAAAATGGAGATGAATCACTCATTATATTTAAATTTATATGCATACAGCAAACAAATCAATATATCCGTGACGTGATAAACAGGGAATTTTTTTTTTTTTTTAATAAAATTCATTACTGTGAAAGAAACTCTTTATAATGATGATTTAATTGCATAATAATTTCGATAATCTTCAAGATTTTAACAATTTTAGAGGGGAAAAATTCGTGAAATTATCCCTATTCACTGAAATTCAAAGGCACAAAAACTGGTAACATTAAGGGGAAAACAAAACAAAAAAAAAAAAAAAAAAAAAAACTTACGTACACTCACATGTTCAAAAATAAATGGGAGGAGATAGAAGGAGAAAGGTGGTCTTTCTTTTTCTTTTTATGTGAAAACTTCTTTAGGCACCCTACACACATCTCTTCCTTGAAAATAAATGTATCAGATTCTTTTGCTAAAATAATTTTAGGTTTAGCTTCACGTTTATTTATGCAACAAAACCTACAAGTTTTTTTTTTTTTTTTTTTTTTTTTTTTACATAAAAATAAAATTGAAATAAAACTTTATCAAAAATATTAAACGTAAGATTGAAAAAGACTTCTAATAAAACTGAAAATTTAAAATACATTTCTTTACATATTTTTTCCAGTTTAATAAATAACGGCAAAGATTTTTTTTTTTTTTATTATTGGGAGGGGGTATAGTTTTATAAGGATTTTATTTATTTATTAATAAACAAATGATGACAATAACAGTAATTTTACTACGGAAACATTTTGTTTAAAAGCATAATACAATTTTAACTTTTTTTTTGAAGAAAAATCATTTGAAGTGAAGTGTACTTATGTACACTATTTTCTAATTCGTCTGATGCTATGTCAAGGAACGATCATCGTTTCAATTTTGAGGTCTCATTTCTTAAGAAATTTTTATTTTTGTGAAAAAAATAATTGTCATTTAAAACATCCCATTTCAGCAGTCATTCTATATGCTGTTTAATATGAAGTTAATAGAGTTTCATTAAACCAAGCTCATTCTTCTACTCATTTGAAAAAGTACTAAAAACACGAAAAAAATTATAAAATAGATCGTTTTTATAAAACGAAATTTAGTTAAACAACCGTTTTTATAAATTTGAATTTTGTGACAGGGTCTAATGTATGGAGTTAAATTTTGTGATTAGGGCAATTAAAGGGCCTTAAATTTTACCTGAAAAAATTTTATGCGTTTCAGTATCAAGCTTATTTATGCAACAAAACTCGTGAAATGGCTTTTTTTTTTTTTTTTTTTTTTTTTTTTCTCTCCAAGCAAACAAATTAGATTCAAAAGAAGCTCTCTCAAATCTACATGTAGTATCTCCCAAAAGAATTCTGATACAATACAAAATATCATCTAGAAAAGCTTGAAAATAAATTTTCAATTCTGCAATTTTTTTTTTTTTTTTTTAATTAACCAAATTTTACTGCATGGTATGGTCCATATACAATATACAGGGTTTTTTAAAAGCAGTCGATACATTGTTTTTCTCTTTCATGCATGCGTTTTGTGGTCTTAAGTACACACATCCCCCCTCCCTCAGCCCTATCAGTGGTCGAGGGGTTCTGCGCTCAAAGCTAGTTGACGGGAAGTGCCCGGTTCGATCCCAGGTCACGCTCGCTAACCTAGCCATTCGGATTTTCCGTGGTTTTCTCCGAAATTCGCGTAGATGTAGGTTAGAGACCCCTTAGAAAGATCCCCACCTATAGACCTAGGGTCCTTGCATAGTCAATCGGTCTTAACACAACAACCATCCTTCCCTCCCTCAATTGCACATGGTTTTGTTTTAAGAAACTATTGTTAAATGTAATAGTAACTTATAAGACAGGAAGCCGGTATAAAAATTTAAATTTTAATAGGATATATCGATTTCAAATGCTTCTAAGACAATTCATCTTCAAATTTAGACATTTTTGCAAGTTGAAGTACATTTTTGCAACTGTAATAAACTGATAAGAATATGATATGCGTAATTCAAATCATTTTCTAAAATTGAAAGGCATAAAAATGACATTTGTCGATCATTGCCGAGGATTTCTTTATAATTCTTAGATTTACAAAAAGATTAAAGAAAAAAAAAAAAAAAAAAAAAAAAAAAACTAATCTTGTACATATAGTCGTTTATTCCCTAAAAGTCAAAAACATAAATACGCAGAACTGGAAATGCACAGCGATTTTCTTCGCTTCAAGTACCTCTATTTCAGTAGATGTCAGAATAATTATAATGAAAGGCTACTTAAACAGGAAATATTCGCCGACAAATAACAATGTAATTTGTTACAGTTTATCTATCTCATAGTAGTTAAAGTCTATTAATGAAGAGAAAAGAAAGACAACATACACGTAAATCACTTTTCATGCTTCGTTCATCTTGCACTAATCTCCCTATCAATTGATAACTGCTGCACTAGATTTTTTTTTTTTTTTCCCATGTAATGGAGCATGATTTATTTTCTCATACACATGTTACAGTGTAATCTTGTAAACTATAATAACCAAAAGTAAAATTATTAAAATAAATCCGGTGTGTCAGTCCAAATACTTAATCTAACTCTGTGTTACTGTAATGACAGATTATTACAGTTTAACGTGTTACGATATGTACTGTATTTCAACATTTAAAATTACTTTAAACAGTTGAAAATTGTATTAGAAACAGTTCCATTTGGCGTGTGTGACGGGGCGGGGGAAAGATAGCACTCCCTTCAATACCCGGTTTGAATTTTGTAGCCACATTAACGAAATATTTAAAACTTAAAAATTTATTTCAAATTATTCAAAAGTCAAAATAGCCTAAAAGATATTTAATTCATTTAATACAATGGAATGTTCAATGCAAAGTTTATTATTTGCAAAAGCTTATTATTTTTTTAAATACAGTGGAACCTGTAAAAGTGACCACCTTGGTAAAGTGACCACCTGAGTAAAGTGACCATTTTCCTGACTAAAGTGACCATCTACCAATTTTAAAGAGACTTTATAAAGTGACCACCTGCGTATAGTGACCGGTATGGCCGGTCCCTAGGGTGGTCACTTTAGACAGGTTCCACTGTATTATTATTATTTGAATTTAAATAAAACATAGATAAAAATTCGATTTTCTAATAGTATTAATTATAAATTAATGTATAACTTTGTATTAAAAAAGGGCATGAAACTTTTAAATTATCTAAAAAAAAAAAAAAAACCCTCAAGTGATGACCTATTATTTGTATTAGAAAATGTATTACCATTTCGTTGTTATTTCTAAAAACTTTTAGTTAAACTGTTAGTACTTAAAATTGATCACAGGTTTTATTTTGAGATAAGAAAGAACAGTAGTGAGAACTTTATACCGAATAAATCTGAAGCATTAGATAGATAGATAGATAATAAATAGAAGCTTTTATTTTATTTTTATTTATTATCATTGTTATACATATATATTTTTTTCCTTTGGCTAAAATAAATATTTTACTAACTCTTAGTCTCAGTATAAGGAAGATCTAAATCATAACGGCCTGCCATGATAGAACCTCCTCTGCCAGTGAGAGAGAGGGTCTGCTCTCAATGTTGATAGAAAAAAAAAAAAAAAAAAAAAAAAAATTAACAGGTTCGAACCCAGGTCGCGCTCATCGATCTAGCTGTTTAAAACTTTCCGTGGTTTTCTCCGAAATTGTAATTAATACGTGATAGGATCCCTTTAGAAAGGACCCCCTACAGAGGGCATCTTACATAGGTCTAGGTTCACAGAATCAGCCTTAAACCATGTAGCAATACATGAATCATAGCAAAATTCATAACAAATTTAAAAAAAAAGTAGATATATACATATATAATTTAAATCATAACGCTGTTATAAATCTTAATTTTTAAATAACTCATGACTTAACTTTTTTTTTTTTTTTTTCTTCGCAGTTTTTTTGTAATTTCAAACAATTTTGAAATTGTAGCACATGCGAAATTAACCCAAACGTCTGAAGAGAATATTCCTTTATTGAATGTTTTAAAATAAATATTTTAATATTCCTTCTGAATTAATTGTGTAGCAGTTAAAAAAAATTTTATGTTCAAAAATTAGTACCATTTTACTGCTTAGTGGATGTTTAATTCACAAATTTGTACTTTTAATGATTCGCCAACATAATTATCAATTAATGAACAAATGCTTCTAGAATATCAGTTCTAAATCTTATGATCGCCCACTTTACTTCAACAGACTGACGTCAGTGACACGTGATGTTTGTAACTTTTCGGATAAGTTACCGAAAAATTAAATTGTTTCCCACGATGATAGGAATGTAATTTGTTAACGTAGAATTGATAGTTAGTAAATCTTGATTTCTAACAATAAGAATCTTACAAATGCCAAATTCTTTTATCGTTATCGTAAGATTAAGAACAAAGAATTCCATTATAATAAAGTCGACTTTCTTCACGGAGATTAAAAAATTAAGCTTGATAATACCCGAAATAGAGTCTAGGAATATTTAAGGATAAAAATTATTGTAATTATAAATAGATTGAAAAATGCCAAAACATGCATATATTTAAGAGAACTAAATTATAATTTTGATAAGAAATATTTTTTAATAAAGATGTTAAACGATATTTTAATCAAATACTCGTAAATAAAAAACAGACCATTTAATTTCTATTAAGCTAATTAATTACAGAATAAAAAATTATCTTCCTAATAATAAAAGTCCAAATTTCCCGAAACTAACACTCAAAACTGATGTCAATGCTACAAAAATGTATTGATATTAAGAATATATACAGTAGAGCACCGATTACCCGCGAAATTGGGTGGCAATCGCGGATAACCCGAAAAACAGAGTAAAGCAGGGTGCAAACATGAAAAAAAAAAAAAATAATAATAATATGCGGTAGAACAGTATAACCCCTATTCCTAAAGTAAAAAAAATCCATTTTCTCCTAAAACCGTCAAAGAATTCCGATTAGGCCTATAGAATTACGATGCACAGTAAACATGTCGGTAATTTTTGACACCTTCGCACTGTAGAACCTATTGTATTTTCCTTGTTGTTTGTTGGCTTTAATTAAAATTGGGTTTTTTGGAGGTTAGTAATTTGAATTGTTTTCCGAGGCTTTCGCACTCGCGGATAATCGGTGCTCTGCTTGGTTTGGAGGAATGAATACAATGATGGAAGAAGGATGATTTAGCAGAAGAATATATCATCACAATTGCAAAATTTGAGAAAAAAATAAATTTTCTCCATGATTTGAAATAAATAAAATCTAAAAAGTAAATCTGTTCAGCCTAAAACTACTTGCGACTGATTGTTTGAACTTTTCAGACATTCCTTCAAGCTATTAAAATTTCCTTCAAAAACAATTTTAATGCAAACCAGATTATTCTTTTTCATCACGATTAGTTCTCTGAGACCAAACTCTTACGGCGTTCTATTCTATTTCTTAAAAAAAAAAAAAAAAAAAAAAAAAAAAAAAAAAATTCGCTGGATTAAACAGACTAGTCGGCAAGACAATCAACAAAAGAATTAAGTGAAAAATACTGAAAAACATATATGAAAGGAATGAAAATAGGAAAAAAAATATATATATATATAACCAACAAACTGCAAACCTTACAACGATTAATAAGTTTCTCATTAGTAAATTTTACAACGTAGAACATGCAAAATGCTACAATATTGCATAAACTTTCTAAAAAGAAATTGCAATGTTAATTTGCGATTATTAATAAATAAATAAATAAAAGAATTTGCTAGATAATATTATAAACAGTTTCACATTATAAAACAGGAAAGTAGTCATGCAATTCCATCAATTGATAATTAAGCTACTTGAAGAAAACTGCATTAAAACAACTTTAAAGCCAAGAATTCACTACGTTGTATTTTAAACTATATATATAAAATCATCGCACACAAGCTAACGCATGTTCTATAAAACAGGCATTGAAATCTACCAGTTAAAAAAAATTCATTTACAATATCGCACGTTAGTACCTATAAAAGCTTTCTTCTCCAGCAGACACTTCCTCTGTCGTAATGACGTCAGAGGAAGACATTCATCTTCCACGGTCATGCTTAGTTACTATTTTTACAATGTAATTTTTTTACTCTTTTCTACAACACTCATCGTCACTTTTCGTAGTTGATGTTCTCTCAAATATTTGATGGATAGCCAAAAATAAGAGACGGAAAAACAAAAGCCAAAATAATGCCTTGTTACGGATCATCAATGGACTTTTACCATCGTCGCCTGATAATCCAAACTTTTTGACGCCTCGAAATTTTTTTGGCTCGATGTTGGTTTTAATGTGTTAGATCTTCAGGGATTCTGGTCACGACTTCGATGAATAATTGGGAGTATAGACACGAGCAAGCGGGTGGAAAATCGCCATTAGGTTCGCAGAATTGAAATGTCAAATTTAGAAGTGCTGAAGGATACTTCCTCATATTAGGAAGTTTTCGAAAAGTTGATGATTGGCCTTCCGGCTACCTTTACTTTTCAATTACTCCACTAAATTTTGATGACTATACCATCATACTCCATGAGATTGACATTTGAAGAAACTATATCATTGTAACAACTTGCTCAAGTTAACTGTAACCATTCCAGTTTTTGTTAAATATAAAATTTGCAAATAAAAACCTTCTGTGGTATACAAAAGGTAAAATTTGTTACAAACATTGAATCTTGTTTTAACTGCCTGACATATATTAGGTGTGAAACTACCTACCATGCAAAAACCCTGAAAACCGCTACTTGCATGCAGAATGAATAGTGAAGGGAGACTTAAGGTGTATCATATGGTTGTTATTAAAAGCACTTATTTATATTAAACGATAGTTAGAGATCTCTTAATACATTATAAGGCAAACTAAACATTCAAAATAAGAACTTTCTATAAAAACAAAATAATTCAACCTGAAATTCAGAGGTAGTAAAATGTTTAAAAACCCTGAATTCAAGGGTAGCCCCTGAAAAGTTTCATTCCTGATATTTCTATTAAATAAATCTCCTTAAAGCTAAAACTACATTACCATGCAACAATTTTTAAATTGCTTAAGAATGGGAAGTTTTATTTAATTTTTTAAAATGGAAATATTATATAAAAAAATCTATAATATTTTAATGTATTAACGAAGATATTGCAAGAAAATCAAACGTTACAACCGAACTCATAAAGGAGAATAAATTACATAAAAACAAAGAAGAAAGAAAAATCACGCGGCTTGCATAATTATAAAATACTTCCCAACTGTAAATTTACCCGTTTCATTGTCTAATCTTCAACTTTTCAACTTTGTCTCGAGTATTAAAAACGAAAAACACAAATTTCCACTTGTAGATTAAAATGTATCTAAATATTTTTGGGTGGTCCTTAAAAAGGGGCTATCTGTCATGATCACAAAATATTAGAATTTTTTGCCAGTCTCTGTACATGAACCAATGGAGCTATTTATATTTTTTTCAATACGGTACATGGTAGAATGAATCTAAATGACATGTCAAATTCAAGGCATTCGCAAAACATTTACATAAGTTACGAGGCAGGCAGACAGACAGAAAGACGTGCGGGCGGACAGACGACGAATCGAAGTCGAATACCTTTCAAGATTGTTAAAAAATGTTAAAAGCTATAATTTACTTCGATAAAGCTTAAAGCATCAGGAAAAAATATATATATATCACTAAAATGAATAATTTAATATTCTCTAATGTGTATTTTTGTCCTTTACTTTCACTGACAAATTTTTAAAAATTTTGCCAATCTTCATTTTCCAAATTTTAACAGTGATTAAGATTTCAATAAAACATATTTCTGCATAAATTAAAAGTAAATGGAAAGTGTGTAATTTTAGTGAAAACGACCCTTGATTTCAAATCGCAGTTATGAAATCCAATAATGATTAACAACTTTGACCTAATTTTCAAGAACAATTGTTAATGATTTACAGCGACACTAATTCTACCTTAATATCGTGGTTTCCATAACTTAATTATCACTGAGAACGATTCTGAGAAGACTGATTGAAATTTACTTGACTGGTACATTTTCTGTTTGGCTTTTGGAATTATATTTGAAGTTACACTTAATAGAGTGAATTACAGATTAAATGTAATTTCCGAAGCAAAATTAAATGCAGTTTATTTCCGCTTGGAGTGTGACTATATAAGTCAAGCACTTCTAATGATTTTTCAATGAAACACATTTCATGAAATATTAATTCTTATATCATAAATGTAAATGCATGAAAAGGAAATACCTTTAAGAAAAAGGCTACTATTGCATTTATGGGATCAGGGACAAAAGCGTTTTGTAAGACTTTTACTCTCTTTCACCTTTATTATTTTTTCCCCGTTTTTTTTTTATTTCCCCCATGGAAAGTAATTAACTTTTTCTGATTAATCTAATACAAAATTATCGCTAAACATGCAAGTTGAATCAATATGCAACAAGGGAGTATAACACTGAATAAAACTATAGCAATGATTTTACATTTACTAATAAAAATAAATTTTTTACTACTATTTTCTTGAACTCTAAAATGATTTAATTATAGTACACCCCTCCCCCCTTTAGGAATCAAGTTTATATCAACCGTTTTCTTCTAATAATTTTCCCATGCAACAAATTTAGATAAATTTTCAGAGACAAAATACCTCAAACTAATGTCTTGGAAAATATTTATGCTATTAGAACTATCTACTGTTAGAGCAATATTGTCTTCATTTATTTTGAGCCAGACTACTTTTAATGAACTCTCGCAAAATAATCTATTTACATGTTTGTTTTTTTTCCCTCCTGAAAATATTTAGCTGCGAGATATTTTTAAGGGCTCAGCTGATAGTAAATAAAATTATAATATATTCTATAATGGAATGTTATCGTTCAAATTCTACTGAATCAAAGGGTGAGAATTGAGAAATTCGGAAGGTGGCCACTTTTTTATATTACTGCCACTTGATATCGCAAATTGTAACTTTTTTTTCCCCCCCTTAGATGAACATATTTATGTATGCAATTGCTATATGTCATAAAATATTATTAAGGTAAACTTTCAATTTGATAGTTCAGAAGTAGCCACTGCTATGATGACCGCCATTTTTCTCTTATTTTCAACCTACAGCAAAACTATAACTAATAAATATGCATATGTATGAAACCTGACTCTATTTTGGTAACAATTTATTTCAGTTTTTAATGACATTTATTAGAAATTGTATAAAGAAATTTTCAGAAAAAAAAAAAAAAAAAAAAAAAATAATGTTGAATCTATATGCAAAAGCAAAACGTTGAAATAGAATACCTAGAGTTTTAATGAAAAATATCTTAGAGATTTATACTTTAATCTTCAATCTCTCCCAATATATATACATAGATATATCTTTGCTTAATGCTATGGGGATAGCACTTGAAAACGTCTTATAGCATTTTGAGCTTTTGAGTTAAAATTCACTCTTATTTTACTTTGGTCCGAAAATCTTTTGCTCATCTCAAAATAAAAAGGTTCTTTTCATTAATAAAAGTTCTATTATTTCCCCTTAAAATACTATCCTAATGTAATCCTTTTCTTCATCATCAAAATACACGGTCTTGTATTATATTTTATCAGGTATTGTAGTCTAATAAATTACAGTAAATAATATTAAATTAAATCAATTTAAGATAACTAGTTACTTTGTTTGGCCTGTGTATGTTTCTGTGGTGATTTACTTGACTGACTATTCTTCATTCTCCTTTTTTATTATTATCAAATGTATCGTGTGTGTGTGTGTATATATATATATATATATATATATATATATATATATATATATATAGTGAAAATTTTAAGAACGTTATAATATTTAGCAATTAATAGACACATGATTAACACCAACAACATTCAAATAAAAGTAATTTTAATTCAATTTAAATGTTAGCACTCATTATATATATATAATAATGATTTATTAAGCGTAGTAGAAGCCATGCAACAGATACAAGATCACTGAAACCACAAAGCCAATCAGAATGAAAAATTTCTTTGTGTAGGAGAAGCTCAGAAAGATTAAAAAATTCATCAGGGGATGAAATACACATATTTAAAGAAACCAAATTTATTAATTAACAGCCTGCATAACAAACGAAACAAACTAACTCAACAAAATCTTAACAGAAAAACAAACTAAATCAAAATTTATGCTATATACTATAAAGACAAAAATAACTGAGAAATTTGACAAAAAAAAAAAAAATCTACAAAACAGTTAAATTCAGCTGAAAAATCTCATCCCTAAATTTTTATTATTACCACCACCACCACTTTTTTTTTTTTTTGTGGGAGGGGGGGGGGATTCAAAATTGCATTTTATTATTATTATTATTATTTATAAATCTATATTAATAAAAAAAAAAAAAAAAAAATTAGAACACTTTGCTTCTCGTGTTGGCCAAAAAGATATAGATAATCCAATTTCTATTAAACTGAGACACTGCGCTAAATAAGAGTCTTTCTTGTTCACCAGTAGAGATGGTAAAAATTTCTTTTGTTTGAAGAGAAATCTGTTTCTGAAAATCAACTTTTTATCTCCTCCCACAATCGTTCCAGTTGAAAAAAAGTACAGCGTGTACCAATTCAAAACTTACATATAATCTATGGAAGTAAGTTTAATTAAAATATTATTTCGATAATTTAATTTCGGAACTTCCGAAAATTAGCGTTCTGCTGATTGAACGTAACGAATTTAATGAAGTCGCGATAAGATATAAAATTATTTTAGAGAGCACTCATATGAAGTGTACGCCCTCAACACAAGTTTTACACGATGTAATGACTGCTTCCATTAGTACTCAAGAGCCTTATTTAAGCAGAAAGTGCAATGTGGAGAAAGGAAGCACGCTCATAAACAATCATAGTCGAGAATGTTATGCTTATTAACAACTGTTAATTAGCACAGTTTGTATTTTCTCTTAAACAGAATTGCCAGTGATTCAATTTAAATTTTATACAATGAAAAACCAAATTCGTCAAATAACGGAAGAATTTATGCAGTCACAAAATTGGTTACTCTACACAGCAACGTCAATAAACACTTAAACAAGGATAACTTAATAAAAGAAATATAAAAACAATAAAATAAATAGTGAAGTGGGTAATATCAAATAGTTTATTTTTTTAATAATATTAAAATACATTTTTATAATAATATTAGAGAGAGAAAACTAAAATGATTTTTTTTTTTTTTTTTTTTTTTTTTTTTTTTTCAAAAAAAAAGGAAATTATAATAGTCGAGCTAACACATAAAATTTGCAGAATTCATGGGTTTTAAAACAGGGAAAAGGAGGTAGGGGTAGGCGGGGGGAGCTTTAAGAAACTTTATTCATAATGGCTAAAAATAATAATAATAATAACCTTTTTATATTCGATATATAAGCATATATTTATAAACAAAAGTAAACACATGTTAATGCAATCTTATTACAAAATTCAACATGTTGAAAATGGATAATATATTGATTTAATCAAAATTTCAAAGAAAAATTGAGTTCCCCTTTTCTCCTTTTAACAAATGAAAAACCATCGTCCAAACATTACACAATAATTAATGAAATTTAAACATTGCATTTGATCCCCCCCCCTCCCCGTATAAGAAATAAAAAAGGAAACTGGCCCGTGAGAACGAAAGAGAGATTATGTTATGAGGATAAGCTATCTGGACAAAAGAAGTGGCACAAAAAAAAAAAAAAAAAAAAATGAAGAGCGTCAATATGCACAAAAAGCGTTACATCTCAACCTCGAAAATTATTCACCCTAGAGGCAGTTATGTCAGTTTTATTATAATATGCTTTACGTTAATTTTTCTCAAATACTGCATTTTTTAGTTGTGTCACTTTTCTTGGGGAAGTGTGATATGTTAAGCGGCATAAACAATGGTTTTAAATGGTAACTGTAACCGAGGGGAAAAAACATAAAATATCATATTGTTGTTACTTTAAATAAAACAGTGACATATATGCATCAATCCAGAATCGACTAAAAGGTATATAACGCTCTAAGCATTTTCTTTCATTGATATTTTTTGATACATTATTAAACCAGTGAAAATAAAAAAGAAATGAATAAATAGTTTTATTAATTTTATTTATCTATTTATTGATAATTGTAAAAAAGATTGAAATAGCCGTATACCAATATTGTGCCTACACACAGAAAAATAAATTGGTCACAGTGACCTGCCAAAATGCTCAGCTGACAATACAGAATTGACTAACCAAAATAACTGACTAGCCAAAAAGTGTACTTGCTGAACTAGTCTCCAAAACTGAAAAGTGTACTTGCTGAACTAGTCACCGAAACTGAAAAGTGTACTTGCTGAACTAGTCACCAAAACTGAAAAGTGTACTTGCTGAACTAGTCTCCAAAACTAAAAAGTGTACTGGCTAAACTAGTCACCAAAACACTACTCCAGACTAGGAAGGTTAATATTATTAGACAAAGAAGGCTAGTCGATAATCATAATTATCTGACCAGGAAGGTTAGTCAACAACCGCAGTTGCCAGACAAGGCAAGTTAGTCAGAATCTACACTTGATTAAGAAAGTTAGTCAACATATCCCAGGTATCTGACTAAGAAAGCTAGTCAATTTTTAAAGAATATTTGAAGAGGCAGGATAGTCAAGATTATTTGCCTGACTAACCTGTCTGGTAATATCTGAAGAGGAAAACTAGTCTCTATTTGACTAAGCTGCCTCATAATATTTGTGGAGGAAGATTAGCTAGGGAAAAAAAAATGACTAGCCTGTCTCATAAAATTTGAGACAGATACATACTTGCCAACATATTTGTTTTAAAAATCTGTAGATTTTATCGGAAAAAAAAAACAGTAGATTTTGTAAATTGACATTTTTAACAATAGAGACTGAATTTATATAAATATATAGTAGACGAAAAGAAAAATATATGAATATTTACAAAATATTTTTCATAAATAAAAATTTTCTTTAAATAAAAATCACTCATCTTTCAAACGAAAACAAATAAAATATTGAGATTATGTTTCTCAAGAATTAATTTCAAATCCTAAAAATTGGGAAAAAGAAAATATTGCCAATGATATTTACTTAAACACAAATTTTTACATTCGTAGCAGATTTTGCTTCATTAAGAAAAGAACAATTAAATTGTTATTCATAGCAATTTTAAACTAAATTTTCACTGCATTTAGAAATTAAAATGTTCTCCAGATTTTTATCAGATAATGATGATCAAAATTCAGTTTTTAATTATCTTATCTGACTGAAAATACACTCACAATGACTATGTAAATATACTATTTAATTACAAAGCATTATTTAAAAATCTGGTGTGAAACAACCACACGACTTCCATTACCCACTATTACACGAATTATATGCATTTTTACTTTCATTACCCGAATACCGTAGGTAATGGAAGTATTGTATTCGGTCCAAAAATTCAATGTCGAGTTTTCGCTTGATTTACACGTTTTAAGGTATCCTGAGTCCAAATCAGTAGTTTTTGGCAATAGTGCGTATGTGTGTGTGTATATATGTACGAACGAAATATTCTGGTTATGATATCTCCTAAACTAATAGAGATGGAACTACGAAACTTCAACGCTGAGGCAAGTCTGGCGTGCAGATAACTGTTCCAAATTTTGGTGAAAATTGAAAAACCGGAAGTGGGACCGTAAGTCCGTATTTCAAAAACGGCTCCAGCTATTGTCTTCAAAGTTGCCATATAAACACTCTATTAGATGCCTTTTCGAATGATTTAGTTGGTTAGTTCAGGAAAATTGACAAGCACCCTGTATAAATAGCTTAATTTCAGGTCTCGCAAGCTCGTACCTTTAAAAACGGCTGTACGGATTATTTTCAAACTCGCCATATTAACTCACTTTTAAATATGCTTTTCTATGCAATTATAGTTTTCCGTTCAATAATTGAGTATGCCAAGTTTTGGTAAAAGTTAGTATCTCAAAAACGGCTCTAACGATTTTCTTGAAAATTGTCACATAAATCCATTTTAGATATCCTTTTTCATATATTACGTGGTTATTACAGGAAAAATAACAGTCATCCTGATTAAGTAGGTCAGTTTTAGATCTCGGAAATTGGTGTTTAAAAAAATAACTCATTCCCTCCCCCCCCCCCCGCCTTATTTTTTAACTCGCTATATAAATCTATATAGATTCTGTTTTCATGTTTATATATATATATATACACACACACACACACACACACACACACACATATATATATATATGTATATATATATATATATATATATATATATATATATATATTAGCTTTCTCTTATAGTAAATATGTTTGGTGTCTACTTCGTTAGGTCAATTTTACGTCTTCGCTGACCACATTATTTCTAAAAAATGCATATAATACGTGTAATAGTGGGTAATGGAAGACGTGTGGTTGTTTCATACCAGATTTTTTTGAGAAAATGTGATCAGAAGATATAAAAGTGACTTAAAGAAGTAGAAACCTAAAAATTTTCCCAGTAAGAGAAATTTTATACACATGTAAAGACATATAAAACGAAGCTTACATTAGCGAGATAAAAAATAAGAAAAAAAAATGGTAGAGTTATTTTTTGAAACACCAATTTCCGAGATCTAAATCTGCTCAACCTAAGCAGGATGACTGTTAATTTTCCTCTAATAACCACGTAATACATGAGAAAGGAATGGGTTTATATAACGATTTTCAAGAAAATCGTTAGAGCTGTTTTTGAGATAACAACTTTTACCAAAACGCAATTATTGACCGGAAAACAATAATTATATACAAAACTATATTTAAAAGTGAGTTAATATGGTGAGTTTGAAAAAAATCCGTACAGATGTTTTTAAAGGAACGCGCTTGCGAGACCTGAAATTGAGTTATTTATACAGGACGCCTATCAATTTTCCTGAACTAACCAACTATATCATTCGAAAGGACTTCTAATAGAATGTTTATATAGCAAATTTGAAGAAAATCGTTAGAGCCGGTTTTGAGATACGGACTTACGGTCCCACTTCTGGTTTCTGATGTCCCACTTCCGGTTTTTCAATTTTTACCAACATTTGGAAAATGCATCTGTGCACCAGGCCTGTCTTAATTCTGAAGTTTTGTAGTTCTATCTTTATTAGTTTCGGAGATATGGTAGTCAGGAGATTCCACACATACACACACACTTACCAATTGCTAAAAACCACGTTTTTGGACCCAGGGGACCTTAAAACGTGTAAATCAGGTGAAATCTCGATATCGAATTTTTGGACCGAATACAATACTTCCATTACCTACGGTAGTTAGGTGATGGAAGTAAAAAACCCCAAAAATGTAAGTTTGTTTTGAGTTAATTAAAATCAATATTGTGATTTTTACACATACATTTAATAAGCCTCATTTCATTATTATATTTATTTTCTGTATATTTTCCTTTATATATTTTACAGTAAAATTGCTCAATTTTACAATTTTTCTTGTAAGTTCCTAAAAACAGCTGACCAGTAGAAATAGCTGAAAAAACGGTAGTCTACTGGTAAAAACAGTAGAGTTGGCAAGTATGCAGATTAATCAAAATTTTAATTGTTTAAAATCCTTCATATTTTATGAGGAATAAGAGATTCATGCTTGTTTGCAGGGGTTTTTGTAAAAGCATTGTTCTTAGTCTTAACCTCTTTACTTTTGTAATTGTTTAATTTCCCCCCCCTTTAAGGTGTTCAACCTTGAAAATACATTTAAAGAACTTTTCTGAAAAAATATTACTTGTCTATCAATTCGGAAAAAAATACTCGTAGCTGCCAACTTCAAATTATTCCGAAAAGTTGTTAACAATCGCCCTTTTCTTCATACCATATTCTGTCTAGAATAATTTTCTTTAGCATGTAATTACAATTAAATATGAAGAAAATTACTCCTCAAAGAATATGGTTTTAAAAAAGGGCGGTACTAACAACATTCCGGAATCAATTAAAAAAGTTAGCAGTTATGACTACTGGAAATTTAACAAACCACTGAAAGAACGCGCGCATTTATGCAACACCTTCTTATCAAGACTTTCCAAGTGGATTGTGGCGCCACATGATTTAGTCCATTTTTTATGCACATCCTCATATATGGATTTAGAAATATATATATATATATATATATATATTTTTTTTTTTTTTTTTTTCTCCTCGGTGCTTTCGTTTTATACGCTGTAGTTACAAAAATAAATGTAAACCCTTTTTTTTTTTTTTTTTTTTTTTTTTTAAAGTTCCTTTTTTTTAATATTACCGCTTTCATTTCCAGTTTTTTCCCTCCATAAAACAATAAATCTTATATTTAGCCATAAATTTATTTCAAAGGTAATATATATAAATATTTATTTTAAATAGGAGTAATAGCAGAGTATGAATTAATATAGCTAACAAAGCAACTGAGAGGTGTTTATTTATGTTTAATATAACCACTGATGCCATTAATAATGACAACTTTTCAATAAATAAAAATATCAAAATTTTGGAAAACATACATATTGTAATTAATTAAAATACAAATTATAAACATTAAAAAATAAAATGAAAAATATTTCAAACAGTTAATTTACTTAACCCTTTATATACCAAATCACCTTATTTTTGGAAAAATAGTTTGAAACTTTTTTATTATATTTCTTTGCTGCAAGAGAAACATTCCATATTAAATTTAGCTTAAACTATAGCTTAACAATACAGAAAGCTTAAACTATAGGAACTTTGAAGTTCCAATGAAAGCCTGTAGTAAATTTAGGCTATATTGAGGAATTTTTTTGGTGGGACTTTAAAGTCCCGGTGGGATACAAAGGGTTAAGCCACCTGAATATATGCATATATTTTTTAAATAATGGATTTTTTTCACCAGATTAAAAGTATAAACAGGTACGACGATACAATGTATTGATATAGAGAATATAAACGATATATAAGGTATAGAAGTTACAATGTACTAAATTATAAATGACATCAAACTCCAAATTTCCGGTTATTTAAAGTTTTAAAATCATAAATATTAATGATACACCTTTTTTTTTTTATTTAAGGTGAGGGTGGATATAAAATTTGCATTAAAAACACATTTTACCGTATATAATAAGAATTTTTTTTTCCTTTAATCATCTCTGTTAATTTTATGCACAGAGAAATTTTAATGTACAACAATAATTTACAAGTATTTTGATCATCCAAAATAACTCTCACTTACCTGATAACATACTTTCAACATTCTTTAGATTAAGATTTTAAATAGATTTATTTGCTTATTTAAATAAGAAACTAAGTAATTAAAATAATACATAAAAGACAAAAATCAAGAAAAAAAATAATTTTATTGAAAATTATAAATATGTTTCATATACATAAAGAAGATTGTTCTATAATTTGCATAAAAATTAATCATAATAATAATTTAAAAGCACATATATCATTAGGTAATAAAACGTAAATTTTTTGCCTTCGCTTTCGCAATACTTCTCAAGTTTTTGTTAGTGACTATTTTTTAACTTTTTCCAACTTAATTATTTACAAATCTAAATAGCTCTTAAGCAAAAAAGAAATATTTCCACAGGACTTTGTCTTCATATACTTGGCTTTGATAGATATGATGGCAAATCACTGAAAATCGTAGGAATAGCACCATCTTTAACAATTGGTTTATTTCTTGGGACTTGATATAACTTTTCTTCTTTTTTATTAAAATATGTTACTGTTTGTATAATTTCATCAGGCTTAAAATGAAGCTCGCAAACCTTAAAAGGAAAAAAAAAAAAAAAAAGTCATTAGGATATCGCTAAGAAGTACGTTATATGAGGTGTAAATTTCACCTCATTGCATAAGTTGCATTTAGTTAAGAAGTTGCATATATCAAAAACTTTCTTAATCTATGCATAAATTATTATATACTTGTATATATATATATATATGATCACTTACTACTTGATTACGCACGCACAAGATTTCTTTTTAAATCGATCTGGTTTTACTGTTTTTTTTTTTTTTTTTAAGGAATATATCGCTGTTAGTACACAATTGTTAAACATATTTGGAAGCTGACAACCATATTATAAATGTTATCTATATAATTTATGTATGTTCAAACAAATACAAAAGGTCCAATACAGTACAGTCTATGGAAGGAATTTCTTTAAAGTGTCTTTTAACATATTTCCAGGGGTGCAGAATATGTCCGAACGCGCGAACGATGTTCGGGGGAAATTTTGAATACTTATTTTCTTAGAATAAAATAAAAATGAAAACGGAAAAAGAAAAATGACCTAATGAAAAAGACAAGTAAAAATTTTCCAGTAAGAGAAAGTTAATACAAGCGTAAAGACATATGAAACAGAGTTTACATAGCGAGTTAAAAAAATAAGAGAAAATAAAAGGGGGGGGGGGGTTTAGTTTTATTTATTTATTTATTTTATTTTATTTTATTTTATTTTTTAGTTTTTGAAACACCAGTTTCCAAGATCTAAAACAGATCTAACTGATCAGGATGACTATTAATTGTCCTGTAATAACCACGTAAAGCATGAGAAAGGATACCTCAAATGGGTTTATGTAACAATTTTCAAGAAAATCGTTAGAGCCATTTTTGAAATACCGACTTTTACCAAAATTTGGCATGTTCAATTCTTGACCGGAAAACAACAATTACACACAAAAGTATATTTAAAAGAGGGTTAATATTGCAACTTTGAAAAAAAATACATACAGTCGTTTTGGAAGGAACACACTTGCAGTACTTGAAATTGAGCTATTCATACAGGGCGCCTGTCAATTGTCCTGAACTAACCAACTATATCATTCGAAAGGACATCTAATGGAGTATTTATACAGTAACTTTGAAGAAAATCATTGGAGCCGTTTTTGAGATACGGGCTTACGAACTCACCTCCGGTTTCGGATACCCCACTTCCTATTTTTCCAATTTTCACCAAAACTTAAAAAATTCATATGTACACCAGACCTGTCTCAATTCTGAAGTTTCATGATTCTATTTTTATTAGTTTAGGAGATATCATAGTCAGAGGATACCCCCCCCCCTCCCACAGACGCACGTATACTGACCAATTGCCAAAAAACACATTTTGGACTCAGGGGACCTTAAAACATGTAAATCAGATGAAATCTTGATATCGAATTTTTGGACCGAATACAATACTCCCATTATCTACGGTAGTCGGGTAATGGAGTAAAAATATACTGAAAAAACAAAATTTCTAATATTAAATAAGAAATTGGCAGCTGTTTTCTTCTGTTACAAGTATATATATTTTTTTAAATACCTGTAACTTACATCCCCTGCCCCCCCCCCCTCCTTTCAAACCCCCTCCTCGAAAGTTAAGTATTTGAAGTTCGGTGATATATATTTAGTGATTCATTCAAGCTAGAGACAATATCAAATCTCCAACTTTTTTTTTTTTTTATTAGCTAAAATGCTACAATAATAATAACCCAATTCACATAAATAAACAAACACTTTAATGACCGGCGGATGGGAAAAATTACGTGTTTGTTTATTTTAGTCGATAAGAAAGAGAGGGAAGAAGGGGGAGATAGAAATAGGAAAAACATTTTTTTTTTTTTTCATAGTTTTGAGTCTGATTCAGTTTCGATTGTGCATTCATCAAATGCTCTCCCCCCCCCCCTCGTTACCAAACCTCGCGCGTACACACACACACACACAAAATAATAATAATAAATAAAACAGAAGAAAGAAAGAAAAAGAACTTGAGCAGTTAGCTGTGAGTGACAAAACATAAATTTTTGAATGAGTTGTTTCTTTTTGTGTCTTAAATTTTAGTTTTCACAAAAGAATTTTAACAATTAGTTAAAACTTCTGTTGTTCTTTTATGGATGTTGATAGAAGCCCAATCATTTCATATTAATTGTTATTAATCTAAACTTATGCTTAAGCTTTTTTATATTATTTTTTCAATTTAAAATTATTTTGCATTACAGTAACACACGTACTATTCTTTAGTTTTTTGTATTCAATAGAAGAAAGCATTGAATTCGTAAACATTTTCGATTTTCGGTTTTTGATGGATTTACGCGTTTTGAGAGGTTCAGAACATGTTTTGACCATAGAAAATGTTTGTATGTGACAAAAAGTTTTGTGGCGACTGTATCTCAGGAACTACTGCACAGAATTGCATATAAATTAATATACGGATGTACCTTGATATAAATTAGTGTCTATCAACTTTTGGTGCCAATTGCTCAACAGATGACGCTGCTCTACAGCAATTTCAGAAAAGGCTATATCTTAGAAACTACTGCACGAAATTGCATATTAATTTGTACGCACATGCGCCTTGATATAAATTAATGTATATCAACTTTAGGTGCCAATCGCTCAACAGATGACGCTGCTCTACAGCAATTTCAGAAAAGGCTATATCTTAGAAACTACTGCACGAAATTGCATATTAATTTGTACGCAGATGCGCCTTGACATAAGTTAGGGCCTATCAAATTTCTGGTGCCAATTGCACAACATGTGGCACTGTTATACGTCGATTTCTGCAATTTCAGGGAAGGCTCTATCTCAGGAACTGCACAGAATTGCATATAAAATTATCTGTAGATGCACCTTAACATAAATTATTAGTTTATGCCTTTTAGTGATAATCGCTCAACAGGTGAAGCTATACAGCTATTTTTACAATTCAAGGAAAGTTATATCTCAGGTTCTAATGCGTATAATCGAACAATATTTAATGTATAAAAAGGCCATTATGATACATAATGCTTATTAAATTGGGTGTATATAGGCGATATGTGGCGCTGTTATACTGCAATTTTCCCCGTGATCATCTGCACGGTAAAAATTTACTTCCGTTGGACCTTTAGACTACCTCTCTGATATGAAAATCGTCTGCATTAATAATGGATAAAAATAAAAAATAATTTCCATTGCATGATTTTATATAGGAAAATGTAGAAAAAAGTTAGTTTTGTGGTTGCATCAACATAACATTTTTTTTCTTCTTTTTTTTCTCCCTGGGTTGAAAAAAGGCATGTCTTTAAACTCTTATACTTTTTTTTTTTTTTTCTTTTTTTTTGTAATGATACATATCAACAAATGTCTGTTAGCTGCAGATTCTGTCATTCAACTTTTGAACACTATTTTCTCAGACTATATGGCTCGTTTTGTTCAAGGTTAAAATTTGCCCATGTTTTGTGCATTTTGTATCTTTATAGTAATTTGTCTCATTTTTATAGCATATAACTTTTGCTTTTTCAGTTTGTTCAATGAAACAAATAATATGAAATTAAGTACATATTTTTAACAAGATATCTTTTGTTTATAACAAATACTTAATAGTATCTATAATAATTTAAACTGATATTATTTTTGATTAAACTTATTCTAAAGAATATATATATATATATATATATATATATATATATATATATATATTTATATATCAAATTTTTAATAACTAAAAATATCAACCTTTTATTATAATCATCAATCATTTGAATGCAACAAGTAGCATGAAGTTGAATCTATATGTATTTTAACTAAGACATCTATTATTTATCGCTAATAACTAATATTGTACACAAGAACAATTTAACTTTAAATTGAGAAAAGAAGATAGTATGTGATATTAAATTCATATCATTTTTGCTCAAATTTGTTCTGAAAAAATTGTTATCAAACATTTAATAATAAATAAAGACATTTTTTATTACATACAATTATCAACCATTTGCCAAAAATATTTAAATTATAAAAATATATTTATTTATTTAGAACTGGAAATAAAAAAAAAAAAAATAGAACAAATAACAGATAAACGAGGAACCTTTTAATTTTTTTTTTTAAATCATGTCATTAAAAATTTTAAATATAAAAAAGTATGAATATTATTCTTTATTGTTCTGAGATAAAATAGATAAAATGTTGCAAAAGATAATTTAAAAACATACCTTAGAATTCGGAGTTATTCAAAAACCTTATAAATGGCATTTTTCCATATCTTTTTTTAATTTTTATCTCTTGGAATCCAAATACCTTCTGAACCACCTTTAGGGGAAAATAAAGCGTTACTATTCTGTATATAAAAAATATTAATATGAGCTTAATGTTAAAAATATATGTAAAAATCTATAGTTCAGACAAATTAAAATACTTATTTTTATAATACAACGATACGCAAAACTAAGATTTATAATAACGTATTTTAAAATTTATACGTTTTAAACAACTTTATAAATTAAAACAAATTTTAAATACGATTGCTATTGTTAGAAGATTGCTAAAGCTTAGAATTTTACAAATTTACAATTTACTATTCTAACAAAGCTTACAATAAAAAAAATATATATATACAATAAAATAAAGTATTTAGCACTTACTTTTGACCGTAAACTCGATTCGCAGATAATTAAAATCTCTGGGTCTCTTTCTAAAATGAAAATTATCACAAATATGGAAACGGAACCGAAACGACATCAACGGATCCACACTTTCCGATATCTAAGTATTTGAATTTCGAATTCTGCGATTGCATTATGCCGCCAGATTTGATAGGTTAAATTGTTCGATTTCGGTTGACTAACTCAAGTTGTCAGAAGGAGACAAAAAATAAATAAACAAATAATAATAAAGAAAAAAAAAATAATAATGCTGAGCTTTTGGACTAGCCAAACAAATTTTTCTTAGTCAATTGACAAAACAGGAACAATTTATTTTTATTCTCTCATCTGACTAACCGGTCAAATTTGAGGAAAATGAAAACTGTACCTGGGAAATTAGTCATCTGACAAGTTTTAGAGCCAAAACGGGTCATCAGACGAAACACATTAAAGATACATGGTAAAATAAAACGAGTTTTGTGTCTCATGACTAAATGGGATTGTCAGGTAGTGTTTTGATTGTTTAAAATTTTGCGTAATTTTGTGCAAATTTGTCAATGTACTAGGAAAACGTGTACTATCACTAAGATGACACGTTTCTTGACAAGTTTCGATTTTCCATTTTTCTGTGTGTAGTCCGAGTCCTAGACATAGTCCAAGACTATGAATAAATACTATACTTTTAAAATTTATTTATTTATTTATTATCATTAAGCTTATCCCCCCTCAATATATAAAAAAATTCTCTTATAGTAAAATACTGCTTACACAATACCGGTAATACACTTAAAAAGAAAAAGTGTTAAAGTTTTCCATTTCTAAAATAAGTGAAAACTATATAGAACAATGTTAGAAATCAAGTCAGATACAAATATTCAAATTGCATGTATTCTAGATGATATCAATATTATTAATCAAATATACAATGCAAATTACTTAAAAAGTATACTTTTAGAAGAAAATATCATCTCAGGCTATCATATGTTCTAATTGAGACATTTTCATTGTTAAAATTAAAATAAAATGGGTTTTACAATGCCCGAATAAAACAATATTATTGCTCGTTTAAGAACAGAGAACAGTTAAAGCGCATGAATTTAAGTTTAATATTTTCAAGCGACTTCCTGGAAGTTTCCAACAATTTTCTCAATCAAATAAATTACCTGAATTCGGAAATGTAAGTTAGCACGAAAGCTGTCATTCCTTCAGTTCATTTTGGATTACATATAAAAAAAAATATTGAGAAGCCCTGATCGCAAAATTTGATTACACTTGTACAATCGGGCATTAAATTCCAGACGCCCATTGTTGTAAAATAAAAACTAATCTCCTTCTATCCCAAAATATAGGAATGGCGTGCTGGCACATAATTGTCTTTCAGAGACCAAAACAATGTAAATGGTCATAATGCTACGCACAATAAACAATATTTTTACTTGTTTGTGCGCGCGAAGAAATTTTTGTCGTGCACAATTTAATATTTCTTTTTTTGTTTCATCGCTGCTTTTATTCATTACTTGCTTAATGACTCCAAAGGTTTGCCAGAGCGCAGAATAACACGCGATCCCTAGCTTGATCCATTTGGGGTTGCAAAGAGAGAATGAGTGAAAGAATAAATTTATATTTTTTCTCTTCTTTTTATTTAATAATTTCTGTCCTCTTTGTTTGATTGTTTTCCCCGCTTCCAACGCAGTAACGAAAACGCATTTTATATTCATTTCACGAGTTTTCATTATTGTTGATGGACTTTCAGGAGAATTTGTATGTTTATCTACGTTACAGCATACTGCAAAACTTTTCACGAAAAACAAAAATGTTTACTAAATAGAATTTGGTTTGTTTTTAATTCCAAATAAATTAACTTAAATGATGTAAAAGCGGGATAAAATTTTGGTTGGAAAAAAAATGAAGCAGCATATTCGAAGAACATAAAACTTATTTTTAATTTTCTGTAATCACCTGTATGAACTTTACAACCTCATGCACCATGGGCATTTTTCACTAAAAATTATTATAGAACACCTTTAAAAATATCAATTTTATTCAAGTCCTGTATTTTCATGCCAAAAGTAAAAATCAGATCCGACGTTTGGATCTGAGATTTAACTGGCTTTCTTAAAAAAAAAAAAACTCTTTAAATCATATTTGATAAGGCTTTCTTGTCTAAGACACAGTCACGCAGATGACGATTTTCCATCATTTTTAATATCCTACTACAGATAGGCACGGTTTTATTTATTTATTTATTTTATTTTTATCTCTTAATTTTCCCCCCATAAGGTTCCTAATTAATATCAATAGATTATTTATTTTTAATAAATATTATTTTATTCAGAAACGTCAATTAATGATTTCTCTCAGAAAAAAAAAAAAAAAAAAAAAAAAAAAAATCTTAGAAATTTATTTAAATGGTTGAATGCCAATTGCATAGTTTCTAAAGGTTTAGTTATTATATGTAAAAATAGCATCAAGTTAAATCTAATATTTTTTAAAAAAGTTAAAAAGGAGTCGATCCATGAAAAACTGACAGTCTTATAGTTACCCCTTCAGAAAATTCTTCTTGCCCCTTCAAAAAATTTCACGTCATTAAAAAAAAAAAAAAAAAAAAAAAAAAAAAAAAAAAGATCTTTAGTATTATTTCCAACAAGTGCCTGTACTTGATTCAGTGAAAGACTATCAACTTGATATTAAACACAATACACGAAATTAACAGTAGTCCGTTGGTCCGGGACAACAAAAACATTCAACGGACCAGCAAAATAATTATTAGTGGTCCACCGAACAAGTAAGGCTTTTCAGTTTATTTTATTTATTTATTTTCAAAAATTGCTTATGAATCTTTTACAGAATATAGAATGTTATAATATTAGTAAGTGCACTTAATTACAATTATCAATATTACATATTCTCTGTAATTTTTCTTTAATTTCACTCTAATAACTTTTCTTTTTACTTTAATACAAAAAATATAGTACTTTATGTATGGTAAGAATGTGACATTTAACTCACGCCTTAAAACAAACTTTTTTTTTTTTTTTTAATTTATGTAAGACACCATTTGTATTTTTAAATTACAAATATATTTAATGATCATATTTATCTTTTTTTTTTTTTGTCTTCCAAATTTGTGAGTACATTTAAAAATCTATTAGAATGTGTGAACGGACCTGTGAAAATGTGTATGGACTAGTAAAATCTTATAATCTCTGGTCCTGTGGACCAGTGACTTATTTTTCTTAATTTCTATCCCTGCACAGAGTGACTTCTAAAATAAAACCATTTACACGATTTTTTACCCCATTAAAATAAATAACAAAAATATTGTTTTTCACAAAAATGGGTCTTAAAAATGAAAGGCTAGATTGACCCCGTCAAGTAGTTTAAAATAAAATATCTACAAGGAAAGAAACCTTAATCCCAAAGTCATGCAAAATTAATATAAAGGGAATTAAATTTTTACCTTCTCATACCCATATGCAGAGATGCCAACTTCTAATGACAAAAAAGCAGGGGATTTTTTTTAACAGAAATCAAGAGACTTTTTCCAACAAGAAAGTTTGTAAGAAAAATGAGTAAAATAATGCAAATTTAATTTTAAGTAAGGCTTTATAAGCTTAGGAGGTATTTACAAAGCATCAGTATTAAAATTAAATGAATAATATATGTTTCTCGCAGTAAAACAAACTATTAAAAAAAAAAAAAAAAAAAAAAAACTCAGACATACAGTTGCTTAAGATTTAAGTCAAAATAGACAGATTTGATCATTCTGCTCCTGATATAAAACAATAAGGATCTTAATTATCTTTGTAAAAGAAAAGGTAATAAAGAAATGAAAATATCATCAGATATATTAATAATGAAATTTTAATTCTTTAAGTTTTCAATAGTTGTGGTAATTAAAATAAAAACTTTTAATAATAAGACATTTTTTATTATGCAAAAATGAAAGTTAAAAGTTTATTCTTAGCGAAAATTAGTTTCAAAGCATTGTATAGTAATTCACATTCAAACTGAACTCGATAAATTGCCGGGAAAGATAAATTTCGATTTTCTTTCAAAAATTTTTTACCCAATCCCACAAATTTTAAGCATAAATTATGCTAAGAGGGATAGATAAAAATTACATCAGAAAAGCAGGAGAAATGAGTGGAAAATCAGGAGCAAGGAAAAACAAGCAAAAATCAGGAGACTCCTGCCAATAGCAGGAGACTTGGCATGTCTGCCCATATGTATGATAGAAAAAGTATTTTTTCCTTCTCTTTTGTGGTGGTAAGGAAAACCATGTTTGACTATTATACAAAATTTTTTATCAATGAAAATTTATTTCAGCAATGTTTCAGCTGTATTTTAAAATTTTAAATCTATTATCTGAATAAGAACTTTATTAAACCTAGTTCTTAACGTTTTAATTGTCTAAATGTACAACATCTAAAGATAGAATTTTTAATTTTCCGTGGTTGAAAGTTTTCCCACTTTAATCGGAACTCTTCCACCAGTACTTTTTAATAATAATCTCTATCCTATTTAATCACAAAAATTGTATGTAAAAATACAATTAACATTTCTAAATAAAAATAGTAGTGCCAAAAACGTAGAACACTTTCATTCCTGAATTTCGGTTTGTTTTTAAAGACCGAATAAAATTAAAAAATAAACTGCTTGGTTTCGCTAATTACTATAAAAATATTCTGAGTTTATGCGAGATTTTCATGATTTATTGGCTGTTTTGTAGCCGCCAAGTCTCTACTCTTAAGCCAATTTTAAAGTCGGATGTAAAACACTTCGATCAGATAACAGCATATGAAAAATGACAGCTGGATCCAAATTCTTATTGTTTGTTTATTGTAGCATAAAAACGTACAGTATTTTAGAAAAAGTGATTCTTACTCATCCCTGTCATGTTTCGAAAAAAGCAACAATGTGGAACAAACACAGCAAAGTTCATCTAGCTATAAATATCTCTATTTCCTCTATGAGAATTAATATAAAGAGTAAAGACAATTATTAATATTCATTTTAAATGAAAGAAGAAAAAAAAAAAAAAAAAAGAGAAAAAAGAGAAAAATGTGGATGTGGTAATAATAATAATCCAATTAGAATTTTTTTAAAAAGGAATACATAAAAATTGGCTGCAGCAATTTTTCACATACAAAACTTTCTTTTTCATTTTAATAAAATAAAAGTGTAAATAATGAGAGGAATACGTCTTGTTGGCAGATACAGAAGATAGAACTTATCCCCTCCCTTGAAAAATACGATGTTAAAAATGTCAGTTTTACTTACTTAACGACATATTTATTACACCTACAACCAAAAAACGAAAACAGCGAGAATTTTATGACAGATTAATGCTATAAGTAACAATAAATTTATAGTTACTAGAAAATTTGATTTAAGTATCGTTAAAACACTTTTTATTTATTTATTTTTTAATTATCATTAATCATTTATTAAAACACATCTTCTTTGCAGTCTATAAGATGAACATCAATCCTTTAAATGTGAGCAATCACTCAATGTCAATATTTACTCGTAACATATAAGAAATTTTTTCAAAATAATAATAATAAAAAAAAAAAAATTAATTAAATTAAATTTTACGTTTAAAATGTACTTTAAGACATATTTTCCATAAAGAATTTTTCCCGGGACACTTTACAAATAAAATGCCATTTAAAACATTTTAATAAAAACTGTTTGTTTATTAAAATTTGTTTTTCAACAGAATTTTCTATCTTCCCGTTCATATACTTCATGTGGTAAGCGTTTTTACTAAAAATTCGTTCCTGGGAAGAAAAGACGGCTGACATCAAAGCAACAACTTTCTATATTCACGAAAATTGTCATAATATTACAGAATAATTCTAAGTTTTTTATGGTCAATTTTATAAGAGATTTCACAGTAGGACATCACTAAAATTTAATCAACTAACATCCCGCTATAAATCACACAAATTTAACGTCTCATGTCAGAGTGACGACTTGCGGTATAATTTTGGATGCTCGTTTCCTTTTCCAGCGAATTTTTAACAGATTTTCATCTTGGTCACGACGCACGTTTTAAAAAAAATCTGCATGCTGAATGTATAAATCCCATAGTCAGAGATCCGTGTAATTAGACTTGATGGCCAATTTAACATGAGTTGCCGAATTTGCTTTCTCAGAATCTGATACCTCTAACAACAATATTATGTCATATAACTTTAAAGCACGAATACGCAAATTGTAAGGAAAGTGTCTACTTTGTTCGATATGTTTACTTATCTTAACACATCCATGCCGCTTCAGAAGAACTTTCGTTTTATTCTTCTCTCCAACTTATTTTAATTCATTCTGAAGAAGCAGAGCCGGAACCGGTGTAATGGTTCACCAAAGGATGTAATCGCACGATGCTGTTATGTATAACTTCCCTTTTTTAATAAATTCAAATTTCTCTAGATAAGTCTATTTTTAACTTATCTAGATCCTAGAAATAGCTTCTTTCTTGGCATTTAATCTGATATCGGGTTTAGAAATCTTTAATTTGGTTTTCTTTTTTACATATATAAGTGTGACGAGCGAGATGTGCCTCCTCCATTAAATTGGTTGGAAGAGCAGAAACTGCATAATAAAGAGTTGTTTTTATTTGTTGTTATTACATTTGCTTATGATTTTTGAAGTATTCTATAAATAAAACTAGATTTGATAAATTACTTTTTTATCTCACGGTTTAAGTAAAAGTGGAATGAATGAAACTGCTGGGAAAAGATTTTGTACTGATATTAGAGAACATTAAATAGGATGTTTTATGTATGTGCTGTCAACTTTAATTATCAAAACGATAAAGGTTACCAAAAATAATTCAATTTATATTTATGCTGGGAACTTTTTTTTTTCATTAAATGGATATATATTTTTTTTTAAATAAAAAATGGAAAACGAATGTCCGGACCTTAACCTTTAGCAAATTTAAAAATATTTGGTTACCACACTGTTAAAAATTTAGCATTACTCTGTGTAATGTATTATCATAAGCCTTACGTAAAATTACAGAGAAAAATAAACGGAGATGTTAAAATCTTATTTTATACTTTCATTTCAATAACTAATATTAATTTAATTAATTATTGGTGAGAATATATTTCTGACTTAGAATGCTTTTTCTAAAGTAGAAACAGTCATTTTTAATTTTAATTAAAAAATTAAATAATAAAAATAGGTAAAAATACAGAATGAAGATTGAGAAGTCATGATTATTCACTTTTAACTAAGAATTACTGTAAATTTACAGAGACTCTGGATAAATATTCACATTAAAATTACAGAAATTTTTAACAGGGCAGTTAAATTTTCCAGTAACCAAATAAAAAGTTTATCCTGACCATATTACCAAAAGTTTAAAGGATTACATTTTAAAATGCGAGAAATTTTCTGTGCCTGCATTGAGAAGGAAAATAGATAATAAATTGTATTAGCATTCCTGGTATGTAGATAATTAATAGCATAACTTTAATACCCTAAAATTATCTTTTTATTATCTAAATTAGAGCTATTATATTTTAATTAGCCATAAATCTAATTTATAATTTAACATAGAAATATATATATTAAAGGTGATTTCTTCGTCTAAATTTTTAATCAAAATGAATATTAATTGAATTTTGCAATATTACTTATCCTAATTATTAACTCTGAAAAAATGAATAGTTAAAAAGTACGTATATTAACAGAATAGAATACATAAACTGGTATTTGGAAAAAAAAAAAAAAAAAAAAAAAAAAAGCTTACTGACGACAGAAAGTTATCAGTAATATAATAAACTTCTAAACCACATTTACCAATGCGGAGAAAAATGCTTTCGTAAAATAAAATTTTTTGAACAGATGCTGAAATTTCTTTTTGTATGAGATGAAGCAAACAATGTTCATCTGCTACTTAAGTATCGAAACAAGACACATTTTAAATATGAAGAGGAGGTCAACAATGATTTTAACAACTTATCGCCAGTCATAAAATTTTGGCCGCCAGGGGCAACCTGGCAAATAAATTTATTATTTCTAATTTAAACTATTCTTTCCGTTTTCAGAAATTTGAATTATATTTTGAAATCTTATTTATAAAAGAAAAAAAATTATAACATTTCTTTATGATACACAAATATGACATGAAAAAATGAGGAGTTTTTATTATCACTTAGGTAATACACACTCTATCGATAAGTAATTGAGAGTATTGTCTGACACATAAAAGTAAATTAGAGAAACCTATTTCCAAAACAAATTGAATTTTGTATTATTATTATTATTTATTTATTTTTTTTAATACTATGACTTCGTCAGCTTTTGAATAAAATGTATGAAGATTTTAAAAACTCTTTCAACCTTATCGGAAAAAATTTTTGGCTTTTACAAATTCTCCAGGTATCACAGAAGCATCTTATTGTACTAGTTTAAGTTTGCATGATTTTTATGCAGATTAATTTTTTAAGATTTACTTCACTAAAAGATATTTTGTATAAAAATATCGATGCACAAGGTAAGATTTGCAATGGTATTTAATCTTTTAATCTAATAAAGGTTTTTTTTTTTTTTTATGTGGCAGAAAACATTTAAGTAACTCAAGATTCTATTTTAAACTAGAGTTCCTAACAGAGGATAGCATATTTCAAAGGAAATAATTTACTAGCAAGCTACATTAAGGATTATTCTTTTTTATTTACAATTTGCTACAATTCAAGAAAAAAAATAAACAAAAGATTTACCGACAGAGCAATCTAAATCGCTATTGCCAGCAATTTCTGGCGACGGTTGTTCACGAAAAAGCATCAAGACGTATTATTTAAAATGTCTACACAGAATTATCCGTCAGACGTAATAGACCAATTATATCCATAAAAACAAGAAAAAGAAAGAAAGGCTGCGGGCTACAACTCTGCACGCTCTTTCACCAGCAAACCATACAAGGATAAATAATAAAATCCAATAAAAGCAAGTGCATCAAAAAGGAAGAAATTTGATGAAGCCTAAATGTTTGACAAAATAAGCTGCTGCTTCCCTTTTTCATCTTGACACAATCTAAAGGAAAATAATAAAATAAAAAGAGGAGCTTTCTGGGCATTATAGAGAAGTAATTCATGATTATTGGAGCTCGCCTAAATGAATCTCCATACAAAGCAGCCGAGCGTGGGGGTCTTACGCGTTAACTACAGTAGCTGGAAAAGAAACAGGTTCTGTATAAAAACAGTGATTATGGACGTTCACATCCACAGAGTAATGCTCGTGATTTCTTTACACAGTTTTTATTATAAAGGATGCAAAAATGCAATGTAAATTTGTATTGCTTTTTATTTATTTATTTTATTTTATTTTATTTTTTTTTTTTTTTGGGGGGGGGGGGAGGGGAATAAATAGTAGATGTATTATTAGCACATAGGTGGCAAAAAGGTTTTTTTTTTTTTTTTTTTTTTTTTTTTTTTTTGATCGAAATATCTTATCTTTACATTTTTACATTTTAAAAGTTTTTGGTAACAGGGTTGCGTTTTCTGCCATATTTTTTATGGAATATCACTAAGTTCTGCTTACATTTTAACTTTGTTACAGCTAATTTCGATATTACCTGAACTGATTTGAAAGTTATAATATAATATATATGAGTATCCTTTTTTAAAAAACAAATTTAAAAATACTGGTCAAATTACAAAAATGATTTAATTAACTAGTTACCCAAGTTGGCTTTTGTGGGTTGTAACAAATTATTAACCTGTTTATTTTTTCATTATCATTCTTATTGTTATAATAAATAAATAAATAAATAAATATATTTATATGAGGCAATGCCTGTGGACAGCTTAGAGCAAACACGGTAGCTTAGGCAGTCACGTGAAGTCCGAAGGTGCCCCCCCCCCCCCCCCCGAGAGTTCCTTGTGCAACTCGAAGTCCAATTTTCAACATTTTTGATTAGTTTTCTTTTAATTAATTAAAATATGAAAATAATAACCTCCTAATAGCTTTAAAATTAGCCATTTAAATATTAGCTATAATTTAATTGTTGCCAAAAAAATTATAAATTCATTTTCTTTCGACATAAAAATAAATACATTTAATTAAATGTGAACAATAAAAAAAATTATAAAAACGTTAAATTAGGCATCTCACAAAAATTGACGTCATTATAACTTTAACACTTTATCAATGTGTAAAAAAATTTTAATGTAATTCATGATGCTAATATACGTTGTTCTAAAAGGATTAATATTTTATTTTTCAAACCAACATTTTTTTTTTTAATATTTTTAATGTCAAGTTGTTAATCAAGGAAAATTGCTCATTACGTCACATTTGACTGCATAGCGGTTTTTTTTTTTTTTTTTACTATTTTAAGCGCTATGGATCATAAATTTACTTTATCAGTTTCATTTATAGATTATCCTGGATTTTTTTTTTTTTTTTTTTTTTTTTTTTTTTTGGACACTGAAATTTAACTGCACCGAACTTTAATTTAGCAATTACCATTTTAAGACAAGTAGCGCACCAAAAATATAAATAAATTATAAAATATTGCAGAAAAAATATTAAAGTACAGAAACAATAGTCACATAAGTCTTTATCTGAGTAGTAGATAATTTCATGGGGGGGGGCAGTTTTGAAAATAGAAAATTTATTTCAACAAGCACTATTTTATAACCTAAAAATCATTAAAAATGCAAACAGAATATGAAGGATTCTTAAAAATTAAAGAAAAGGTGCAACCGATAAAAATATTAGCAAAACACGTACGGAAAAAAATCCCCCTTTTTATACAAGGAACAGAAATCCGCCTGCATTTTTTGCAAACAGAATTTAGTATTTCCACAGGTCTTATTTTCACCTATTCTCTCATATGAAGGCATGCAGTAACTGTATGTTATTCCCTAGCATCGATTCATATATTCATTTCTTAAAATTACATTAGTATAGCTATAATATACGAATCCTTGACTATCTTTATATTTTTGTTGTCATTTCGGCGAGAAACGTCCGAGCTACTTCAGTGTCAAATTTCAAATTCCGCCAAGAGGTCCCAAGCTGTTTCATTGTTTTTGCATGAGTTTTCTCAATTTTGTTTTATATATTTTTTTAATGCGAGAAGGGAAAAATAAATAAATAAAATAAAAGCATTATTTTAAATTTGTCAAACTATGCGTTTTTCGTTCTGTTTATTGTTAGAAAAAAAAAAATGACTAATGCATTTTTTCCTATATTATTGACATATCTATAAATTAAATTATCCAGTTGCGATGAGAAAATCTCTGCCGAAGGCAACGAGAGTCCTTAAATAGAGAGTCCGTAAATCTTAAAGCAATTTCAATGTATTTTCTTTTTAGTTAAAAAAGTAAAAAAAAAAAAAAAAAAAAAAAGAATGAAAAAAAATGAGAATAAATGAAGAAAGAATAAACATCAATAATTTAAAGATGTTTTTGACTGAATATTGGATGCAAAATAGGTGTAACTTCTGATACTTTGTAGGCGTATTGCTAAAATGTATAATTAATCTGTAGTTTAAAATGTCTAATATCTGTAATACTCTGCTGTCTTCTTATTACTCGGTTATAACGAGCAAATACACTTTGTTTTAACGAGTTCCACTATTTTTTTGTTACAACCGAGTTCAGTTATAACACCGACGTTCGACTGATAGCCAACCTAAGAATCAATAATTAAATTAACATTTCCCAAAATGCTATCAGGGGGAAAAAAAAGTCACAAATTTTTATTTTATTTTACTATTGCAATAATTATTAAATGTATATTTCTACAGATGTTTCCTGATAGGTTTAAGAAAAATTCCGCGATGAATGCATTAAAAAGAAAAAAAAAAAATCTCAATCTAAATTTATCAATGACTGAATCAAAAAATAAACAGATATAAAATAGTTTTCTTTTTTCAAAAAATTTATTCCGTATAGTATTACCCACAGAGTATTATTTTTTCAGTATTACATTAGCTACTTTCTATTTGTCTAAATAACGTTATTTATTTATAGTATAGTGGAGTGGGGAGATTCATTTTTGTTGGCAAAACAAATTTTAAATGAGGAAACAAAGTGAAAATACAGGGTGGTTATAATTAAACTTCTCCGATAAACATCATCCTACAGCGCAAACGGGTGAACGGAATGCAACGAAATTTGGTATATAGACTATGCACGAGATGCGCTCACGGTATTTCGGGGGGGAAAAAAATCCAAAATGTCCACCAGAGGGCGCTTAATCCGAAAAAAAAAAAAAATTAAATTTAGCCCAATAAACGATCAAAACGGAATATAGAAACAATATTATTGTCAACGTTTCGTCAGAAACTTCTTATTTTTCATTCCTTACATGAGGGAGCTGCCCTGAAGAAAGCCCTCATGTGTTTTGGGATTAATTTTCATTTATACTTGGTTATTTTGCATATATATACATATATATATATTTAATTTGTTTATTTATTTTATGTTATTATTATTATTATTATTTATTTATTTATTTTATTTTATTTATTTATTTATTTATTTTTTTTTGGGGGGGGGGGGTAAGCTTAGCTAGCAATTAGAACATGACCGAAGCCTAGCTTGACCTTCTCAATGATCAAGTAAATTTAAAATGAATTTCATTTTTTGTATTTAATGAATATTCAGAAATGTTATTCCTTGATAAAAAAAAAAAAATATTGAAATACATTTTATAACAAATTTTGCATTTAAAAAAAAAAAAAAAAAAAACTTATGAGCGTTTTTTTTTTTTTTTTTTTTTTAAGTTTGGAAAGGGGTGGTGGGCAGACAATCCTCACCAATGGTCTACAAAATTGGTAGTCAAATGGTTTGGTTTCTCTATAATAGTGTCAAAATGACAATTTGCGCTAATTTCATTAATTACACTTTCAAGCTGAAAAGGCGAGATTTAGAGAGGGGGGAAAAAACAGTGATGAATCTAGCCATTTGAAAATAGTATGATATTTGATTACTTTTATATCGCCAACCTACCTCGCGCAGAAATTAAATATTGAATTAAAAAATATGTAGTCCAATGTGTGTGAGTGTGTACATATATATATATATATATATTCCTGAAACTTGCTATAAAGTGCTCATTTTAACTTTATGCCAAAAGAATGAATATATTACATATACAATATTATATATATAAATTCTATTTGGCTCTATAAAATTGGAGACGAGGGAAAATTACAAATTAAAAGAAATATAGGCCTATGTCATTAATATGCACTAAAACATATTTTTGAAGGAAAATAAGGAAAAGAGACAGAGCGGAAGATTGTGTTTCATTCTCTATTTAAAATTTGTTTTACTATTGACGTCGCAGCAGTAGTTTCGGTTCGAAATAACGAAATAATTAAGCATGACCTTTCATTAGACCAAAAAAAAAAAAAAAAAAAAAAAAAAGATAAGTGCAGCATGAAGAAAGCAACGCACACATAAAACTCTCGGGTTTCTTTCTTTCAATATTTAATTTTTAGGTGAAGTGTCGTGCTCAGTTACTTTCACCGAAACAATTATGGCATTTTTCTGCATTTTATGGAGCTGGTTGAAAAAAGTTATTATTCATTCTGTATCTACGGTGTTGATTTATTGTGACATCACTTCTAAAGGAGTGAAAAGTTTTTAAAAAGACTTCGTCTTGAATAATTCAGTTTCTTTTTCCCTTAATTTTCATCATAATTTTAAACTTTATAAAAATGTCTTCTTTAAATTTTTAGAATTTTAATTAATATTTAAGTTTATATAATGTTTACAAAAAAAAAAAAAAAAAAGTCGATAAATGGCAATAATAATTAAAGCTATGCATAAGGGGACCAAATTTGTAATTAAAAATAAATAAATAAATAAAAAATAAAAAAAAACTTTATTTCGAAAATTAAAATTCTATTGAAAGTATCGAGAGAAAAAATTGTACACACATGCTCGCATATTTCCCATGAAAATCATGGTATTGTGAGCAGTCTCCAAAAATGAGACTCTTTGGTCACCTTACACATGCTCTTTCAAAAATACAGCTCCGCGACTAGCGGAGACACACTGTTCACTGTGTATTTATACATGATGAAAACCCAGGAGATCTTACATTTCTCACCTGTTTGAACTGCTCTTCGTATGTGTACTTGGATTGATCATCAGCAGTCCCGTTGTTGGGGGGCGTCGCCGAACCCGTCGACGACTCTCCACCGCCTATTGCCGGCAGCGCCCCCGAGTGTTGGCCCGCTGCGGCCTGGGCTCCCACACCTCCGAGCTGACTCGCCCCGCTCTGGGCTGCTGCCACTGCTGAAGCCTGAGCAACTGCGGCCGCGGCAGCTGCTGAAATGTGCGACGGCGTCAGGAAAGCAGCGGCCGCGGGAAATGGATAGTTCGCGGCGTAAAGATACTGGGTTTGCGTTGGGGAAGAAGGAGACGGTGTAGTCGACTTGCTGCTTCGTCCATTATTGCTACCACCCAGGTATAGGGGCGTCTCCTCCCGTTTGATCATCATCTCTTTTTGGGCAAGAAGTTCACGTTCTAGGCGCTTTCTCTCTTCCATCTCTTGTTCTGGACTCCGGCGATAATAGTCCGCCGGGGGTGAATTGTGGTCACCGATTCGTGACAAACTTGGGGGATTTACTCCTGAGGAGTCTTCATTGTCTAGATCATCTTCTTCCTCCTCCTCTTCTTCACCTGACACATACTGGTCCTCCTCTTCCTCTGGATTGGACTGCAAATAAGAGAAGAAAGAAAATATCGTTAATATAAATTTGTCATTTTGGCACAGAATTCAAACTTTTACAAATATTATAATATAGTTTCCTTCCCCAAAATAAAAAAAAGAGAGAATTTACCTTTCACCAAACTAAAATCTAAGCATAATTTAATTTGTAATAAAATATTAATTTAAACAATTAAGTATTTTAAAATTATTTAAAAATTTGTTCGGAGACTTATTTAATAAGAACATACTAGTCTGCATAATACCGAAAAGAAGAATGACCGATTTCTTTAAATTAAATCTTATTACTTAGCGCTCGATTTGCAATAATTTACACCGATATACAATGGGTCAAATGATGATAAATGCAAAATAAGAGGTTACTGTTTTTGATGATAGAGTGTATTATATATTTCGAACAATGCAAAATAAGAATATAAATCCACTAGCCTAGACAAAACAGTTATTAGTTTATCAGAACTTAACATCAGAAGAAACCTATATTGAATTTTAACAGCATACATGGAGTTGAAATAATGTTAACAATCGGTATAAGAAAGAGTAACCTAAAAAACAATTTAAAGTTACACAAAATAGAAGTTTTTAACCTTTTTTTTTTTCTTTTTAATATAAGTAAGAAATCTATGATAAGCACATTAATAGGTTTAAATGACACCAATTATTATTCTTTAACAAAATCCATTTATTTTCGCACAGTTTAAAAAAAAATATATATATATATATATAAAGGAAAGGAAGGGAGGGGGAAGAAATTAAAGCACAGAATTCAAAATCTAATCAAATGCGTAAAGCGAAAAAATATAATAATAATATTTCTCACAAAAAAAAAAAATAATAATAATAATAATAAATAAATAAATATTCGTAATAATATAGTTTTGGCTCCACTAAAGGGAGATCATCTAATAATTTTGACAACATACATTTTCTTTTGTTTTATTTTACGATTAGCAAAAATACACAAAGTTAACTTTCTCGGAGCAACATAAAAGCTTTCCAAGACAGTTTAAAAAAAAGACAAAGAAAAAAGAAAGAAAATCGGTAACATCATCTCCAGAAACAACGAATTACATAAAAACACTTAACCTGCCTCTAATTTCTCCTTGCGCCCCCTGATCCCAACAAAAAAGAAACTGAGAAAACACGCTCTTGCTCATCGAAACGGAAGAGAAAGAGGTGTGCGATGGAGCGTTGCCATAGCAACCGAAGACGCCGGTCAAAACACGCAGCCAATAGCCAGCTGATCAATGACGCAATAACTGCCAGCCGCCGAACTCAAAGATTGTGTGTGACAGGTGCGTAAAGATCCTCATAGCTCTCCCATTCTTTTTCTTTTTTTTCTAGGTTGGGACATTGGCATTTTTTTTCTTCTGTTGAGATTTAGAGGGAAGCCATTTCAGTCATTGGCTCTACGATGACACTAAAGTAAAGTATAAAAACTAATTCTGTTAGTTTCGGATAATAAGGCAGCAGAAGGAAAAACCATTATTGCGCAATTCATTTAAAACCCTTAACAAAACTTTACGTTGCAAAAAGGTAAATTAATGACGGCGCCAATCTGAATAAAAATATATTTTATCAGATTAACTGCAGATACTAAACATGTATATATGTATATATTGTATGTATATAACTATCTAGGAATAAAATTAAGAATGATAAATTAAAAAAAAAAAAAAAAAAAAAAAATCAATAAGTAAAATTAAATGTTTCAGTAATCAATAAGTAAAATGAATTGCTTCAATAATTAACAAAAATCTTCACGAGTAAATTTAATTTCATGAAGTTTTATTCTTATTGGTCTATGTGGTTTCAGGGGTCTTAAAAACTTCCGTTACTCGGCTTTTACTGTGTTTTAAAAAATTATTAATATATGTGTGTGTATACACACATAGAGAGGATGTCCTGCGCTATCTGTGCCTAATGTTTGTTTCTTCAACCGTTAATCACAGAGATATACTCACAACTTTAAAATTATCTAGATTTCTAAAATCGATAGTTAAAATAAATAAATGTAAACTTACAAAAATTTCAAAGTTAATATTTTTATATTAATATTAAATACAAATCATTATTGTACAAACGACGAAAATTAACAGCTTAACGGGCTTAAATTGCAGCACTTCTGTATAGATGAGAACGCAAAGGGGTTACACATTCGAAAATTGATACTTAACAAGTCTTAATTTAAGAAAGTACTTAATTAAATTTAATTAAAATTAATACTTTTAGTCTTAATTTAATCAGAAGTTATAGCATTTTTAAGATCATAAATTCATAAAACAATCTAAACTGAGAAAACGCAATTTAATGATTTCAAACCTGTAAAAAAAACTTAAGGATTGTTGCCTGAATTATATATTTTATTAAACAGACCTAATATAGTTCAATTTATAAATATTAAACGGAAATATAAGCTTTTACATGAAACCTTCAGTGATGCCAAGTCAAAGGTGCCAAATTACTTTAAGGCAATTAGAACATGGACAGACAGACGAACTGAAGTCGAACATATTTCAACTTTACTGGAAAATGTTAAAAATGAAAAATAAAATTTATAGTGCGTATTGTCTTTTTTTTATTTTTTTTTTTATTAATACATAGTAGAGCAATGGCTTTCAAAGTTTTTGATGTCGGGCACATTTAAAATTTGACAATGAAGTGTTAACATTACAAAAAAATTTCTGATAAATAATATACGATATATAATGTAATTAAGATAAATACTTGAAAGGCGAACTTATATTTCTCTGTCAATATATAGAAAATTTAGTCTGTTTACATTTAAGCGTAGTGGTGGTGGAAAATCCTAATTTTCACATTCTGAGTATTCTACATTCTGACTCCCACTTAAATTTCACTACTTCCAGAAAAAAGCCTGTTCAATATAATGCTTTTTTTTTTTTTTTTTTTTAACTTATGCATTTTATTTAGACGTATTCATACGAAAAAAAAAAAGTTTACGTATTAATTTTTACTTGATATTAACATAATACGGATTATAAAAACCAGGCAAATAACGTCTAAAACACCAAAAATAAACAATCGGAAAGCATTTTAGGCATATATGCTGCATATTTTCATGAATTGAAATTCTTAAGAGCGGACAATACCTAATCTCGCCGGCAGCCTTCGCCCATGTTATTCTATGGGAAAATTTGTTCACATAATTACTCATTACCTAATGAATATTTTTCAATTCTGTTTTCACATTTAGAAAATTCATAAGCGTTAAATTAGTACTTCTTTTCCAAAAATTGATTTTTTAAAATTTTAGTATTTCATTTTGCGACTAGAAAATGAGAAAAATGCATTTTGTGAAAAATCGCATTTTTGTACTCAAAATTAAAATGTAAAAAAAAAAAAAAAAAAATGAATTTTTCAAAAATGAGTACTCATTTAACGGTTATGAATTTTCTGACTGCGAAAACAGAATTCAAAAATATTCATTAGGTAATGTGTAATTGTCGCAACAAATTTTCCCATAGAATAACATGGGCGAAGGCTGCCGACGAGATTAGGTATTGTCCCCTCTTAAGTTCAAATCTAGAAATGCCTATCTTGTTTTCGGCGTAAAGAGTTGAGAGAAGTGGGGAGGGAGTTGATCTTAAAAAAAAAATTAGTTCTTTTTAGCAAGATAAAACACATGAATAATATACATTTTGTCTATGCGTAACTTCAACACCAATCAGTCAGTACAATTCAGCTTTTGTATTGTAATAAATAAGAAAGATATATAAAATGAAGTCTCTTGCATTCATTTACTCTCTCTCTTTCTCACACACACACAAAGAAATAAAGTGAAAGATGGGGGATGATATATCATTATGATTTTAAATCATTTAAATCAGTGTTAAAATAATTTCAGCTTAAAAAATACGGAGTTTTGCGGGAGTTCTCGGTAGTATTAAACTTCCGATTTATTGTGCTAATACTTTGCCAAAATAGTTTCCACAGTTGAGATAACTTTGAAATTATATTAAAAGCACCAAAAATGCAACATTTGTCTTTTCTTCGGTGTATTTCCTTCGCCGCATCAGTGAATCGTCAGTCGCGTGTGTTATAATATATCTTTGCTAAAATCTTTAGTACTAATCTAATATTCTTTTATTTATTGCACTGTTAAATAATTTACAGTGATCCTCACAAGATCACTGTAGTTATAAGATTGAGTAATATCTCTAGGGCACACTGTTTAAGAGAGTAACAAAAGATAGCTTAAAAAATAATTATAAAGAAAACGATTGCAATCGAAAGGCATGGAAATAAATAACCATTGGACGTTTATTTTCGTAAAGTTTCAGGTTGAATGGCATTAATGTTCGCTACACTGTTAAAAATTTCTGTACATTTAATGTAAATATTTATCCAGAGTCTCTGTAAATTTACATAAGTTCTTAGCTAAAAGTGAATAATCGAGATTCCCAATCTTTATTCTGTATTTTTACCTAATTTTATTATTTAATTAAAATTAAAAATGACTGTTTCTACTTTAGAAAAAACATTCCAAGTCCGAAATATATTCTCACCAATAATTAATTAAATTAGTATTAGTTATTAAAATGAATGTATAAAATAAGTTTTTTAACATCTTCGTTTATTTTTCTCTGTAATTTCACGTAGAACTTAAGATAATAGATTAAACAGAGTTTTCTGTTGAAAATTTTAACAGTGTATTTGTTTTTTTCTCTCTGCGTTTGTGTGTTTATGAAAAATAAAATGTTTCACTCGATAACAGAAACGTTGATACAGTTACAGCCATATTTAGATGGAAAATGTGTGAAATTTTTATATGCTACAGATATATTTAGAAATTAATAATATCCATTTTATGACGACTTTTCCTTATTTTCCATTTTATGACGAACTCTCCCTTATTTACACACCTTGAAAATTATTTCGCCCGTTTGGTTTCAAGTGTTAAATTGGAACTTTTTTAGATCAGAACAAAAATTATAGGCATTTAGCTGCTCTTTAAAAAACTCAAATTCATAAGAATTTAGTTCTTTTTCACGAAATTTTTTTTACGAAAATTTATCTTTTTATAGAAATTTTACGCGATCAAACCCTGTTTTTAGTATTAAATCTCTTAGATATGCATGGTTCAATCATATATTTAAAAAAGAAAAACTTAATGATTTTAGACCATTTTTTTCCCTTTAAAGCTAAAATAAAAAAATAAATAAATAAATAAATAAATAAATAAATCTAAAAACTAAACCATTAAATTATCTCCCTGTCTTAGAGCTGCCACTGGCGATTTTTTTTTTTTTTTAAATACATATATCTTTCGTACCACTACTTCCAGAAAATAAAATTTATAATAAATTTAAGCTAGTAAATTGTTAATTGACCTAAATAAATATGTTTGAAATAGTGGTACGGAAATATGAAAATAATATAAAAACGGTCGCCAGTAGCAGCCCTGTAGTTATAAGTCAATCCCCCCCTTCACTTTTCTACCCCCCCCCCCCCCTTCCTCAAAAAAAAAAAAAAAAAAAAGACAGACACGACATGATTAAAATACATCTATTCAAGAGTTACAAACACCGTTACAGGCACACAGAACTAATTACATACTCTTAACCAAAAAAAAAAAAAAAAAAACATTAAAATATGAAAATCGTAGTCAGATACTTTTAAGAATTAAGATAAACATTCAGATTCTAGAGAAAGACGTCTTTCATAATCCATATAAAAGAAGAGAAGTGCAAGAATGCTGAACAGATGCATGATTTAAAACTCAGCATCCATTTCACAGGTTCAGTAAGCAATTAAAACACTTTAGCAGCCGAACATGCGTTTCAGGAGTCGAACCCCAGGAAAGAGGAACTGGGGATTCTTTAACTATCACATTAGAAGGCGCCACTTTCTAAAGAAGGGAAAGAATTTGATTTATAATTTATGCTAAGCAGCATTTAGCGGCGGCAAAATTAATTCCGCCAAATATTCGGTAAAACTTAATTTGCCTCTCGACTAAAACCATTAATTTTGCTTAACCAAGTGGGCTCACTGCAAGCAGAAAAGACTTATGACTTTTCAAATCTAATAAGGGGGAGGGAAAAGAAGTGAAGTTTTTTTTCTTTCTTCTTATTTGCTATTTCGATGTTGTTGGGTTCTACGTAATTGCTGGTTAATTAAAATTTTGAAATAAAGAAGCGGAAAGAATCGAATGAAAAGCAGATGAGACAGCTTACGTGCGTCGAGATGCGGAGATTAAGGAGTTAAGGGATCTCAGCTGTTTAAGCGATTAATGAAAAAAAAAACTACAATAAAAACCTTGCTATCATAAGAATATCCGACAAGTTAATAAAAAAAAAAGAAAAAAAAAAAAAAAAAGATCCCTTATGATGATAGAATTTGCATTAGACATGTTGATAAAGCAGACAATTTCATGATTACTTTCTTGCATAGTGACTTAATGGGAATTATACAAAATGAAAACATGTTTGCATGGTCTTTTGAATATCAGCAAAGAGTGTTAATTTTAGCACAATGTTTATTTAAAATAAAGATTTTTTTTTTTTTTTTTTTTTTTTTTTTTTTTTTTTAAGTATCACTTAAAGATACAGAAAGTAATTAAGAATTTTAAAATTAAATAAGGATATGCTTTCTTATTCAGAAGAGCAATTATAAAGTATCAGTCATACTGATAACCAAATTAATTTTAACTTTTTAAAGAATAGAATATTTAAAAGCACTGTTTTTATTTTTCATTTTAAGATTTTGGGCTGTTTTAAAGCGAAACACTGAAAATAAATAAATAAATAAAAATAAATAAGAACGAAAAAATAATGTTAGAGGAAACTACTATATGAAGCAAAAGTTTTGTACTTTTAATAATGTTTTAATTTACATTTTTAATAAACACAAAATTTCATTTTTTACCCGATAAATGTATTAGGAAATGACTGACTAAACTAAAAGGATGAATTTGATTTTTTTTTTTTTTTTTTTAAATGATCGACATTTTACTATATTCCGATTTTTATTATTTCTTGCTTAATTTTTATTATTCAAATCGTCTCTTTGCTGATATCTTGATTTTAGTGAAAATTAAAATATTAAAGATGTTTTCCGATACATCATACTCTAAAACTAAAGGGATCTCACTAATAATTGGTAAATTAAAGTTTTAGGGAGTGTTACAAGACACGAATCAAGTTTTAAAGAGATTAATAGATGGTAAGTTTCTTGGAAGAAGACTACAAATTTTTGCATGTGCAATTAAAACTCTTTCATTGGACAGAAAACTCCTGGGGAAACTTTAGTTGACAGCACTTCCAATTATTGGACAATTAAAGAATAAAGAGGACGGTACTGCGGTGTGGGAGTAAAGACCGATTATCTAGACTTGGTGGGATGACCTCCATGGCGTATTTCTAAGAGATCCTAAATCCATATGCACTAAATTTCGAGAAAATCACAAAAAAAAAAAAAAAAAAAAAAAAAAAAAGGGCCATGTGAACGAGTGCGACTTGTGTTTGAACCAGTATCTCCTGTCTACCAGCTCGGAAAGAAACAGAATTTCTCGGCCACTAGTAAGTCGTCAAAAGAGTAACAGAGAACTAACAAGATTAAAACTGAAAATATAAATAACTAAGAATACTTTATGTACGACAATTCTGGTAATTAAAGTAATGTGTGTGTGTGTGTATATATATATATATATATATATATATATATATATATACAGAGAGAGAGAGAGAGTACATAAGCAAAAAATCTAAAGGCTAACTTGAAATATAAAATATTTTAGTGTATACTCCTTCCTGGTTCAAATATATGAACCAACAAAAAATATTCCAATAAAATTTTAATAGGGTTTTTTTTTTTTTTTTTTTTTTTTCCGTTATTTTCCTGTTAATAATTAATATTGTTTGCTCTGTTAAATTCCTTTACTTTTCATTGAAGATCAGTATTTATTATTGCCTCAGGCAGTATAAAATATATCGAACTCTCAGACATACATCCAAGGTGAAATATTTTTTAAAAAAAGTCCTGGAATTTTTATATAGGCATCAAACTATTAGAAGAGACTTTCTCCGCCCGAGGAGAAAGCTGCATTTCAATTAAGTGTGAGCAACAAATTTCACTCGATCCGAAAATTCTGGTAAACATCTAGCAATGCGAGTGATTGTTCCAACCAATTCCCCTACTTCGCCTACCATTTAATGAGACCTCTAATGATTAAAATTTCGCAATAAACCCGATCTTTTCAAAAGGTGCGAACACTTTAAAAACTACCGAAATCCATCTATTGGAGCCAAAGCGATCGGCATAACCAATAACGATCTCAAAAATGTAATGGGGATTGAGAGTCGGGGGGTACGCAATCTGCCCCCTACTTAACCCCCCTCAGCCCTGAGTTATGAACAAAAGCATCCAACTCGAAAGTAAAGTGATGAACGCATCGAGAGCTTCGCGTCTATTTATTTTTCCATCTTTATATGAAAGCGATGATGCGTAAGAGGCAAACCCGGCGAAATAAACAAGAAAAGAGGGGGCACCCGGCATTATAATTATTAGATTTCGGAGGCGCCTGGAATACTGCTTTTAAGGAAAATTAACGGTCCCCCGGCCCTCGGCGCGAAATTATAATTCACTCGGAATATTTTAGCGAATTTATTATTTTCTTCACTCTTCGTTTGGGTGTAATTAAGGAATGGCCATAAATTAAAAGGTGATTATGATTATGCGGTTATGCAGTGTGAGAGAAGCAGGGGGGTGAGGGGTTTCGTTTCGTCGGGGTCATGCACAAGCACGCACACATGCGGCACACGCGGCCCAGCGAAAATAATAATAATAAATTGAAGGAGTACTTCAGACTGTTCTCGGTAGCAAAGTTATAAGAGCTCTAGATTTCAAGATATTAATCTAAAAGGTTGTAGCGAAAAGATGCTGAAAACTAAAATTTTATAAGGTGATGAAATTTTTAGCTTTTCAGTAATTTTTCCGGAGGTGGTGCATGTGAAAGCCAGAAAATCATCTTCGTTCACCTTTAAAAAACAATGAATGAAACAAACCATTTTCGACAAAACCACACGACATTTAATTGTATTAAACACATTCAAAATTAAACATGTGAAAAATGACAGAAAAACAGTAAATTAAAATAATAAATCTGAGCAAAATCACATTGCTCGACAATGAATGAATGTTGCAAATTCTAGATATTTAAAGAATACAGGACTTCAGACAGAGGCGGATTTAAGGGGGGGGGGGGCTAGGGGGCTGAAGACCCTCCCCCCCAAAAAAAATAAAGTACTGACATTCACAATTGAATATTATAAATGTAAACTTTTCATTGATCTGGAATAACATCTTGAAAAATCTCCCCCCCCCCCCCCCAAAAAAAAAAAAAAAAAAAAAAAATGAATTAAAAAATGAATTAAAAAATACGTTCTGGATCCGCCATCGACCTCAGATTTTGCTTATGTAGTTTTCTGTAGATAACCCCGTAATTTATTGATAATTAAACTGCAAGTCCCAGCAAACATCCATTTTTTTTCTTTTTTATGCGTTTTTCCAAATAGCCTTGTTGCTTAATGTTTCACACCCATCGCATCATTTATGTTCTTCAAGTCACCATGCCCTTTATTTCGATCCTGGCCAACAACACTCTGCCCTCCCCCAATAGGTTTTTATACATTACTTCGGATAACAGATAAGATTGTATAGCTTAAATTTTCCTTATATTTTTTATAACTAATCTATATGTATAAATATAGTTAATTTATATCGAAACAATAAATAACAAGAAAAATACTTTTTCTTGCAATCGGTAATCGATTGCCCCTTCAATGAAAACCACTTATAACAACGTTTAGTATTTTCGTTATGCTGTTCAACTTATCTACGGTGTTGAAGTTTGGGAGAGTGGCCGATTGACTACACGAGGGTCCTAGGCCTGAGGTGGTGGTGTGCCCTCCTTGGGGGATCTTTCTAAAGGGTCGAAAACCACAGAAAATTGACTTATCTACGGAACATTATTCTAAGTCAAATTAATTACTCAAATATTATAGCGGACTTTCTTAGTTAAAGTAAATATTATAATTAATCAAACGATTAAAGTAATGCAGAAATAATAATTTATAATTTGTATTAAAAAGAAATGGGGGTGAAATTTCAGAATTAAGGATTTAAAGCATAACTATTTCATTGTATACCTATTCATTATATTGTTATAAAAAGATTAATTTTTGCACAATGTAGAAGCTTAAGTCAGAAATTTCATTATAAATTGAAAAATGTGGTCATGTGTTTATAAAAAAAAAAAAAAAAAAAAAAAAAAAAAAACCTGGTTACATTAGCACAAAGGCTTCTCTGAAAAGCAACTTATGTTCTTATCTTAAAAGTAAAGATCTACAAAAGAATCCACAAAAATTTTGAAACACAGTTTTGTTTTTCATTTCCGATAATAGAAGTAGAGGTATCAATCAAGTATTATTCACGTCAAAGAAAAAAAAAAAAAAAAAAAAAAAAAAAGTTTTTTTTTTTTTAATTTATCAATAGTTACTAAGTCCTGTACACTGTTAAAATTTTCAACAGAAAACTCTGTGTAATCTATTATATTAAGTCTTACGTAAAATTACTAAGAAAAATAAACTGAGATGTTAAAAAATTTATTTTATACATTCATTTTAATAACTAACATTAATTCAATGAATTATTGGTGAGAATATATTTCGCACTTGGAATGCTTTATCTAAAGTAGAAACAGTCATTTTTAATTTTAATTACAAAATTAAATAATAAAATTAGGTAAAAATACAGAATAAAGTTTGAGAATCTCTATTATTCACTTTTAACTAAGAATTACTGTAAATTTACAGAGACTCTGGATAAATATTTACTTTAAATTTACAAATTTTTAACAGGGTAGTTTGAAATGTACTTCTAGGTGAAGATTAACTCTACAGGGAAAAAAAAAAAAAAAAAAAAAAAAAAGCCGAAATAAACAAGTTTATTCTAACAAAAAAAAGTAATAACATTTTCCCATTAATATATAGATATATATATATAAAATTAAACCGCAAGTTAAAGAATGAGCATACCGTCAACAGTATATGAAGACAGAAAGATAAACTGACGATGGCTCAATGCTGCTGAAACAGTTGTCTGCATTTTCCCATTAAACTCTGTTGGTATTCTTATGCATTGAAATCTTTCTCACAGTTTATTTATGAATCGTCATCAAGCATTCTTTTGATAAAAACTTTATGGTCAGGTTACTGCTTTTATTTTTGGGCCCCATTTTTATGAAAATCAAAATATTTCTGTGAATATTATTTATTTTTGTGAAAAGAATTATCGTGTAAAACTTACATTTTAGCAATCACACATAATGCTTAATATCAAATTAATAATACTTCATTGAACCAAGTGTAAGAAATTATTTGAATTGATATTAAAAACATGGAATATTTTTGTAAAAAGAGATCATTTTTTATAAAACGAAATTTTTTGAAAAGGGGCTATTCATGAATTTGAATTTTGTAAATTGCCGCATTTTATAGATTGTAATTTGCGAAATGGAATTTTGTGAAGGGGTAGCAAAAGGGCCCTAATTTTTTGCCTGGATTGGCTCCTGTTTACCTATTTTTAAACTTAACAAACAGTGAATAAATCAAAAAACTCTAACAGAAGAGCTTTAAAATTAAAAACACCCAGGACCTTCTGGAATTAAGTAAATTTATATAATACTTGAGTAGAATAGATTTTTTGGAAATCCAGGACTACATTAAAAATTACTAGTCTATAATGCAAAAAATTAATTTTTTAATGAAAAAAAAAATCGTTTAAATTTAAAAAAGCAGGCGTCTATAATAACAGAAAAATGAATTTTATTAATTATTATTTTTAATAAATAAATAATAATAATAATAAAGACTTGTTTTTAAACTAGAAACAAAACAGAAGTGCGCGACTGTATCTTACTGAAACCTCAAGTTTAAGAATCTTCCGGCAAATATGTTATTAACATTTATAATAATAATATATTTTTTAATGAACAATGAATATAATAAACTTCCAAAGTAGGAGAGATTCAAATCAAACATATGACATATATTATAAATCAGATATTAAAAAACAAATAATGGTATGCCTTTGTGCAAAGTAATTAAAATACAAGATGAAACTATGCATATTAATACACAAATAAAAAGTTCAAAAGTACACACAACTGTTTCGGGTGCAGCCTGAGAGTTGTCTTCATCAGAGCTGCGAATAGCGATGAGCGATATATGTAAAAAATCCTATTTATTACTATTATACAAATGAAGTGTCCCCAGCGTAGACCAAGAATAGTCGTTTGTACTTATTGAACTTTTTATTATTATTTGTTAAATAATATTTGTAGTTTTATCTTGTATTTAAATAATTAAATAGGTTAAATGAGCGTGAATTAATGCCGTACAATCTTCTAAAACTTCTCACGCAGTTAAAAAATGGCATAAAATACATTTTCTGAATACTCACAAATTATATATAACAACGATTTTTATTATTAAAAATATAAAATTGCTTTAATTAGCTCCTTTTTAATTATATATTTATATATATGATTTAAATTATGGGTTAGGTGTATTATTATTTCCTCCTTTTATAATTCAAATGATTAAAAAATAGTTTGTTTCTCAGAAACATCATAGGTAAAAAATTAAGACTGTGAACACTTAATGTAACACCTAGTTCCAAAAAAGACCAGCTAAAATATTTATATTTTGAAAGATTTTTAAGAAATGAAAGTGGGGGAAAAAAAAAAAAAACATGAAGAAGGTGAGTAAATGTTATTCAAAACAAAAATAAAAGTAAAAGGAATAAACTAAACTAAACATTTTAAAGAGGTGAAAAAAAGTAATTTTTTATTTTATGAAACCATGCAAGCTAAAACTTTTCACAGATAGATACATAGATATGTTACAACATACGGTCAGTTTAATTACTTAGTATCTAAAAATAATAAGGAAAAAAAAAAAAAAAAAAAAAGAGGGAATTTTCTTATTAATTATCAGTATTTGTGTTCGAGATTACTCAAAATTTTACCAACCTCCAATCTAAAAATTTATATTAATCGTGATTAGGCGGGCTAACCTTATCAAGAGTTGAGGACAAAACAATGCCAGTATAATCGGCTTATGCCATTATAATGGGAATGAGAAAAAAAAAATAAGTTCTTTGCTATGAAAATCAGCGATAAGGTCTTAAAAGCAGCGGACAAAGGAAATATGAAAATGAGGGGCGAGAGAAAAACTGTCACATGGATGAATCAAGTTTTTCCTCAAATATAGGAGTAATAAATGCTCGATCTAGATTTTAATGAAGATAAGAAAGTATAAAAATATCTTTTTAAGGACCAAAAGTTCCTGATTGAATAATTAATTACAATATTTCTTGTATTTTCTACTAAACATGTTTAGAGTTAAAAAAGATGAAAAAGAAACTCTTATGAAGTAAATTAAACGATAAATTATGATGTGTAGATATTTTGGCAAAAACTTTATTAATTTACGGTAAATAAGTCGAAGGTTAGTTTTATATAATAAAAATGCAAGCAGGTTGAAATAAAATTTTACAATAAATATAAGTTATGAAATAATCTTTACAGATAATTCAAATTTTATATGTTTTATCACCAGTGGAGATAAATAAGAAAACGAAATTATCGCACCAACAGAAAAGCACACGGAAAGAGAAAAGGGCATAATTTGTGAGTCTAGAACATTGAGAATTTGTATATAATATATTTTTTTATTACGGAGCCGTTTGAGTTTGGAATATGGGTGATCGCATTGTTCTAGTTCTACCCTTTAATCTTTAACAACACACATACGGGGATTTAAAGAAAAAAAAAAAAAAAGAAAAAAAAAAAAAGAAAGAAAGAAGAAAAAGAAAGATATGGAATCCAAAAATGTCCCAAATGCTAATTCTGGCGTTGTTTATTCACTATATTATATACACATGCATTTTATTACTATTTTTTATGTCATTTATTTTATAATGAAGAATAAATAAAGAGGAATAATTATACGCAGCTAAGCACGTATCGTATCCTGATAAGAAAAGTGACAACTTAAAAATGCCGTATTTGTGAAAAATTAAAGAATACGATAAAGCTTTAACTTGCCTACGATAAAAACTGAACAAATGCCTCTCAGGTGGACAAATTGCTAAACAGAAATATTACACTTTCGTGCACGCTGGGGCACACCATATACATTTTTCAACGACAAACTCAAAATTGCCATTTTCCGACTTTTCTTGCAGGAGTACGATATGTTTTTATCAGTGTGTGTCACTGCAGTACCATATGAATGTACAGATTTCAATGCTATTTATTTTCACTTTGACTGTAAATCTACTTTTACTGCACCAAGCCAATTGAGGCAAGGAAAAATTTAATCTGTTGCAATAATATACATATAAGTCATAGTAAATATTTAAATATACAAATAAAAATAAAATGGAAAGAGAAGAATAAGGAAAGAATCTATAAAACAACACAGTTACACATTTTTTCGAGCATCCAATATGAAAAAGGAGTTTGTGTTGAATAAAATATCAGCCTCTGTCTGAACATTAAAAGTTCGAAAAATCTTAAGATTAATGCCACAAAAATTTAATTAAGCCAATTGCTCCCCACAAGAAGCAATATAAAAATAGACATATATATGAACTGATCGCATGAGGAACACCACCATGCATGTTAATATAATTTTATTGCAAAGTTTGATATATTTAAAAAATATGTCCAAAATTTTAGCAATTATAGATATTCAGAAAAAGTCAAATCATTTCAAATTACCATTTTTAAATTTTCCCTCATGAACTTTTTCTATATAAGAACTTTTTTTTTTTTTTCTTGAAACTAAATTCTTGCTTTTACATCCCCCCCCCCCCCCCCTAAAAAAAAAAAAAAAAAAAAAAAAAAAAAAAAAAAAAAAGTCATCATTTCTGGTAGACTATCTTAAATTTTACAATAAGAAATAGTTTATTACAGAATCTGATCATGACAGATGCGTATATAGGTAAAGTCCGAGTTTAAAATAGGACTCTGGTACTAAATCAAATTCTGACTGAGATTTTTTTCTTTTTTCCCTTTAGTTATATATTTTTTAAGCAGATAAAAAATTGCATTGCAGCTTGCTCGACAATAAACCAAAAAATAAAAAAAAAGAAAGAAAGAAATATTAGTCGCATTTTTAAAGTTAAAAGTTGTTAAAAACTTAAAACTTTTTAACTTAAATTTAATTAAAATACATAACTGATTGCAAAGGAAATGTTTCAAACAAGTTTGAATTGCGTTGTCAAAATCTTGAAATGTAATTTAATAATGCACAAGAGTAACCGAATTTGCCTCACTCACTAACATTCAAATTACATCGAATAGGAAGTATAAAAATAGCCCCGTCAAGTGTTAACATTTTTTAAAATGTCTCCTTCAACAGATTTTCGCAAGCGCGGATTTCAGTGACACTTTTTAAGTTTTAAGTGATTGTGTCTCATTCTTACACGCCGTTGAAATTCGGGATGGTAAGTGTCAAATTTAAATAAGCATAAGTTTGCAATAAAACTATGGATTTTTCTTTACAGCGGCAAGATAAAAATTCATCGTTTAGAAAAGTATAAACTCGATCTCTTGACAAGCACAGGTAAAGGGCTAATTGATACAAGAAGAGGTTTCAGAATGTTTTGAACAATGCTTCCAAAAATTCTAGTCAAGGCAATGCCTTTTCCCCCTCTTTCTTCGAAGACCAAATCAAGACAAGAATTTTTCCCATTTCCTCAGCACACACCTACAAAGAAAAGAGAAAACGTCGAAAACCTTGGCTGGCTTTAATTAGTTTGAAAAATTAATTTTCTCTTCATTAACGTACTAATTACGTTTCTTGGAGAAGCGAAAACTTTTACGCGAGGTTAGAAATATTTAATAAGAACGATAAAAGTTAAAATGTGGTCATTTATTTATCGAGAAATGCCTGTAACACGATATATTCCCAACGCTTTTTCTTTTAAAATGGGAAGTAATAATAATCCAAGAACAGATGCCCGAGCGAAACAAAAGCGCCTCACAATTAAAATTAATAATAAATCGTTGCTTTTGCAGTTATATTCAGACTGCAGCATCACTCTGAGTATTAATAAATAATTAATTACCCATAACCTATTAATACGCAGAGGGAAGAAACATAAGCAATAAGATTTGCCGTTATTTAAGGGGAGGCTTGTTATTTGCAAAGTTTGTAAAAGTCAGAATTTTTAATACCACGCTTTCTTGTACATTTACGTCTCTACGAGGGCATTAATAATTCATGTTATTTGATGACGGCGTAATGATAAATAATTGAAAAGAACATAACCTACCCTGCGGCACTTAAATTAGCAGCCCCCAATCAAAGAGTTAACCTAATGCAAAGAGATCTTCTAGATGTAGGAAATCAAAACGACTGACACGCCGTTCATCCAACGAGATTTTAAAACGGGAAAAGCACTTTTTTGAATATTTTATCGAGTGCTTCAAGCAAGGCTCTTGTTTTTTCTTACACTAATCTCAATTCCAACTCAACTCCACGGAGACGACTTTTTTCCCCCGGTTTTGCTCCTTCTAAATAAGGCAATTGGTCCACAATGTTATGCATGCGATAGGTAGCAAATTAAGAATTTAAATAACAAAAGTTTGACATTTAATTAGGAATTAGTGTATTGCTTCGTTATCATGAATCTCCAATTCACAAATTATTGTAAAACTGACGCCTTTAGCACAAAAGCTTACGTCTAAAATTACTTCAACGACTAACGAACTAAGAATTATTTAATAAACAGTTAAAGGAGAGAGAGAAACAAAATTTACGTAGAACGCAGGAGAATTACAGGTGTTAATAAATTAAAAATTAGATTTTTAACTTTAAATCAAATTTCTAGTTAAAAATTATCTCAATGCTTAGGCAGATGAAAGAAATTATAAATATGAGAAGCGAAATGTTCATATTTTTCCAAAGAAAAATACGGAGAAATTAATTGAATTTTGACATGATACAAAACAGTGGTTTTTTTATACTGCATTTTATACGGAGGAACTCTAAAAGAAAAAATATCTTGAAGCATTTATTAGCGTACTATTTCACAGAAAATTGAAGTGGGAATAAACAATGTAATTATTTGAATTAGTTTAAAAGAAAACGTCGAACATGATTTTTAAATGAGATCTCATTCCACCAAATTGTATTTTTCGTACCTTAATTTCCTGTCAAATATGTATGTAGTTAATTATGATTAAAATTTGCATTATCAATCTAATATATAGTCGTGTTATAACATTTCATTCTCTAAAATTTACATTAACAGGAGCTAAATAATTTTTAATGAACAATCATCTAATAGAATTTTAAGAACAGTGGAATGCATCTATATTTTTTACATTGTTTTAAAATTCTGATATGCAGCTAAGCAGAAATAGAGTAAAAGTTAATTGATTATTGGATATATTCCAATTTCTTATTAAACATGGGAATCTTACTACTCTTAAAAACACACACACACACACACACCCTCCCCCCCCCCCCCCCCCCCCCAAAGAAAAAGAGAGAGAGAGAGAGAGAGAAAGTGGATCTTAAGTTTGAGTGATAATTCTGTATTTATGGCTGTTATTTAAAATTGAAAAAAAAAAAAAAAAAAAAAGAAAAAAAAAAGAAAGAAAGAAAATAAATAGGTTTATTAAAGCTATGTTTATGTTATTCTTAATCCACAATTCGAAGGAAACAATCTGGTTATGTCCACTACAGTTCACATTCATGTAAATGGTGAAGAAAACCCGTAGCTTTTACTTATGAAAAACATCTCTAAAAAAGTAAAATGTAGTAAAACAACGAAGCTACGGGGGATTCAAGATTTTCACAAATTCCGCATAAAAATGGAAATCAGAAACATAATGAATGAAAAGTATTATAGAAGTGGAATGTATAAAATAACTAGAATTGTCTTAAGCTACAATAAAAAAGTTACCTGTAACGAGAAACGGGTTACAAGGTGTAAGAAAAAATACGAGTTACAGCGAACGTTAGCATTAAGAATATGACAAGAGAGAAGCATAATCTTTAAAATAAATGGTAGCATAAACTACCACGAACCCATTATTGCAAAGCTTTCCATGACAGTGCGAAAGATGGAGTAAGAAGATATAAATAAAATAAAAAATAAAAATTTCTGAGTAAGACAGAGGAACAGAGAAAATAACAACACTCAAAAGAAGGAACTCTATTCCCATTATGTTAATCAATTTCGCTTAAAAAGAGTAGTTGCTTTATGAGAAACCAGTTCAAAGCTGTTGGACACTTCACCATAAAGTAAATTCAATGGATCCGTTTGGGATGGAAGGAAAAAAAAAAAAAGGAATTAGAAACAAAATTAGTTTAAAAAACAAGCGATGTAGTATTCTTAGAAATCATAAGCTGCTATTACGGACATTAGCAAATTGGCCAATGCGTAATGCATTCATAAAGATTCTAGAAGGTTGGAGAATGAAGGAGGAGGAGAGGTACACATGTTCTAATAAAATTAATAACAACATAGACGTAAATTTTACTGCTTGTTATACCCTATTAATATTTATATTTTCTTCATAAAATAGAAATATACAATGAATAGCATACAAACATGCAGATTGAGAGACTAAAAAATATCAAGCTTATCATTAATATTATAGTCTTTTTTGACTAGCGTTAAAAAATAATTTATTTTTTAATTATTAATATTTGAAGAGATTTTTATACATCCTTCTCATTTAGAAAAGATATTCATAATAAAAGTTTAAACGCATTGATCTGTCTCCTAACAAGATCTAGTTATAATCCGACTTCATATGCACAAAAATAAATGATTAAATAAAATAAAAATGAAGAGAAACAAGGACTTTTTTTTTCCCTCAATGAGTATGAGTCGCTATGTAAAGCGCGCTTACATATATATATATATATATGTATAGGGGTCATCAATATAATTAAAAAAAAAAAGGGCTTAAAAAATCAACAGCAATTTTGATTATAAATATCTATCATGTTCAACTTACAGAATAATAATGTTCATCAATTTTGAATGAGTTTACTCCTTTTACCGTATAAATAAATATAAGGGATTTTAGAAAACACACTAAAATTTTCAGTGCAAACAATTCTAGTCCTCGTACTGTATTTTTTTTTTTTTTTTTTTTTTTTTTTTTTTACTCACTGTAAAATAAACGAATAAAATCTTGCAGTAACTTTTAGTTATTGCAAGATTCACTTAATTTATTGCACTGAATAGAAAAATATCTACTTTCTTCTATATTCATTTCACCTGCGATGAAACAGGACACATGGGACAATCTGCACTGTAAAAAAAAATTTCAGTATTTTACAACAAAAGGTGCTGGCACCGCGGCTGCCAGCACAGTTGCTGTAAAATTTACAAGCTGCTGTTTTTTAAGGTGCTGTAAAATTTACTGCACTTTGCTGTAAATTTTACAAGATGCTGTTTTTAGTGGTGCTGTAAAATTAACAGCATTTTGCTGTGAATTTTACAAGATGCTGTTTTAAAAAGTGTTGTAAAATTTACAGCAAAGTGTAGTTAATTTTACAACACTTTTTAAAACAGCATCTTGTAAAATCCACAGCAAAGTGCAGTTAATTTTACAGCACTACTAAAAACAACATCTTGTAAAATTCACAGCAAAGTGCAGTAAATTTTACAGCACCATAAAAAGCAGCCGCTTGTAAATTTTACAGCAAATGTGTTGGCAGCCGCGGTGCCAGCACCTTTTGTTGTAAAATACTGATTTTTTTTACAGTGTAGGCAGTGATGCCAGATTGGGGATTTTGTCCCCATTTTGGAGATTTTCGAGGCTTCTGAGGACAATTTTGGGGACCAAATGTTTGTGGAGACATTTTTGGGGAATTCTAAAATTTTTGGGGACAAATTTGGGGAGTTCTTCAACTTTCTGCCATTGATGTGGCAATGTAATGATTTATCCCTACGACTAGAGACTTTCAATAGCTTTATTGTTATTTGGGGATTTTTTTTCAAAAATTGCCTTCATTTGCGGAAAAATCTCAGCTTAAATCATAGAAAAATCTGCTTGATTTCCCCCCCCCCCTTTTTAGTAGAAATCAAACTGGGGTTTTTTTGCGAAAAAAAAAAAAAAAACTTGATTTGGGAAAATTTGAAGACCTGTTTGGGGAAATAATTTTCGACCATCTGGCATCACTCAGTGTAGGCGCCGCGCGCTATCAAACACAGAAATATCAAAAGAGAAAAAGGACGTTTGTTTGTTCCTTCAAAGAAAACATGATTCTGCTAGTTGGATTAGAGTCCTGCATCGAGTCGGGTAACCCGATTTTACCCGAACCCGACTCGACTCGCGGGTCGGGTTCGGGTCGGGTTGACTGATATTTTTTTCGTGCGGGTCGGGTTCGGATCGGGTTGACTAAATTTTTTTTCTTGCGGGTCGGGTTCGGGTCGGGTTTGGTTTTTAGCAAGTCGGGTCTACTTGAGAGCACATTTCAAATATTTTTTACAATTATAAACATAAATTTATAGGCATGTTTATAACTCTGTAACTAATTTAAACATTCTGCATATACTAGACATGTATCGGAGCTTCCTATTCGTATCCGCGGATATCCGCCAGAAAAATAGATCCGTATTTGTATCTGGATCTGTTTTCTTTTCTTCAACGAAACTAATATGTATCTTTTGTAGAAATTGTATGAAAATTAGAAAAGTATTATAAATCTTTCTCGACTGTTGTTAATATATAAATTAATAAATTCAAATACAGTATAACCTCGTATTTACATTCTGGAAATTGAAAAGATTTCGCAATTTACAAGATTTTTTTTTGCTTTCTTCTATATTCAATAAAAGAAAGTATTAGATTCGTAAAAATTTGTAACTTCCGGTTTTTGATGAATTTGCACGTTTTGAGAGTCCAAATCATGATTTGACTTTTTCTAGAAAATATTAGTCTGTGTCTCTGTATGTGAGTGACAAAAATTTCGTGGTGACTGTATCTCTGGAACTACTGCACATAATTGCATATAAATTTATAAATAAATGCATCGTGACATAAATTAGTGCCTGTCAACTTTTGGTGCCCATCGCTCGACAGATAGCTTCTATACAGTGATTTCCGCAATTTAAGGGATTGCCATATCTCAGGAACTACTGCAGAGAATTGATATACATTTGTAGATCCACCTTGACATAACCTAGTCCCTGTCAACTTTTTATGTCAATTTCTCAAAATGTGGCGCTGCTATACACTGATTTCCTCAATTCTATATCTCAGGAACTACTACACGAAATTGCACATAAATTTATATGTGGACGTACCATGATATAAATTATTGTTTATCCACTTTTGGTACCAATAATTCAATAGGTGGCGGTTTTATACAACGATTTCCATAATTTAAGGGAAAGATATATCTCAGGTTCTATTGTGTGTAATTAATATATATATATATATATATATATATATATATATATATATATGAAAAGACCATTATCATCAGACATTATGCTAATTTAATTTGGATGCATATCGGCCAATAGGTGGCGCTGCTGTACTGCAATTTTCCCCGAGAAAGGAAAAGCTATATTTCAACTTCTCTGGTGTATAACTGTACAAAATTTGATAAGTGCAATAACCATTGTCAAAACGAATTTTTTAATATATTATTTATAGAGAATAAAACTGTCTTTCTTTGTATTTTTAGTGTATTTTTTCTCTAAGATGAAAATCGTCTGCATTCACTATGGTAGGGAATTTTAATAAATAATAGCTTTAATAAATTATCTGTACTGAGCGAATCTGTATTAGAAAATATAGAAGAATGTCTTGTGGTGAGCACAACATACTAGCTTATATATATATATATAGATAGATATACCTCTACTTTTAATGAAATTCAATCCTCGTTATTTTTCTCCATTTATACTTGTATATACAGCAAATATAGACGAAATACTTGTTGTGATTTCATTTAAAGCTAGTATGCTGTGACCACCTCAAAATTTCTTCTGTATTTCCCCATAGGAATTCGCTCAGAAGAAATATTTTCTTAAAAATATTATTTATTTAAATTATCTACCATAATGAATGATTTTCATTTTATAAAAAACTAACACTAAATATAAGAAGAGAAAGACAGTTTAATTCTCTATAAAGACTTAAAAAATGCGTCTTCATAATGGTTACGTCATACATTGGGTTTCGTACCGTTATATGCCTTAGATGTTATGATGTAGCCACATTCCATTCTCAGGGAAAATTGCAGTATAGTAGCGCCATCCAAACTGAATCAGCGTAATGTCATATAATGGCTACACTGATGCATGTAAAGTTTTGTTTGATTATACACAGCAGAACCTGAGAACCCAGAACCTTCCTTGAAAATGCGAAAGTCGACGTATAACAGCACCACCTGTTTAGCAATTGACACAAAATTTAGTAGGCACTAACTTATGTCAAAGTGTATCAAGTGTATATGCATCTAAATGTATATGTAAAATCGTGTAGTAGTTCCTGAGACATAGCCTTTCCTGAAATTGTGAAAATCGCGGTCCAGCAGCGCCATTTGTTGAGAAATTGACACCAAAAGTTGATAGGCACTAATTTAGGTCAAGGTGCATCAGCATATAAATTTATATGCAGTTATCTTCACTGAGATACAGTTGCCACAACATTATTTTTTTTCACGCACACACACAGACAGACACATAATACTTTCTAAAAATATCTAGTCAAATTGTGTTCTGGAATCCGCAAAACGTGTAAATCCATCAAAAAATGTTAATCTGAAAATTTTTACGATTCCAATACTTTCTTCAATTGAATACAGAAGAAAGTAAGTAATGTAAAATAAACACTTTTAGGAAACGGATTCCATAAAGGCAGGATAATAATATTCTTTAACGTCTTATCTAGAGCAAATAAACAATAACAAAGCGCGAAGCGCAAAAATTGCAACTGTAGAAAGATAATTTACTGATCGTGTGAACTGAAAGTGATCGTAGGAAACCAGATGTCCCAAAGTATTATAAACATTCACGTCGAACAAAAGCAATAAATAACGATACATTTTTTTTTTTTTTTTCAGAATATAAGCATTAAACAACGAACTAGTAACACTGAATTTGAAGTACATTTTTGCAATCTAGAAGTTCACAACTCACATAAATGTTTAAACATTGTTATTAAACAATTTTTTTAGATTTTTTAATTTTTAACTCAATTCAATCAGTAATTACATTTTAAGTTTTCTTTCTTTTTTTTTTTTTTTCTTTTTCACTTTCTTCTATATTCAATCGAAAAAAGTATTGGATTCGTAAAAATTTTTGACTTCGACGGATTTACAAGTTTTGAGAGGTCTAGACCATGATTTGACTATTTTTAGAAAACGTCTGTCTGTCCGTATTTGTGGGTGTGACAAAAATTTTGTGGCAGCTGTATCTTTGGAACTGCTGTTCAGACTTGCATTTAAATTCATCTGTAGATGCACCTTGATCTAAATTAGTGCCTATCAATATTTGGTGTCAAGCGCTCGACAGGTGGCGCTGCTATACAGCGATTTCTGCATTTTCAGGGTGGCTATATCTCAGGTTTCATTGCGTATAATCCAATACAAATTTATATGTGAGAAGACCAATATGAGATATTTCGCTGATTCAGTTTGAATGCCTATCAGCCGACAAGGGGCGTTGCTATACAGCGATTTCCGCAATTTAAAGAAAGACAATATCTCAGGAACTACTGCACAGAATTGCATATAAATTTGTATGTTGGTGTGCTTTAACATATATTAGCGCTTGTCAACTTCTGGTGTAAATTTCTCAACAGGTGACGCTGCTACCCAGCGATTTCCACAATTACAAGGAAAACTGTATCTCAGGTTCTACTGCGTATCATCAAACAAAACTTAATATGTGAGAAGGTGATTATGAGACATAGTATGCTGATTCAGTTTGAATGCTTGTCGGCCAATAGGTGGCGCTGCTATACTGCAAATTTCATCGATAACGGGATGGCTATATCTCAACTTATATGTCATATAACTGTACAAAACTTGATATGTGAGATAACCATTATAAAAATGCAGCTTTACTTTCTTTTATATTCAATAGAAGAAAGTATTGGATTCGTAAAAATTTTCATCCTCGGGTTTTTGATGAATTTACACGTTTTGTGAGCTGTAGAACACGATTTGACCATTTTTAGAAAATGTATATCTGTGTGTGTGTATGTGATAAAATATTGTGGCAATTGTATCTCAGGAATTACTGCACGGAAATTCATACAAATTGGTATGTAGTTACACCTTGACATAAGTTAGTGACTATCAACTTTTGGTAAAAATTATCCAACAGGTTGCGTTGCCATCCCGCTTTTTCTAAATTTTAAACCCGGTGGTATAGAACAAAATTTTGTATAAATGTGCATAAAGAGAATTATTTTTTAATAATCATTATGAAATTTAAAATAATTATTTGTAATATGACAATTATTTGCAATAATTCAACTGGAAAAAAGAATGTATGTAGGAGCCTCGCCTCCACCCTTGGGGGCCAAGTCCCTCCCTCGAGGGGAGTAAATTTTCAAGATGGGTATCTTTCAAAAGAGCTCGTCAATACCTTTAAAACGAATGGTTCAACCATCGATCTGCGATAATTTAAAATAAAGTTATTGATTTTTTCATTTTTAACAGAATAATAATAATAACATTGAGGATAAAATTGACTTTTTTGGATATTTAGTGTTATACTTCTTCTCTAATATAGAAATCGTCTGCATTATCATGAAATATAATTTTTTTAAATATTAATTTTAATAAATTTTTTTACAGAGTGAATTTGTATAGGAAAATATACAAGAAAGATATATGATGTATCAAGGATTGAATTGACGCAACTGTAAAAAAAAAAAAAAAAAAAAAAAGACAGATCTTTAAAATAAATTATATATATATTTGATATATACTAATTTAGTACTGAAATAGCACAGGATTCATGTGTTCCTATAGTTT